>OZ022588.1:21658091-22003358 GCA_963669155.1 Arbacia lixula
GAAAGAAAAATAAATATTGAATGGTCAAATTATCTATGCGCTAACTTCGGGAATGTATACAAATCGTATGGACATGTTAATCAAAACCTTGCAGTTAACGTCTTGTGATAATCAGTGGTTTTGGAATGCAAACCTGTCAAAGAACACGGCCAATGGAAATAAAAATGTTATGACAATGCGTGAAGAAGTGAAGACACAAGTGCAGATGCTAGTGAGGGAAGCATACATGTGCTCGGGGCATGCCGCATCCCTAACCGCCCACTCCCCATTTCGCATGCGCAGTCGTTCGGCAAACAGGTAGCATGCGCGCATGCGCACTGACTCAGCAGTTGCCACGCCCCATACCCATATAAGGCCATGCGCCACAACGGCGCGAACTGTCATGAATGGCGTCGGAAAACCCAATTAATTATGCATGCAGTGCGGGGCTGTGGCCCCCGCGGATTATCCAATGGAAGACGATCTCACAATAGCACGACGCTGTTGTCTGCATTATTTAATTTTTCCATTGTCAATAATGAGATGCCGGCTTTGAGCGGCCCACTCCCTGAGCTCAACGATGTCTGCGCTTGGCGAATTCCATACGATTGGCAATGCTGTTCGTTCTTTGTCATGTTTGTGCTCATCTTTACTTGGCGAGACAATTTCAGATGGCAAAACCAATGTAAAATAATAACGCCTTTGGTTTTTGACTAATTCAAAGTAGAATGGTCAAAGAAAAGCTGCCCGATAGCAAAATATAACACGAACATGACAAACCAACATTTTTAAACAGAACACGAGGAAGGACCGTTGCTAGCAAAATATTTTATAATCCCTTTCGTACGGTGAAATTGAAAAATCGAGGCAGGTCGTGCTAATCTGCAACTTGCAAGTCTGTCTTTGAATCCGTAATTGCACTTGCCATCACCTTCACCATCAACACATTAATCATCACGACCATGCGAGATCTTAAAACTGAATTCAAAACAGATTACCCCTAAAACCAGTTCCGCCTGAAACGCACGACTTAAAAACTTCGTAAAATAAGATCGACCAAACGACTGAGTGTGGGCAAGAATCAAACGCGTGCACATGGTGAAATTGGGGGCGTGGCATGAAACAGGTGGCTGCGCGCAGTAATACCTGCATCTTCTTCCGAGCTAACTTGGTGACAAAGACAAACTGAATAAGCGATCAAGCTTTGAACTGTGAATCAACTATTGCAAATTAACACATCTACAAAATATAAGTACAATTTTTAACAGCTAAATAAATATGCCACAGATCTGAGATAGACGGCTAAAATAACCTCACAAAACATGCATTCGTATTAGATACCGCATGCACTCACTTCACAAACGCTACACACAATGCGTGATCCTATGGTATATGAGATATTTTCTGCAGTAAAGTCCAAGAGATGAGCTCGCAAAATTGTAGTAGATTTCCAAGACTTACCGAAAGGGAGAGAGAAGAGGTTACACCACCTGTAAGTTGGCTTGCTTGAGGTTGGAATGATGCTCTCTGCAAGGAACATGCCTGTATTATAATATTGGCACCCGGGGTACGTGGAGCATATTTGACCATATAAGGACAAATTTGGTAGCATCGTACGCCTCGGCGCATTCATTAATATCCTTATCGGGGATCGTCTCAGAAAAGCGCCGGGTCGCATATCTCGCTCTCGTCGATTCGCACAAGTGGTCGATCAAACACGTGTGTAGCATTAGACTCGTTCATTTCCACGTACAGTACTGTGATGCAAAGTGGGAGTTGGCTGTATAATAGCATTTGTGGTAGGTCCATATTAGTATGGATGGTGTGTGTTAGGTTCTAGATGTGATGCGTCGAGGATATACAGTCAATTAGGCCAAATATGGATGAAAATAATTGTGTAATTCACGGTTTTCATAAGGATGAAATAGCATGCACGTAGCCGTATAACATTTTTTTTTTTATGTTGGTCACGCTGTATGTTGTCCTACATACCGTTCAATCGCAGTGGATGGGTGGGGAGTTTGCACTAGATAAGATGCTATCATACATCTGCGACCGCGTAGATATTACCATGATATTACGGTGTAATATCTCATCTTCGAGATGACTTTCTGTAATGACTAGAGCTACAATACTCCATACTATGCTAGATCGTGGGTTATGTGAGCGTTTGAGTTCCTCTTAAGATGATGCTGGACCTTAGGACGGAGTTCGAGGCATATTTTTGGCTATAATATACTTCAATGCATAACCCGGAAGCAGCGTTCAAGCTTTCACATCATATCGGCCTATAGGCTTTAGTATGATAATAATGGTGACATTAAAGCTGGAATCATATACATGTTTGTGTGTTGTTTGCTTTTATTAAAAACACGATTTCCCAACCATTTGAGCTAATGATGTAAATTTTCTGATAAATACATTTCTGAACTGAATGGAGAGCTTTCCCTTTTCCTATTCTTTTAGCATATAATGGAGGTACCCTTAATATTATGGGTAATTTTGAATGGGTGTGCACTGTGAACAGTTATACATGGTATCGCAGCGTTAAGTGTTCAATACATCATATAAAATGTGTTTGAATGATTATTTTCATGTTTGGTGCAATGTTCCTTAATGTTTTTTTTTATGTAAATCATGTGCGATTAGGCGGCATTGCCGCGAATTGAAATAATAAATTGTAAAGTACATGTAAGTAAAATAGTTAATGAACGATACTAATCATTGCATGTAATCATAATACATATGTCATTGGAATGCACAAATCAGTTAATAGAACTCAGGGATTCGTATTTCAAAGGATCCTTACGATGAAAATGAAATTGATTTCTACAGGTTATTCTCTCTGACCTTACCTACCTCAAGATTCCTTCGTACGTCAATACGCTGTTTTTGAAACGTTTTGAATGGTCAGAAAAGGCAGGTCAAATTTAATAGCGAGGGCAGGCATTCTGGGAGTGGGTCAAGGCGAAACCTTGGGGGTAAAGTGCTAGAGGCGATCTGCGGAAGGTGCATTTCGTGATTGAGTCGAGGCCGAACTTTACACGAGAGACTAAAACAAGGAAGAAAGTGGGTGGAATTGCGATATAGCAAGCAGATCCCTTGTACATATGAAATGACCCGTTTACTCTGTATGCACCATATAATCTTCGGCGTAATGACAATGTGTGTATCACTTGCAAAAATGCATTAATGGCACATACATCTCAGTCCCACAGGCTATAAACGGTGTTGTAATTGACACTGGTTGGTACAGCTAGGGTTAATTTACCATATATTCAAGTGACCATACCGACCGATTACCCCACCGTCAGACAGAAAAAGATGTTGTTCTCTTGCATGTCTTGGGTGCACTGGTCTAGCTATCAGCACCATTAAGGGGGTGGGGCTCTACTAAGCTTTTTAACATTGTCTGGAAATGAAAATATGGTCACCATTAATTGAAAATTGAAGGAGGTTGGAGCATAGTCAAGAAGGAAGTGTTGCAAGCTATATACAATACTGCATCATATGTATTGTCCATTACAGCTAGGTATCCGGAAAAACTCATATAATGATTTTCAGCTATAAATACTGAAAAGAATGAGTTTTAATACAAATGTATATAAATATACGTATGTTCACACACACACACACCACACACACACACACACACACACACATATATATATATATATATATATATATATATATATATACATCTATTATATTTACATGTACATGTGTGTATAAGTGTGTGTGTGTGTGTGTGTGTGTGTGTGTGTGTGTGTGTACAGCTTAAACCTTTTACATAATATTTCATCTGATTATGCGATATATTAACAAGGTAATATCTCACGTGCGAACGAATGGTATTTCTTGTAATGGGAAAGTGAATATATCGTTATCAAGCGTCTAACGTACAAAGGTATGAGCGCTGTACGTATACTCTACCCAGCTAGGATGCCGTCCACAGTCACACCCACGAACTACCCTCTTGTTTTTCTCACCCGCATTTCCTCAAGGCGTGCGGCTTCGGTACAGCGAGAAAAACAACTGCCCTGGGATACGAGCTCCTCCGCACTTCCTGTGCGATCCCTGAATCGGTCTTCATGAATATGCAGGAGAGGTTTGCATGGGGAAGTAAATCCGACACCCCTGGGTCGACACTCCCTAATAAATATTCATCACATGCAAATCTGTTCCATGGAAATAATAAGCTTTGTTTGCTAGTTCCGCATTAAGTGTACGGTGGTTGTTCGCCCTAATATGGCATGACGACTTCTCGGGCGCATCGCACAGCACTGCAGCAAATATTAATTCAGGGGAAGAGGGGAGGGAGAGGAAAACCAGACTTTTGATGACGTCATGATCACATCACTAACTTACATACACACACCATGGTGACACTCGTATGCATTATTCCAATTTTGAAGAGGTAAATTCCCCTTTTCAGCTGGAAGAATTTATCGGGAAGGGAATACCCAAGATTTGTTTGATGAAATGATTTTATTTCTGTCGTGTTCCTTGTTCTTCGCTTCGATCGTTTTCAATAAATATATTGTTTATATTCATGATATTTGATGCAGTAAACAGCTGTTTGTAGTGATTTACACTACGAAGAGCTCGAGTAGTTCCTGAATCTGGTCTCTGTTATTATCCCTTTAAGTTCCGATATCTCATTCTGAGCCTCTGTCATCATGTTATGTAGGTGATTTCTTCAGTCTGCGTAGATGTATTATATAAAGCATATCAACATTGAATGTGAATGATATGAAAATAAATGAGTATAACGATAGAGCATGGATATTGTATGAATATATTTCCTTTTCAAATGTTAGCGCAGAGTGATCTCATTAAAGTAATTGAGGAAAAATGATAACTTTCATCACAAATCGGGTGAGATTTGAAATAGCCTAAATACTTATTTCGACACTGGGTTGTAGCCCTGCGCATATCTTGAGGAAGTTATTACCACAAAATAGAAAACAACAACAACACATTGGATACAACTGTGGGAAATGATTCTGGGAAAGTGTTAGTAATTCCGGGTTTAACATTTTCAATGGTGGATCCGATGCACCGGGCAAGTACAGGATATAATCAGTATGTCGACTCCTACATGTTCTTTGTATCTCAGTACTTTTACACTTCCTCATAGTACATGTACCTTGTTTTATTGATGTGTACATAAACTATATTGATATTATGTTGGCGCTTTCTTACGATATTATATTTCACATTAAAGGTTATCAAACAATATTGGTGTATTGGAGTGTACCGGGTGTTTCTTTGTGAATTTGAGGTATGACACTTTTCTAGAAAAGAAACATTACTTTAATTATTACAAATGAATGTAGCAGCCGTGACTTTATAGGGAAATAAAACAATTGTTTTTCACATTTAATTTCAAAAGTGACCTTTATTGCATGTCAATGGTTATTCTTCTCTGATATGTTGATCAACTTGCAAATTATATTTTGGTTGATCGCCTATAATTTGATGTTGTGACGAGAATCTAGTTGAATTCCAATCGACTAATATCGATAGCTGACACATGAAAGGAGTGGCAAAGAGGAAGATATCGGTTGGATTGAGATGATGGGGATATCTTTCAAATGATACATGTACCTCTCACATTAAAGCACCATTGGTGCTCCGAACTAGTATCGATCTACAGACCTTCCACAATCTACAGCATAATAGGTCAAGCAGGAAAGATCGATCATCTACAGCCCTCCTTGTTAACGTCCTCTGAATTCAACGTCGAATCCTGTCTTGACTTTTCTTTCTTCCTGGAAGACTTCTCAATTCAAACAATGCTCTCCATACGTCTTATTCTGCCAAACTCTACACTACCCTATAGGAATGGTGTGTATTACCAAGTATATACGCTTCGTGCATCCCTTGTGTTACCAGTGGAAAACAATCAATGGCTTTTAAAGGGCATATATACTGTACTGGGAAGGCCAAAAAGCCTTCAAAATATAATTGTTAGCAATCTTCTTGCCAATGGTCTTAAATCCATGTATTGTCCATTTTAGAAGCTTGCTGAAAGTTGTTTGCCCTCAAATGGTCCATATTATGGAGTTATTAATGATTAATGATTAAATCCTCAAAATGTTCGGGCCGAACATTTTGGGGAATTGTGATTTAATCACTCATTACTCCGAATGTAGATCATTTGAGGGCAAATAACTTTCAGCAAGCTTCTAAAATTAGCCAATACATGAATTTGAGACCATTGGCAAGAAGAATGCTAACAATTATATTTCGAAGGCTTTTTTGCCTTCCCAGTACAGTATATGCCCTTTAAAGAGTTCACATTATCAACTTTGTGTGCGCCGGGGAAAAATGCAATTCGTCGCCAAAATGCGCACACAACGGGTTTAAGGTATGGTCGTAGACATTTCTGATCCCAACTGACAAATAGAGTCTAGTACTTTAAGACTACGCACTCTATCATTCTCGTCATTTCTCAGTCCTTATTTAGCCGGAGAAACCATTGAGAATGATTAGTCTACTGCCGCCAGACCTGTTTATTGACTAGTTTTATTGTTTATTGACTGTTGTCGTTTGGATTGAACTTTCCCTACATTCTAGGAGCCATTTAAGGTAGTAAGTTTGGGATATCGACATACCTGCGGTACTCAAATATGAGGAAGTAGGAAGTCCTTCGTATGACTGAGGGTAGATAGCTAGATGTGTATATTTGGCCTCAGTATAGTTCTCTCGTGATCTTTGATAAATTGACATTTCTGACAAATTCATAGTGCCTTTAAACATTCGCTGAAGTTAAAGGAAAGAAGTGGTATTGGTTACAAAGCCATTGTACCGTCATCACAGGGGACTAGATTTTGTTTGAAGGGAATATATGTTCTGTACTGGGAAGACAAAAAGCCTTCAAATGAGTAATTGTGAGCAATCTTCTTACCAGTGGTCTTAAATTCATGTATTGTCCATTTTAGAAACTTGCTGAAAGTTATTGGCCCTGAAATGATCCACATTTGGAGAAATTAGTGATTAAATCACAGATCCTCAAATTGTTGGGGCCGAACATTTTGAGGATTTGTGATTAATCACTTATTACTCGAAATGTGGATCATTTGAGGGCAAATAACTTCCAGCAAGTTTCTAAAATGGACAATACTGTACATGAATTTTAGACCATTGGCAAGAAGATTGCTCGTGACAATCACCCTTTTGGAGTTTTTTCTCTTCCCAGTACAGAATACAAACTACAAGGTGGTATGCTTTCTCATCCATTATTAAAAATGTACGTAACTTTTAAAGGGTAATTCACCCTGAAAATAAAAGCAGAATCATGAAAGAAACGTATCAGTGAATGTTTGATGAAAAGCTGTCAAAGGAAAAGAAAGTAGGATCTTTTGAAATTTCAATTTTGTGACGTCACGTGCGAGGTGCTCCCCATATATTGTGCACAATATGATTACAAAAATCGCTCTTTTTCTGTTTTTGACAACAGAATGATTTTCTTTTTCATACAGGTATGTGTGTAAAAACGCATTTCTGATGAGGAATAAATCGCACAGGTACAAGGATGTATATTTTTTTGGAGAAAATGCACATTTTCGAGAAAAATTTGGACACAACATATGGGAGAACACCTCGTACGTGACGTCACAAAATCAAAATTGAAAAGATCATAACTTTCTTATCCTTTGACGGATTATCATCAAACCTTCACTAATACGTTTCTTTCATGTGTCTGCTTTAATTGAAACAAAAGTAATTTCAGGGTGAGCTATCCCTTTAAGCTTCCTAATCACAAACTCTACCTACGTATGTGTTGCGTTTGTGGTTCATACGCAATGTCAGACAGAATCTGGTCAAGTTTGCACAGGGGGAGACTATCTGTTATTCTGAATGAAGGCTGTCATAATCCTAATCTCCTCTTGAAGTCATTCAGTGTCGTTAGCAGAGTCTTGACTTGAGAGCTTGAGATAAGTAGCACTCCACGCCCAATTAACATTGATTAAGGTTCACTGGTAGTATATGCTCACTCCCAAACTTGGAATGCCAACAGCCTACCAACGTGCGTGGACGAACATCTCATAATCACGATTATCGTGATAATCTAGTGTTCTGCGTGGGTTAAGGAATGCAAATCGTCACAACATTATCACTATTAGCATAAGGTGGTTTAGTTTTTCTTGTTTTTCTTCCATAGAGTTAAAGGTGGTTTTCGTCCATCTTCAAGTGTTATTTTTCACAATTTCCATGAGTAAATGTCCACGATTTTATAAATTAATAACACAATTGCTATTATAAGGACTCAAAGTGAATAAAGACAAAAACTGAGCTTGTGAGGTATTAGTTCTTTCCTCCCTCTCCAATATTTACGACCTCAAATAGGATTATGAAAGATTATTTCTGGTTTTATGCAAAAGTATGATTTACGTGTGCATGAATATTGATGAGCTTATGTTATGTTAAATGTTGATAATTTAGTTGTCAGCTGTAAATTCACATTAAGGTAATGTAAAATAACGGGTGATTGGAATACTGATATAGACCATCAGTATCATGCCAATGGTCGGGAAGTGGGTTTTATTTCATTTCGTCTCATATTTCATCTGTGCGTTCAGTTATTTGTTTTGTTACACAGATATATGGAATGACATTAAAACAAAAATAGCATTCTTCCTAAGAGTTTAGGATATATAACTGTTATTGCCGACCTATAATAATCTCTTGTCATCGTGCTTTACCCTAGTCTGCACAACCTATCGGTAACTTAGCGCGTCGGTGTGAGTAAATCTTGATAACGTTGTCTTGTTTGAAGACATGAGAAGGCCGTTGCGGCGTCTTCGTGACCATAAAGTCAAGAATACAGTAAAGTTGAACGGAGGAGTTACTGCTGATAAATGCTCTCTGGTCTTATAAATTCTCAATGATTATCACAGGGCTTCAAAAGATGTCAAACGAAGATCTAAATAAAAGCACTATTTGGGGGGCTACTGTACATACATGGGTGCCTCATGGCAACGTCACTATGTCGGAATAGTCGTCGGTACTGTGGCTCGTTTCTAGACTGGCCATGCCGATGGGCATTGGTCAGAAAAAAGTTAGAGGTAGGGTGTTTCTTTTTCGGCCGAAATCAAATCATATTAAACATTACATGAACAACAATACCAAGATGAATGTCCAGTCCGTGAAATGTGGAATATAAAAAATTACGTAGAATTCACAAAGAGCACGAGAAACATCATTCTTGTGGTTCGCCTCTCAGACTC
Organism: Arbacia lixula; assembly: GCA_963669155.1. NCBI lineage: Eukaryota > Metazoa > Echinodermata > Echinoidea > Arbacioida > Arbaciidae > Arbacia > Arbacia lixula. The sequence goes on from OZ022588.1 coordinate 21,667,307, forward strand.
ATTTTCCTGTTCAAATGCAAAATATAGAACTATCTCGTATCATGAAGCTGACAAGAAATATCTCCAGTGGAAGCATTGAACTCTTTGAGATGTTTGAATAAATTCCTCAATGACAGGGTCTGTAAACTGTAGACTTTAATCTTAGACGACCCTGCCAAAACGACCTTACCACGACCCTGCCATATGAAATGTAATTAATCCATTCAAAGTCACCTTTGAGTTTAAATATGAATGTTCTTAAAAGTGTTTTCCTCCATTTACCGTGGGGAATGGATCAATGCCTGAACTTTTTCTTCCAGATATTCGAATGATGCCTTGTAGTCAACCTTCTCGCTCAGTCTGTCAGTCATCATAAGTCATGACCATTGATTCATTGCGCACACTATCTTTCAGACAAATAATGCCATTTAGTCATTTTGAGCACAATATGTATTCTATGTTGTCTACAACCTGATAAACACAGGTCAAAATCTAGCTTTAGATATTTCCCAAAGCATCAACATTATTATATCTGTGTGTGCATTAAGTATGTATGCATATTCTTTCACTAACATAGCCATTTATTCCATGTTGGTTAGATAAGCTTGTATTAGTTTGCATTGTATAGCAAACACTATACGATTCACTTCCTTTAACGTCAACAGTGTCTACCAGTATGATATACAGTTGCTGGTAGAGTTAGATAAACAGAAAGAAATATGATACTCATCAACATAACCAAAACCAACATCACGCCATCAAGCTAAAAACATCGCTTATGTAGGGCCTACACTAATGGCAAGAATCATCAGGATAAGAAAGTGTAACGATTTTCAGGAAGTCCCATAAAGCTGTTTACTTGGAATCTGTCGCGTAACATTGCTATGGAAGACAGAAAGGGTCATTTAGATATCGACCAAGATCACACAGAACGTCCATGCTTGATTTCCACTTCACAGTGCTTAAAGAGGCCTCTTTCATTTTCACTGTATCATAATGACTTCATATTTCAGAAAATGGTAAATAGATATGTCAAAATAGATATCACGGTGAAGCTAACACAGTCCATTAATATTCTGTCCTGCTCGACATGAGAGAAGAATAAATAACATTGTTGTATGCTAAGTTCATTAACCTTTAACCTGCTAAGATCTGAGTCAATATTTTTTAAAGGAGTGGAAATCAAACATTTGTAATCAGTGCATGATGAGGACATTTATATTTGGTGATGATTTCGCATGATTAGGATATTTATTTATCTCATTTCATTTCATTTCATTTCATTTCAAATGTAAATGTATGGGTTCTTACTACGAGTGTGGATAGTAAACGCTTGGGCTGCTAGTACGCATGTACAACTATTATACACTGTACAGAGTAGTATTGGATTGTGATTACAAATGGCATTTCTTCTTTTCAACGTATCCTTCCTGTTTACGGTAGATTTCTTTATCCAAATGATATGACCATTTCTTCGATATGCTTCTCTCGCGAAACCACGTGCTATGGGAGTAGGATTTCCAGATGTTGAGTGTGCTACATACGTGTAAGACAGGGCTGTGGAATTCATCCCAAAAAGATTAAGGTGATTGAACCTTTAACTGATATTAAAATTATCCCTGCAAGTGACACATCAGCTTACAATTTAAGACCTACATGCCAAGGATATGCAGATTACAGTCATTTTAAAATCGATATGTCAGGTAAACACATGCATGCTTTCAGGCTGTGTTTAATATGAACTCGTTTTGGAAGTGATCGCCAATATGCTTAGATTCAGAAAGTGGGTATAATACGAGCTACTACTACCGTTCCCCGCCTCGCAAGCTACCCGGCGCTGCCCGCATACACGGCATGCGTTGAACGAACCTGTGACCCAGGAAACAGCTGATTCAACCACCTGCCACGCCCCTTTCTGTGCGCGGCTAAGTAGTCTTACACAAGGGCAATGCTATTATCTCGTTTTCAAATTTTCGTATTTCCTGGTATATCCTGTGCTCGAGCCCATTAAAAAAAATGAATGAATGTTGTACACACACTGCGTTGTTTGTGTGTTAAACAACGGATAACGCTAACATTTGAAACAGAGAAAGAAATATCATGTCGCTGGGCAGTTGACACAGATGTGTGTACGCCTATACAAACTACTTATGCTTAACTGATTGAACATTATAAATAATTTTCCTTATCATTCGTCATTCCTCTCGACAAAAGCTATTTGAAAAGCGTAAGAAATTAAGAATATCATACTTTTTAACTTGTTGAAATGCAATGATGGACATGAAGAAGGAGAAGCGTAGTTGGTAGTGATGATGATGACTTATTGTATTTCCTCATCCATAAATAATTACCTTTGAACGCATGGACTTAAGACCACCTACTCGCGACTAGCGAATTGACTCTGTCTGCTGTTTGTGCACGAAAAGTAGATTCATTGAAATCTCATACCATGGACCCGAGGGTCAATGGAAATACAAATGAGGAACGAGAACACCATTGGGAAAGGTGGAAATCGGGGAAAAATCAGGGCTTTTTTTACAGCCCGGGGAAGCTGTTTTTCACCTGATATTTGTTCCTTTGATGAAAAGCAGCGCGCATGAATGACTAAATCAAATATGAATCTGTAAATGCCTTTACCCCCCGAGCATGCCAACTTTTTGGTCTATTCATGGAGGAACAAGAGACATTTTATTGAAAGATTGTTTGTTTTATGGCTCAGAAATATGATCCTGATCTTGGGGTCACATTTTGCCCACGTCTGGTTTCCATAACCTTAGCGCTGTCGCAAACGTTGTCTGTATGTCATTGTTCGGTGTTTCAAATGCACATTGCTTGATTTTATATATTGCTGCTTTCCACATTTTCTTCTGTGCTCCGTACTCTTACAAACAAAAGAAAGGGGGAAAAGTTGAATATGCAACTCTCATCTGTTACTTATAATGATATAAATACATTTATGTCTATTGATAACTATACTACTTCTACTACTACTACTATTTCTACTACTACTACTACTACTACTTTTACTACTACTACTACTACTACTACTACTACTACTACTACTACTACTACTACTACTAATAATACTACTATTGCTGCTACTACTTCTACTCCTATTTCTACTACTACTACTACTACTTCTACTACCACAACGACAAGTTCTACTACTACATTATACTAATTGTCTACTAATACTATTTGTACTACTTCTACTACATTGTACTACTTTACCATGTTTACTACCTAGTAGTAGTAATGTTTATACTATTTTACTACTACTACTACTACTACTACTACTACTACTACTTCTACTACCTTAATACTTTTACTTCTACTATACTAATGCTACTACTTCTATTATTACTACAACAACAACTGCTACGACTACTACTACTACTACTACTACTACTACTACTACTACTACTACTACTACTACCACTACTACTACTACTACATGTACTAGTGCTAGTACTACTACTGCTACTACTACTACTACTACTACTACTACTGCTACTACTACTACTACTACTACTACTACTACTACTACTACTACTACTACTACTACTACTACTACTACTACTAACTACTACTACTACTACTACTACTATTAACCCGTACCTGAACTTTAATGTATACCCAACCCATTATGTTTGCATATTTCTTTTTTTTCTCATGTTAACCAAAGTTTCTTCCAGAGTAAGGCTAGCACTGTTTGCCTACTAAAATGCACGTTGTTGTAAGTGTTAAAGGGTTAAATCAAACATTGCCACGCATAGCGATCATGATGAAGTTAATGATTAACTAAATAATGACGGGATGTCTTTAGGAGAGATCGAAAATAGGTATGAGGGGAGATCGGGCTTACGTCGACATATCAGGCTGGTTTGCAAGTTTCCAATAGTTCATGTTAAACACAGTGCCATAATGACCTCACAACCTGATAACAGTGAATTATGGATACTATGGCAATGCATGCATGGTGAAAGCGTACCTTGAGGTTATCATAGGTTCAAATAATGTGCGAACTATTTTCATGCCGTGTAATGATGAGAAAACAAATTGTGCCCAAACGCATGCACTAGCTTTGTTGGACCATTCCAATGATTGTCACCTTCATAAACGAACAAAATTAACGTTGTGATAACCATATTAGTCGTAATTCTTGGTATGTTATGCGGAGTCCTCGAACGTGGCACTTTACCATTTGACGTAGCAATTTCATCCTCCTATTTTTGCTGTATTTGTTTTCCTTGTTTAAAAGTCCTTTTCCTTGCCAAAACCAGGGTTTGTTTTTCCTGAATATCTTCATCTTTCGTTTGGCAATTCTAGGCAACCACACGAAACCATTTCCTAGTGACCATCCCATTTTTGCCACGACATATAAACAGATCGTGGAATGTGCCTTGAGTAAGTCTACACACACCCACCCACATGTGTAGTAAGGTTTCCACCCACTTAATTTACATACAGCGCCATATATGGGTAGCGCCTTATATGGTGATACAGTTAAACGACTCTGTGTTTGCACTGCACATGCTATCTTCTGCGACCCGGTACTTCCGCTTGATATCCCTGCGCGTGAATACATGTGTAGTCTGATATGCAGGCACGCTTTCGTCGATTTCCAGACTTCTCTGTTTTGCTATAACATGTACCTCGAATGTATACAACCCCAACGACAGCTGGAGGATGTAGGAGAGAAGGAGGACAAGAAAAGGAAGATGGAGATATTGAACATGACGACGGTAGGGGGAAGAAGACACAAAAACATTATATAGAAGTCAGGCTGAAGGGAGGCTACTCCAATGAGTAAAGAACGCTATAAAGTTAAGAAAGTTTGATGTAATTTACTGTATTAGACAGGTAAGGTGGAAAATGAATTACATGAGAAGGCATTATTGTACGTTTTTCTGTGTAAACCAGCATGAACAACAAGGGAATGTGTAATGACAATCATCCATCTATTTAGATGGTGTTCCGTGTTATTAATCAACATCATTTTGAGTGATAACTTCTGGAGATCTCCGGACACTATCAACTGCTAAGGCACCATTTTACCTGTATTGTTATTGCTATTGTAAACCATCATGAACAAATGGCATTTACCTATCTATTTAAACACAACAAAAAAGTAAGCTCCCCCACCCCCCCCCCCCCCCCCCCTTAGCAAATAGCATAACTTTTTATCGAAGAGGTTTTGGGCAAAATAATTTGGCAGGATTGTTCCTTTACTCATTGACTAATTTCTGAAAATGACATCAATCCAAGTAGTCATGCATGAGAGGACAAATTTTAAAGGCAGAAATGTCACTTTTCAAAAGTCAGAAGGGTAATTGTTTATGCCGTTTTAACAGTACATTTCGGCATTTCTTGCGCGATTTTTAAAGTGTTTTCACTCAACCATGACACGAAAATGACTTCTAATGTTTATGTAACAGGTCAAATTACATATTTGTCAAAATATCCAGAGTTTCATTTTTTCATAAAAATACAGGGGTTATAAAAGTTTCAAACTCAAGAGGAATGAGTATTTGTTAAACGGTCTCTACCCAACCAGAACAATGGGTTAAGTGTCGGGATAGTTGTTAGTGCATTGAGAGATGGATGATAAACAATAAAATGTCATAAATTATGCACCAGAAGTGGAATACATCAAAAATTCATATGACAGAATCCCCAAATTACCCTTCTGACTTTTGAAAAGTGCATTTTTTTGCCTTAAGGCACCATTAAATTGTAAGCCATCATGAACAAATGACATTCATCCATCTATTTAGATGGTGCTCCGGTTATTAATCAACATCATTTTGAGTGATAACTTCTGGAGATCTCCAGACACTCTTTATTGGACCCTCCATGGCCCTAGGGTCCAGGGGCCCAGGGGCATCCAGTCATGGGCTGGACGTGTCATCAAAAGGCTATCACACCCAGTGAAGCCCACATCTCTCGTGGGTAAGGAGCGGCAATGTGGGTAAAGTGTAGTGATTATATAAGATACAAGATATTTTATTCAGTCCATAATCATGGAAATTTCCTCTTTTTTTTTTGCTAATTAGCATGGTAACAATAATAGTATGGGGGTTATGCCTTATTCCACCTTGAGAGCATATAGGGTAAGGAGACAAATAAAAACAAGCACATTGTCCATGTTGTCGTATTAGCAAAATGTATCGAGTATCTCCCTTTGACAGATGATTTTTGTTTATGAAATGACAGAATCCGTCGAAGCTAGCGGCTAATATACAAGTGTTTTATTTGAACCAGATGGATGAAGACTCTCATTTAGGTTGATTAAACAGCATGGATATACGGAGCGGTAACCATGGTTTTCATTTTACGGATGAACAAAAGAATAAGTGAGATGAAAACTATTTTTACTGATAATCAAAGGATGGGCTGACGGGTGGTAATTTAGCCTTGTTCGTACATCATTGTCACACCATGGACACATGATCCCTTCTGCCATGTCGTAGTCCTCATTTTACCCTGTTCAGTCATTTCATGCCGAGGTCATGGACTTCTCCTTCCAAAAGAAGCCTTCCTTTTAGACTAATCTTTCGTCTCGATGAATGTGTATCGCATACTATCAGCTTGGTTTCGTTAACGTGAGATCGAGTTGGCAAATTTAATCAAGGAAGCAATAGGAGGAAGTCCGTATCAAATGTTGAATAAGAACTCCGAGGTGAAAAACAAGTTTATCTTTGACCTCCTTTTCTCTGACTTTGAAAAAAAAATCATTCACGATGGAGCGTCATTAAGAAATAGGAATAAAGCAACACCAGGATGTTGAAGTGGCAACTTCTGAACAAAATAATGTGCAAAATAGTTTTACACTTTTTCTGGAAAACGTGGGAGTCTTAAAAAAGTAGATATAGCGGTGAAACTTTTATTAGGGAAATTAACAATTAAACAAATAGCAGATATGTCCTTATAGAATATTTTTTTTCATAGAATAATCGGACTTTTACATATAAAGTATGATATTATTGATATAATGACAATCTGTTCGTAGTTTTTGGAGGTCATTTTTCTTCTGTTTATATCATCAAGGATGTATCCTTAGTATTTTTAGACGATTGAAGGACACCTTACTTTTAAAGGCTACCTGTGGTAGCTTTGAAGAACTATGGAACAGCGTCCTTGGTGATTATGGAAATGGTAAGGATAGATATTACTCGAGCATTATCGCGATATTGGACAGCTATAGTTTAGGAGAGGCGGGGATTGTGAACACAGTTTTGTAGCGAGCTAAGCTGTCATTATCATGACAATTCTGCCCATATTTGGAAACAAAGATCATAACGATAGGTCGTTTTAATGGCTTGTTTTGATGTAGGCCTAGTTCTGTTGAAGGTTGACGAAAGAAATAACTCTTGATAGAGCATAAACTTTTATGTGTTATGATGTCGTATTATGTTTCAAGTCTTGAGCTCCATTATCACGATTGCGTGGGGTGCATGCCCGATAACTGTAAATTAGATAAATGGAGAGCTGTTCAGTTGTTCAGTTGTTGCACTTTCTAAACTACGCTCAAAACATTTCCGTTTGTTTATCGGACAGGGTTCCTTTCTTTAAAAAGTACATGGCTAAATTTGTATACAAGTAACAAGTTCCAGACCATATAAGGCAATTACTAATTGCTACAAGAGCAACAGGGTTCATTGAGTGATTCATCTAGGATCTGTCGGGGGCAGAATGCGCAGGGCAGTCATGTGACGCCCCTCCCCCCTTCCCTCCATCACACATACACTTTTTCCAATCCCACTCTCCCAAGTAAGTTAATTCGTTTATGCTCCCAACCACGTTAACGCACACATGCACGCGCGCGCACACACATACATACATAAATACACACATACATGCATAAATACACAGATACATACATATATACATAAACATACATACATACATACATACATACATACAACTCTTTCTATCTCTATGCATCACACTCCCCCCCCCCTCTCTCTCCCTCTTTCCCTCCCTCCCCTATCTCCCCCATCGTTCCCTCCCTCTTTCTTTCCCTCTATTCTCTCTCCCCTCTCTCTCTCTCTCTCTCTCTCTCTCTCTCTCTCTCTCTCTCTCTCTCTTTCTCCCCCCTCTCTTCCCCCTCTCTTTCTTCCCCCTCTGTCTGTCTGTCTGTCGTCTGTCTCTTTTCTATCTCTCCCTCTCTCTCACACACACGCACTCACTCGCATACATACAGACCCCGCCATTAAAAAAACATCCAGAAAGTAAACAGGAACAAGGAACTAGAGGAGTAAAAGTTGTACCATGATGTGAAAGGGGAGTTCAGTCTGATTGAAATTGATGTTTGTATACATATTTTCTCACTCACAAACCGTTATATAAAAGTATGTCATAGTATCCACAGTAAGGTTATTATAGCAGCACAAGATACGGAAGTACAATGCACACACTTAGATCTACATTAAAGGAGAAACATACAGTCTGACCAAGGATGTTTTTTTTTTAGGTCTGACAGAAGTTGTAGCAGTGAATAGGTTTATACCAATTTGTTCTCCTCGTATTTCGTCGATTCCCCATGTCGTCTCCAAGCAGGACCTTGAACAGTACCTTAAGCTTACAGTAGACGTGATAAATACCCTTCACATTATCCCTTACCCTAATCATTACCCTTACCATATCCCCTTATAATCCCCAAACCAAACGTGAATAGACGAGGTATGAGTAGACGGAAATGACAAGGTACGGGGGAAAGCGTGGACCAGACCATTCACAATAGCGTTCAACCATATCTTCATATGAATAGTGCTTTATCATTGTATCGGACAAACATAACGTGTGGCAGTATATTTCCCTTGTTCCAATACATTTGCATACAAACGAGGTCGGGGGCATCATTTTAGTGGACAAATAAGAATTAAGTTTTTCCCGCTAAGCCTTTCATTCCCAGGTCTTGGAAATCACATTGGCCTACTACACATCTTCATGTCAATGGTAATGAGAGATATTACCCTTTCATTCTCAGGCCTTGAAAACAACATTAGCTTACTACACGACCATCTTCATGCCAATCGTATCTGTACAATAACTATGTGAGACCTCCTTCATGCCAATTCCTTGCGTGACAACTACCTCCATAGTCATTTTATTTTCCCTCTTTAGCACCAATAACAGTGTGATATGATCGCCGTACCGTATTTTGATGGGACATATTTTTTTCCATAAACATGTTCATTTTCTAGTGTCAACGCAGTAGAATTATTAGAAATAAGTTGATATCTTACAAAGCTGTTTTACCATTGGACGAGCTTGGGTACGAAATCGAAAATGCCCAGTCTACTACAGCTAGACGCCTGTATTTTCATGACAGAGGTGCAGACTAGACTGTGGAACTAGGACGTGACGATTTATTATGCGCTGCAATATTTTACAACAATCGTGACAATGGAAAGAGGTGCGCGCGGAGGTATGCTAATCTATTGTGTGTTGCTAGCTAAGCTTTAAAATAAACAATACATTGAAAAAAAAAACATGCGTCAACACAGTTATTGGGGAGGTGGACAGCATGCCATAGTACAACCTGGCAGAGTGTTAAAATACAATAGGATAACATTAAATGAAATGTCAGTGTAATCAGTACATTATATGTATATTCATTATTGTCACATTAACCATGAAATAACACTTCTACCATGCCAATTTTCCATCATCATCAGAGAGTTTTAGATTGACACGACAATGACTGTGACTGAGATGCGTGGAATATGCTTGTAATATTGTCACAGCCAGGTAGACGTGACACAATGGTGTATGCCAGTCACACCCACAGTGGTAGCGATGTAAAACTCTCGCTCATCACAGTCGTCGCCGTTGACGTCGTCATCATCACTACCACCACCATGATATTAATGACTGATGTACTACCCGTCTGATATATATAAATATATATAACGTAGTACAACCAGGGATCTCCTTTTTTGGCACAACAGTCCGGTACCAGCATTTCCTCTAACGCCCTTGTATGAAGCCTTGTATTGGCCGCCGTGCGTGGGGTGTTTAAATGGGAGGGGAATTCGTTCGATCACGTGATTATCATGTCACGTTCTCAAAGAACCAGGGTTGGATAGCTCAGATACCAGCAAATTGTTAGCTATTCAGTAAATCCTGGTTGCCTTGTTCCGACTTCTTCTTAGCGTAGTCACTTGGTCTCAGCAGAAAGGTGGAACCACTCTGGTCTCAGCTCCATTTCGTATACAAGCAAACATAGAAAGAAGATTATTAGAGTAAACTCAATCAAGTCAGTCATAAGACATAACCCCAACCCCTAACGCTTATGCTTGTGGACGAAAATCAAATTAGACCCTAGTAGTAGAGGGGTATGGGGGGAAGGGGGGAGGGGGTGGGGGGAAAGATTATATTAGATTTTCCTTCCAGTTGGTCAGATATGATGTATGGGACAGTAATGATCATTACAATGGCAACATATCAAGTGAACGACACGCAGACATTCCCAACAGTTTGAATGATTAATCTCAACAACTTTTATCGCGATAGGGTCTGATAGTAATAGTAATCGTAAGAATACACGTGCATGTTACAGCATGTTCCTGTTACTATTAACCTAGTCACATTTTGCTTTGAGTTTATCTTACAAAGGAGGATAATGATATAAGGCCTGTCCGGTGGGATTGTTACGAACTAATACATACCTGCATTATGATCATGACAAGTTCATTTATTAATCAATTTATAAGGGTTTGCTTGAAGGAGTGTGATGAGGAAGTCCCTTGTTACCAACATGGAATATAGTGGGGAGAGACCCGGAAGTCACGGCCAACCGTTTTAACATGCTCTTCCTTTCACGTCCTAAAGAAGCCTTATGGTTTTAGTACGTATGTCTGTCTGTCTCTCTTTCTTCCTTCTGTACCTCTCTTTGTCTCGTACCCATCCCCAATCTCTTCCTGATGTCCCTATCTGACTCTCCGTATGGCGTCCTTTACTCGTGTTACATTGTCTTAAACCCTATTTGAACATGCGTATTATGACGTCATTACTGAGCTCTCCACCTAGTTGCGAAGAGGGGCGCGCAATAAAAACTCAGTGTAAATGTATGGACTTAAGTTAGATTTAAGCACATAAAGATAAGGTTAAGAAAGGATCAACTCTGAGGAAGTCATTACTTTAATCTAAAATGAAATTAAGTAGGAACTTTACGATGTAAATTCTTTAAATTCAGGGCTAAAAAGGGGGCGAACACACAATCTTATCTTCAACGTAGCTCATCGTAAGTTAGCATAGGTGCCAATCCCATGAGCAAACAATAAATGCAAGCTCTTGTGTTTTTAATCAGGCATAGATTTAATGAATTCAAAAAGCAAAATCATGATAATGTTTAGATGGGATGCTTCGACATCTCCTGCAGCCCAGCGACAATCCATTTCTTTCCTTGTTGCGAGCGTAAGACATGAATGTGGCTTCCATATAAATGCCCTTTTGGAGAAACTGCGGAGTAGTCATTGGCAACTTTGATGATACGTGTACAATATGGTTGTGGCTTTGATTTGAGTAAGCGTGATAGGTGTGGCAAAAAGGGCCTATCTTATAAGTGTAGGACTTGAAACCTGTGCGTTGTGTTTGGCCGTAGACCTACCTTGTCTATGCACACATAACTATAGGCTTGGTACGTGAATGATTGGTCAGCCAAGAGAACGTGGCTTACTTATTATTTCTTGAAACAGCAAGACGAGAAGTGAGGAGCGAGAATGATGAGAAAGCTGACCGAGGCATACCAGGGGAGAATGTCTGGGTCCCACACAAACAAGGAAGTGCCGTATTTAAACCGATTTCCTCTTTGCTTTGCTTTCAGAATAAAAGACCTCTTTCTAACGAACGTTGTTAAGCTGATGGCGCTGTATTGCGTCGACGTACGGCGCGTTCTCTGGAATATATAAAGCAATATATAGAAGGACATCTCCAATCCTTTGAAGCGGATGGAGCGCCTGTTCTTAAAGCGCATTACATGTACCACATCGATTCATGTTTATAGACCCAATGATGTACCATGTTGGAACCGCGGCTTCGCATTTACATGTGTAGGACCTTGTCCATCGGAAACCCCCCTTACCCACTTTTTTTAAGTGGTGATCCCCTCCCCCCCCCCCCCCCCCCCCCCGAGATCCGCCACTGGGTTGTTGGGCATTTCAATCCAAACTACAATATTCAATAAACAGGTTCGTCCAAACGTAACAAACTGAGGAAAGAGAAGAATTATACGACTATAGTCTTACAAGTACAAGACTATTATTTGTCAGGTGGGGTCAATTCTGTCTAACCGCTTGGAAGCCAGATTAATGTAGAAATCGTGTACTGAGCATTGTGTTTAATTCCATACCACAGTGTAATCTTTAGGACGCCATTATAAGGTAACAACAGAATCGGGGAAAGGGATGTCCATCCTAGGGTCAGCAGTGTATAGGCTCTCATCCTACAATCATGACGTACCTTTTCTTCATGAACAACCCTAATCCTAAAATTATCCACATTTTGAGTAATTAGGGTTTAAATCACAACTCCTCAAATATTCCCGACTTCAGAAACCCAGCCATTATCATGATTATGTTAGATAGTAACAGATTCAGACTCATTTATCCAATCGTACTGACTGCCAAGGGTGTGTGCCTGAACCACCTGCTATGACTACCAGGTTTGCAATCAATTACATATTTGAAAAACGAATTCTGATTGGTTACGGGTCAGTATTTTTAACAAAGAGCACATGTAATAATGATGTTGATTGGCCATTGCCATTTTGCGATTGATTGTAAAACTTTATGTTACGGGGCCCAGGTATCATCCTTGACATTCAGTATATTGTAAAGGCAACGTTCTATTCGGACTAGAATAGCTGGCTTCTAAACATTTATGATACAAACTGACAACATCGAGTCTAGTATTAATATAAGACCAGTCACTTGATTATGTTTTTTTTTTATAAGAGGTCAAGTACTCGCAAGACTTGTCACTCAATCATTTTCATCTTTTCTTCCTCCAACTCAAATGTTGGGCGAGCCAGAGAAGGAAATAAGAATAACGATTAGTCTACCGCAGCCAGACCCACTTCTGAAATATTATAATTTAAATTGAAAATTCTGCACAGCCTGGAAGACAGGCTATAATGGGACTACGTTTGTAGGTAGGATAACATACCAATGAAGTATGCAGCTAGAGACTAGCCAAAGTCTACCACAGAACAAAAATAATGGCGGAGTCACCAGTCATGGATGGGCAATTGGGAGGTGGCACAATCAACAATTCGTCACTTTGTGTCACGGGCAACCAAACTAGCAAGCTGACGAATCCAAACATACCACGACATTCCAAACGAATGACCGTGACCAAATATTGGTATACAGACTCTACCATTCATATGAAACAAGAGCAGGGGTGATCAAACATTGTATTGTATGTGTATGAATGGACGTGTGTATATGCGTGTGTTTATGTCCAAGTTTGTGTATATGTGTGTTTGTGTCCGGTGTTATTTTGTATTTCGTAAATCGTATGATGCATGCCGGGAGGTGGGAGTTGCTCCACCCCCCTGGTACATGTATGTATAAATGTGTTTATGTGTATGTGTGTGTGCGTGTGTGTTTGATCTTTATGTTCACAATTATCATTTCAACATGGTACTTCATTCAGTAACTGACCCCCCCCCCAAAAAAAAAAAAAAAATAAAACATAAAAAAATAAAAAAATAAAAAAAATAAAACAATTAACCACCACCACCACCTCCACCACCACAAACAACAACAACAACAACAACAAACAGCAACAAACACACCAGCAAACAAAACACACGCACACAAAACCCCCCATATAAAAGAAACAGATACTGAATAATAATCAGTCCAGGGTGTATATACAACGTGATAATCAACTCAATGATTGCTATTACTCTCATGTAGAGTGAGTCTTTCTCATGTAGTAGCCTTGTAGGTGAATGGATTTTAGCTTCTTTAATTCAACTGTTGTAGAAATGTGTGTATTATGTTTAAACCTGTAAAATTGTGTTTGCTTTTATGTTCAATGTTACATGTTTTGATATCATGTGAACGAAATTAATATCCACAATTATGTACCTTTTAGATATTGTATGTGTGTGCGTGGCACAGTGTATTTCGCTGAGGTAGGTATTAGGTGTATGCTATGTCAGGCAAATTTTGAGTTGTCATATTGTGCAACCAGGATATGCCACGACTTCCCAGAGATACAAGTCAGAATGGAATGCGTTAAATAGGATAAAAGAACAGTTATTCAGAGAAAATATAGGCCCACACTGGCCTCAGCCGAGAATTCCATGGAAAGGCGCACGCCTCTCTCTTCACAATAGGGAGCTGTGGGCAGACCTATTATGACGTCACTCCAATCGGCGGACGGTGGTGGCTGGTTGCTTTGACGAGCGTTGAGTGAAGAGAGCGCGGCCTCACGATGAGTCATCGTCGCTACAGTGTGCCGCCATGACTGGGGTAGCCCTCAAATGGCCTGTTTTCAAGACTGATAGACAGAAGACTGCAGACGGGTCTCATCTTGTTCTTCTCCCGCTCCTCGTATAAGACAATTACGAGGACAGCTATACTAACGGAGCTGTACGAATGCACACCCATGTTACACGTTATAGCCATGGTGTTATTGACACTGCTATATAAATGGTGGGGGTATGGCATAAGAATGTCTAACAGCCTCGAAGACAGGCTAGTCCTCCCAAACCAGACAGCTTTAATCATCCACATATTAATAGGGTTTTATTGCCATCGCGAATGAAAAATGAGCCTCTGCCTCGCCCCGGTGCAATGCCTCATCGTCTGTACACTAATGGTTGCGTCACCCTTTTCCAAGGTGACTGGGCAGATAATGAGGAATAATTTTTGCATAAATTAGGGTGATAAGTGGCAGATTTGGTCAGCGGGGATGTCGGGAGACAATAAAGTGTGTGGCTTGTACCACATGTTATCAGTCACACATGAGTGGATCCGATGCAGACCGTGTAATAAGGAGGCGGTCTACATGGTATGCTGTGGTTAGTCCCACTTGGCCTATTTCTTGTTCGCTCATCTCACACTGGTAATGCGTGTAATGCAGATCCATGGTCACGGTGATATCATCGGTACAGTAGTTACATCCGTCTGCAATATCCAGATGTACATTTTCAAATAATTGAATAACTATTTTATTTCCTGTACACATGATCTTGCATTTCCTCCAATCTTGATTCATTTAGAAAATAACATTTCGTTGTAAGATGACTTTCATTCACTTGAAATCAACATATAATTACAACTCATTGAATTAACCTTTCAGAACCTCATCCCCTACCCCTTATATCTTGGCCCGATCATGAAACCAAAATTCATTTCCCCCACCGAATTTATATGATTTGTTTATTAATTTATTCATGTTTATAAAAAAAATATAAGTAAGCGTTGTTTTCAGCCTCCTTCAAACCAAAGCTTCAGAAGTCACAGCGCATGACCAATGCTCCACCCCCAACCACCAACACACCCGACCCTTGTCTAAAAAGAGACCGTAGCGGATAAATGGGGGGGGGGGGGGGGCATCTCTGAAACCCCTCCCCTTTTAAGAAAAAGCTTTATCCCCCCTGAGAGACATAAGATAAGGGGATTCATCAGTCCCTGCCTATGACCATGTATAGTATGATGCGTGCTGCATTCACTTTGCATGTTACGTGATAGAAACCGTGACTTGTAAGGAAAGGGAAATTATGTTTAATTAACACAGCTGATCAACACGAACATTCATTACGTCATACTCCTTCAGCTTGAGGCTGATTTGACGAGCCATCCTGTCCTAGCCTAGCTCCCAGGCTCTTGGTCATTTTGTAATCCAAAGTGGAAAAATAACGTCTAGTACACTAGACTAGTCCATCTACCATTCTCCTATTTCCTCAGTCAGTTGATCTCTACGCCCCTCGATAGACTCCAAGATTCAAACATACCGCCTTGCAGAAAAATTCAAGAAACGAAATCGTGAATGTTTGACGAAAATCTGTCAAAGGATAAGAAAGTTGTGACTTTTTATAATTTCAATTTTGTGACGTCACTTGCGAGTAAAAAAAATGATTGCCCTATGTGACGTGTCTCTCATACTTATGCAAAATATGAACAAAAATGCGATACAAACTTTACATACAGTCTTCAATGATTTTCACTGGTTTGTAGTTTTAAATGTATTTAAAATCTTTATCTCATAGCACTGCAGAAGATAATACTTAGGCACACTTAACTCTCTCACTTAACTCTCTCATCAACCATGTGAGTATTTTCTCAGGCCCAGTGATGTAAAGGTTAATGTAGAGAAGGTTTATTTTCTTGTTATGCCTACGTATGTATGAACATTATTTTCTTCGCGGAATTGTGCTTCTTTATCTCGCATCCGCGTCACTTATGCACCCATCATACAATTCATGAAAAAAAATATATCCCCAGACACACCTACGCATACACACAAACATGCCCGAATACATAAACACTAGCATAATTTATATACTCAACTTCATATTACATATACAATACTATACTTGATCGCCCCTCCTCATGTTTCAGTCGTATTTGGTCACGGTCCGTATGCGGCATTGCCTGAACGGGGGCCAACTTATGTTAAACGGTGTGGGTTTTTTTCACCCCTCCAGGAACGCTCCAGCAAAGTTCTGGCGGTGTGACCGGGCCTAAACTTTGTTCAACCCTTAATGTGTAGTTGGTGGATTATTTTACTTTCAATGCACATAAAAACCATTGAGCAGTATATTTTATCTAGGATACAAAGGTTAGGCGAGTACGGAAAGATGAGCATCGATCCATCATCAATCCATCTCAAAGGAAAAAGCCGAGGACAGCTTTGTGAGCTGTCCTTTTATATTTTATATGTGCCCACTACAAGCTGCTACCCAACCGTTTAGTTCCAGGACTGTGACAATATTTGTTTTCACCCGTCAACAGAGCTCCGTCTTTTGCCGATACAAATTCAATGAATTTGTTAGCTCCGTCGTTAATGCCGTCTTCAGTGATTACTGCATAGCGCCATCTCGTGGTCAGCTGTTACGTGCATGGGTGTTCGAAATAATGCAGTATAATGCCTCGACAGGCATAAAAAAACCTATATAAATGTATACCCATATTGCCAGCTAATGGATGTGTCCCTTATGTACTCTTGCTAAGGTGTAGCTTTTTTTTACAGAGCAATTTATGGAATTAATTTGTTCACAGCATATGAGAGAGAGAGCACCTCTCACGTGACGTCACAAATTGAAATTTCAAAAGATGATAACTTTCTTATAATATCCTTTGACAGATTTTCATCAAACCTTCACTAATATGTTTCTGCGTTTATTGAAACCAACTTAATTTCGGTGTGAACTATCCCTTTAAAGTTGATATAAGAGGAAAAAAAATATCCATGAATTTTATATCTAATGAAAGCATGTGCTATTTATAATCTGTTTATCAACATATGATATCACAAAAATCGTCTAGCCTCTTGATATCCTCAACTAAAGTACCACAAAAATGGCCTCTCTTCCGGGCCTGAAAACCAGCCACGAAATACGACTCAGTCTATGTGACGTAACGTCATGGATATCCTCTCATCACGGCCCCGGGTGTCCCACAGAAAATCATATACAGAGCTCCAGAGAAATATTAGCTTTTATTTTCAAAGGGTGAAAACTCATGTAATTAATAGTTGTGTGTATATTTCTTTACCTGTGATATATTAATGATGTCATAAATAATAATCAACAGGCTTAACAGGTAGAAATAGTTGCGTTATCAATGTTATATTTCACATTTTCATCACTTTTTGTGTGTGTGTGTGTGCGTGTGTTAAAATATACGAACGTGTGTGTGTGCCTTTTCCGTATGCAGACCGTGAAAGTAGAATCCGATCATTTTTTTCCCCCTACACGTCTCCCGAATCCGAATAAGTCGAGATTTTTTTCTTTAGAAACTGTTTCTTTTCACACAAAAAAATGTTGAGCCCGCTAATTCAAACCATATCCGAGTTGGAAATTAATATATCTAGCTAAGATATACTCAGTATACATTTTTGGGGTGATTCGTGTTTAATCGGGTCGAGATCACATTTTCCCCCCACCGTCTCCCATTACGAAGGGTAA
This sequence comes from Arbacia lixula, assembly GCA_963669155.1. NCBI lineage: Eukaryota > Metazoa > Echinodermata > Echinoidea > Arbacioida > Arbaciidae > Arbacia > Arbacia lixula. The sequence continues at coordinate 21,685,440 of OZ022588.1, forward strand.
ATTCGTACGAAGTCCCATATGCATGTTTTCATGTAATGTGCAGTGAGTTGTTTCGTGCGTTGTATGCTGTGAAGCCTACGTGGAATTTGAATGGTGCGATCAGCGTGAAAGCGATGGACAGATCACAGATGAAGAGATAAATATTGAGTGTGTGAGAGAAATGGATAGGGAGGGAGAAAAGGAGAGATGAGGAACAGAGTAGAGACATTATTTGAGAATTCTAGAACACATATCTAGGCCAAAATGAGTCTTTGTGTACTCCCCTTTCTCACTTTCTCTTTTGATATTTCTGGATCTCTCATACTCTATATGTTACTCTCAATACCTTTTTACATCCTTTCCCCTCATGCCAACCACCTCTCTCCCTGCCCTACCCTCCTTACACCAACTTTCTCTTTCCCCTCTTCTTTTGTGTGTCCACATTTCTCTTCATCACCTCTTTTCTCTCTTTTTATATTCCCCTTCTCTCTCACATGCCTGGAGTAATCATAATTTTGACTCCTATTAACAATACATGTTTTACAAACATTTTAATAAAAGTTTGAGAAAAAAATTAAGGCATATACCCAGTAGTTGGGGCACGATAGCCTGCTCCATCCTGCAAATCAATAAAAAGAACATTAGATTGGAAACCTGCATCTACTGCTAACTATTAGATGGATGACATAATTATTAGGATAATATCAACCCACGATTCTTACATGTATTTATTCTTACTACATGTAATTATATTCAGTAGTCTGCTGCAGTATAATTCAGGTGGATTCACAGGATTGAGCATGCTATCTTTACTACTCATATACCTTCTAATTAAAATAAGCCCAGAAACAGAAAGTTCTTTCACTAATAACTAGCATAATAAATATTGTTCAAGTTATTTATGCGCTATGTGGAAAAAAAATTGCATAGAGAACTTAAAATTAGAATAAAGATTAAGCTAAGGAAGACACACAAAAATTGCAAGAGAGATAAAACTTCCTTTCTTTTCCCTTTATTGATGGAAGATTCAGACGATTAGGAGCGTGATCACAACATGAGATCAATTAGAATATGCAGGCATGCATCTGCGTACAATCCGAGTCAGATTAAATCTAGAACACATAAAATGGAGATATCAATTATCATTTCAACTCACGAGTGTGCTTGGGGGAATATTCCATAAAATTTAGTTATCCAAGAAAAAAAGTTCCTGCAGTGGCAACAGGGGTATTAGTTCAAAGTCACAGGTGGGAAATTGTGGGAAATTGTGGGAAATTCCTCAACGGGAAGTAGTTCTTGTGGTGCGGTCGCGATGTCGTTGATGCTGCGGCGGCTCGAGCTACAGGAGAACGACGTCGACGGAGTCCACGCTGTCATTGCGAATGGGACGTCTCATTTCCAGAAGGAGGCCTTTATGACTGCAGAATCGTGGCAAAATGGTTTCGTCTGTTGATGTCCATGCAGCTATAATAATAATCCACCCCCTGGACTGTATTAAGTAATCCGCCGTCAACGAACGTTGGTGGTGCATCAACACACAAAAATTTTCACCCTGAAATACAATCGGGCGGACAGATTCGTGGAGTCGCGCAATCTGTGGTCTGCTGCGTGTGCGTACTATGTGAATCAGTGGCGTAATGTGCGCACGACTGAATATTGATCATCTCTCAAAAATATGGGTGTCCTGATGAGGAACGCGTTCCATCATACCCAGGTTAGGACAGCAAATCCAAGAACGATGTCATGCCCGCTGGCTGAAAGGAGTGGTCTCCATGGCCAGCAGCGCGGATGGACTACATCTGGCAGCTTGATGAGCAATCCTGAGCCATGTGTTTTCTACAATGAAGACCAAAGGAAAATCATACACTGTTTTAATAAAGCAACTACATGTAAGCGACCTAGGTTGTTTGATGATTTTTGAAAATATACATTTCTGGGTCAATTGATAAGAATCATATTCATTTCTCACATTTTCACACAATGTAATTGGGGTATAGGCCTACTGCCAGAGTATCGATCAGCACACTAGTGTCACTACTTAAAAAACTCTCTAGAAATTCTGAACAATGCCTTTTATAATGTGTGTAAAAATATAGACAGGAATAACCGTCTCATCCGGGGGCATTCTTTAATCAAAATGACATTTTTGGACATACCCCCCGAATAGATAGGGCGTTCAGAGGAGCCAGATGCAATCTCAGCGGATCCAACGTCCTATAGAGACTGATTTTTCGGTCCAGTAAAAATAGTGCTGCAATTCGCATTGATTTTCTACATTGATACACATTGAACTTGTTAATATTAATATTAATATTTTCACAAGTACATTTGAGCCTGAATAAATTTAGTACTGTTGTTCCTAAACTGTTACTGTTACTGTGAGTTAGAAAGGGACAGTGCCCACTGGCTAGTAATTCTGTGAATGAAATTTGAGCTATCCCTTTATTCGGGTTAAGATCACACTTGTCCCGATGCATGTACATTTCAGGGAGGTGACGAACTCCGTTTCGAGTCATCTTTCATGCCTTCCCTGCATGGAAAATTTGTTAAAATTCATCAAAATGCAGTGAAGAAAATAATTGTACTCACCAAGGCCATGCACCATGGCGTGAGCACACAGGCCACTACGTTAGTACGTAGCTAGTTCAGTGCATGAGCAGTGGCGAATTCTGCCTTCACAAGTTCCGTTTCATCTTAATCTCTGGACTTGACAACCCACCATCGATCATCTTCCATCATGGATCCAAGCAACCACACCAGCTAAGAAGCACAAAAGCCGACTTTTGTCCAAAATTAGTAAATTTCCTGGAGTATAATATGCAGCTACAGTGAAAACGGATGCGAGCGTAGCGATCGTGCATGCATGTGTACATATGCATGCTACTTCCGCTGGCTTAGCTCTGTGCGTATAAATCGCTCACTCGCGGACAAAATATCGTCAGCTTGAATTTCAACAGCGAGAAATTGTGATCATGCAAACTTCCTATTTGACTATCCTTATTTCAAATATCTCGTTTGTTATGAATATGTAGGCTGTCAGCTATGATTAATGAGGAGAATGATTCCATATTCAGTTCAAAATTTAGACACATCCATAATAGGTCTACTTTTGCTCCAAATTTGCAAGTCAGATCTAGTGTAGCCTATACCGAATACCCCCGCACACAACATTCGTTTCCAATCCTAAAAAAATATATTTCACGGTATGAAAAGAATATTGTGATTATATAACATGTTTCAATTATTTATTTATTAAAACTGATTAAGAAGAAATCAAATAGATTGACTCATAATAACAATATAAGCTCTGAGACAACTGTGTATTTACGTCGACTTTCTACACAACACATCACTCCCCATCACTTTCCCGACAAATGCATGCATTACGTGACGTCATGTCAAAGGTACCGAATTCACTGCGTGAAAATCGGCGATCAACGACTTCCAGATTCAGTGAAGTTTAATCAGTTATTGTAATATTTTCATTTCTTTCTGTTGTATTTGAGTCTCATATCCATGTTAATTAGGTTGAAAGCTTTCTAATGATGTAAAGATCTCAATTTTTGTGATCGTGCTCTTATGTCTACTTTAAGCGCGGGTGTTATTCACATGATAAGACGTCTATTCTGTCCACCTTACATGGGATCGTTCACAGACTTCCTCAGAGTTCATTTCATCTATCGTTTCGGTGGTAAACAAAATTTTAAACACAAATTATTATTAACAACGTTTGTACTCCAATCAAGCTGATATTGACACTTCCTCAAGCCGTGGGCTGTAAACTTCTAACACAGAGTGCAATTACTAATGCATGAAGCTTCGTGCAAAAACGAGATTGTGGGTTGACATATCTGATGCATAATAGGCGTTTGTCTGAACTAAATATCTGATACACACAAATTTTTATGTCCAAATTTTCCCCCAAATGATAATATCATTAAATATTCAAAGGATTATTACAAGAATAAGAATTGATAAAATGTAAATATGAAGATGAAATCTAATATAAAGGCGAGGAAAAAAATATGTGAATGCCCATGAAAATGGAGAATAATACTGTACAAGAACTTCCCTCACAAGATCAGAACTAGGTACTGACTTTAAGCGGAATTAGTTTTGCGCTTTTCCTGAATATGTTCGCAAAGCTTTAATTGTGAGTTTTTAAACATATTTCGCGTCTTTTCACGAAGGCTACCATGTCTTTAAAGGGGAAGTTCACTCTGAATTTATTTTGGTTTCAACAAAAAGAGACAAATGAAGGACTCATATGAGTGAAAGTTATTTGATTTTAAAGTTTTGATTTAAAGCTTTGACTTGGTGACGTCACATGCGAGGTGCTCTCCCATATGTTGTGTACAATTTTTTTTTTCGAAAATGTGCATTTTCTCACAAAGATATGCATCCTTGTACTTGTGCATTTGATACATTATTAGAAATACGTTTTTACACGCATAACTGTCCGAAAAAAAATAATTCCGTTGTAAAAAAAAAAGACCCCCCCCCCCCCCAATCTATCAAGTTATTTCGCACACAACTTATGGGAAAGCACCTCGCACATGATGTCACAAAATCAAAACTTTAAAATCAAATAACTTTTTTTCCTTTGACCGATTTTCGTCAAACCTTCACACATAATTATGTTTCTTTCATTTATCTTTTTTTTATTCAAACCAAAATAATTTCAGGGTGAACTTCCCCTTTAAGGAAGAGAAAGGACGAACCAAACGGGTAAACAGTAACTGACAGCCAATCCCAATTACAAAGAAAAGTGCCCTAATTAAAAGAGGATTTCCTGGGCGAGGCTGTCACGTGACCCGTCTTGAACAGGGAGATAAGACCATGATGAATGATACCTGGAATGAAGGAAGATTGGTGTTCATTACTTCTGTCAAGCCAAGGTCAAGATCATCAAGCGCCCCGTAGGAGAATGTCTCGAGACTTTTTGATTAAGAGTAAGAGACGGATTTAGCTTCGCCCAAGCCGGATTAAGTCGAGATCGCGTGACTGCTGAGTCTTCATAATTCATTACACATGGTAGTGTAATAGTATGGTTTAAATGCAAGTATGTTTGTTTAATTATGAATGTGTGTACGTGTATGTGAGATTGCACAAACAAAAAAGGATAAGTTTAAACTTAATAAATCATTCTAGTATCATCATAGATAACGAAGCCTCCCCCTCCCCTTAGATTAAAATAATTTCATGTGTAACTTTACTTCGATAAATCTGGTGATTTGAAGTGATTTTATGTATGGTGTGTGTTTGGGTGTGTGGAATAGGGCGTGTGAGGGTTTAACAGGGAGAATGTACTCCCTGAAATATTAATCACTTCATTTTGTGTGGCTAGTTTTTTTTTTCTTCAAATGTTGAAATGAAAACAAATAGGCTATTTGAAATCTAAAAAGTGTGTGTAAATGATTGCCATGTGCTTTAAATCATGTGCTTTAAATCAATAGTAAGATTTAAGACGTATCTTTATCTTGATATGTTCATGACTGACTGCAGACGGAAACGTAGAGACTGACATCAACTCCCGAATAGGCAAAGCAGCTTTAAGATAAAGGCTATATGCAGAACACGTGACATTAACCCCCTCCGGTCTGTAATCATTCATACAGCGATATACGCAAGCGAGACATGGACACTAATACAGAAAGAATGCAACATGAATTAAATGCTTTCCAACAATCCGGCCACTAAGCACCTCAGTCAGGAAAGCGGGGTTCGTAGAATGAAGCTTACAGGCCACACACAATGGATGCCGTCAACAAGGGCCTTTAAATTTATGAAACTCAGCATGGATTAGATGTATACCTCAACAATAACATGTATAACATTCCACAGTCATATCTTCACGAACGTATTCAGGGAAAGTGAAAAACAATATCCTTTAAAAAGGGTTACATTGTCTTCAAGGTTGCCATGAAAAGACAACCAGAAGGAAAACTGAAAAGATGCGAGCCAAAACTGACATCGAGGAGGACCTCCTAAAGGACTTAGAGGCTCTGAAACTCATCTAGACGTCCGTCATAGATGGTGAAGAATTGCTGCCCAATGCACGAAACTATGTGGGAGGAACTAAGTCTAAGTAAACATTTTTTAATTAAATGATGAATAAAAACAAACTATAAAAATGTCTGTGGTTGTATAATTTACAATGAGCTGCACTAACTTTAAAGCTTACATAAATGTAATTAGAATAGTACAAAAATAAATAGAGTCTCCGTTGTATAAACAGAACGTCGATGAAGTAATGAAATCGACCGTAGAGAAAGGGTCATTGACATAAATAACTTTCTATCTTTGTTTTCTATCAGCTTCCAAAAACGGCCGGCCTTTGTTCCCCGTTTTGGACTGTTCTGAGCACCATCTCAGACCTTCCGGTCCGGTGAATATATTTCAGGATATTTTTAGCCAAGATTTTTGGGGCGGGTCCAAGAATATGGAATGTCATCTCTATTTCAGCGACATGTAACACGAGCGTGTCAAGGTTTATTACCGCTGACACTGTCTGACTTATTAATTGCAGGCAAGTGGAAATGGGGGCCCGGGCTTACTTCCGTTTCAAGAAAACATTATCTGGTTGTGGCTAATGGATACGTTCGTTGTCACAGTCTGACAATGAATGAGACAGTGGGCAAAGTAATACCAGGATGTGCGTATTTGTATCTTGAATGAAGTTGTGCTTAAAAGAAAGTATATATATACCAAGGGAGATGCACGTTCTCAAACTCCCTGCGCCGCATACCATATATCATGCATGTCATATACCCGATATATAGATAACCGAAGTGTTCAGAGGTTGTTTAAAACTATTAACAATGGATAACAAAACAATTATGAAGACAACACTTCGGTACTCTATTGCAATACACTGCAGTACCACATTACCAGCCCAAATTTCAAACACACTTCAGAATAAGTTCTGTAAAATCAAAATTTGCCATTATTTTATGTAAATGTTCGCATTATGGAGCCCGCCGAAGGCTCTATCGTCTATATATAACGCGAGACTGAACGACAAGCGAAGAACTGAACGACCTGCTGGCATAAAGAAGTCTTATGGGATTGAAGAGCGCCACCAGACGAACAACACCCACAACATCCCTGAATCTATTTTGCCTGCTTCCTTAAATTGGGCTACAGTAGGGTATGTGTGTCTTTAGCAGATGATTATTATGCTGCTCTATGGGTTTGGAGTATATGGAATGTGTAATATATTAAAGCATCTTCGGCCCTGACACATGAAAGAACAATATAAGCGAATCATCTCACTGACGGAGACATCGCGACGTCTCCGTCAATGAGATGATAGATTGCCGCGACTCATCTACAAATTAATCTATTACACGATTTTTTCCTTAATCCCCTTGCTCTCAAGCAGGTTTAAGGCAGAGTTTACCATTATTGACATTGATAGCCATGGCTCGTCGCTGTCTTTAAAGGTTAGGGTTGTATCGATTACGATAACCGTTGTTGTATAGGATCACAGCCACGAGAGGAATGAACTATATTAAATGATAGAATCGTTGAAATAAAACGAGTTTCGGAGCCCCTGACGACGGAAGAGCAGTTCTGACACGATCACGATACCTGCATACTCTTTACCATCATTCGATCCATTAGTATGGTGTCCCCTTTGCACTCAAAATCATTTTTTTAAATAGTACATTGGTTCATCGGTACAGCGTGTGAAATATGAAACGTACCAGTGACTCACAACTCATGTAATGCATTAAAATCAATTGCCTTTTAAGGCTCAACTTCCTCTCCAAATACAAAGTGAAGGTGGAATCAAGAATGTATGAATCGTAGCTATTATGCTTCATACATCCTTGGTGGAATTCATCGTGAGATCGTCCCCATGTCTACAGCATCATAATTACCTCATCATCAATTTGACCACGAAAAATGTCCAGCAATGATTAGCTTGAATCGGTTAAATTGTTATGCTCGAATTAATTCCGTCAGTGCATAGGTTCTGCATTTATACTAAAAAAAAAGATTAATATACAACCTGACTTAAATCCACGAACAATGCACAGATTGAGAAAACGCATATAAAGCTCCTTTAGAATACCTATGTGATCTGAGCAAAAGTATGTTCGTTTTCATCTTTGGTATTTACTCAACTTATTTTAGGCCTGCAAAAGGGAAAACACCACATTTAAACAGTTACACCGCTATTTAAAGGTATGGGTTCCCCCAGAATTGGCCCAGGGGAGGAAGTGACGTAAGAAAAGCTGTTAGCGAGACCATCAGCGTAGCCCCTCATGGCCCAACCAACACCTGTCATGTTTACCGCACGGTGAAAGCCCGAATAAGGCCACCACAGACGAAACGATCCGATCCGATCCGATCCGATCCGATCCGATCAGTCGTACCAAGCTCGCTTCATACATCTATGACCCATTGAACGCGTGCAGTGTGGTGCGGACCATAGCGCACAGCGCTCTCCGGTCTCTTGGCTAGTAGGGTCCGTGATTCATCGTTGGTCGTACGACTCAACGATCAAGAAGTTATTTATGTTTAGCTTAATAACTCCTTGCTAAGACTGGCTGAATCGTAGGACCCGTAAGTGGATTGTGGGGAAAGTGAGCTCATATCTCCAGTGGTAGGCCCGTTCAATTGTGGCACGATCGGGACATCTGCGGTGTCCATTACGAGCAATACGGCCACGTACATCAGATAATTCTTCTTATACATGTGAGGATAAACTATGGCTAAGTATGAACTAATGCTGATCTTGAGCCTGATGACCAAAAGGGAATAAACGAGGGGTCAATTTAGTCATCGTGGTGGAAACAATGGGCCAAGTTCTGACGTCACGGTCGTGACCATATTGGTGATGAATAATAATTAGCTCATCTCAATTTACAAACCGGAAATGGAAGATGGTGTGCCTTACAACCAGGTCATCAAGTTATACTGACCTTGATACTGAAATACATAGGCTTATATCTGGCCAGACTTGCCAGAATAGGACATAAAGTCTTCGCCTTAAAAGGGGCGAAATGGGTGGATGGAATCGTAACCTTGAGTTGGCATTGCCCCGTTAGGTTTCATATTTGACAAAGTGGACCTGTTCATATATAGCACATGTGATTCATGCACTGTTTTACAGTGTATGTCTAATGATGAACCACCTACTAAATATATATTATTAGACAAGGGGTTGAGTTTGTTTGCCTTAAAAGGGGTGAATTGGGTGGGTGGAATCGCAATCTTGCGCTGGCATTGCCCCGTTATATTTCATATCTGACAAAGTGGACTTTTTAAAAAAATATACATGTCACCCCCTTTGGTTCATATGCACTGTTTTACAACGTTTATCTAATGTTAAACGGAATACATATTATTAGACAAGGGCTCGAGATTGTTTGCAGGCACAAACCCTAATCTCACATATAATTTAGTCTGAACGGGGAGACTAGCTCGTTCATGTATACTGCCCTAATCTGACAAAAGAGACTTTTCTTGTAAATGAGCAAAATGTGTCTGTCACTTGCATTGGCATCAGTGCAACGTACACCACATCATGTTAGATTGAATATCTCGCAGCAAGATGAATATTTCTTGTCCAGATTTTGGCCGTATGTAGGGAATGCTAGGTACATTCTAAGAATACAAATGACCCAGATCTGAGTGATTTGTCTCTTGCTTTCTTTTGACAGATTAGGGCAGTATACGACTATAGTGCCTCGCTTTCAGGCAGTTCGAGATGTCTCATTCAAACTGAAAATAGAATCCAGTAATCTTAGGACTAGTAATTTATCCTTTTCACCTTTCTTCAGTTCTGTTTGGGCGAGCCGGAGAAGAAAAAAAAATGCCCAAAGAAAAGCTCTGCAGCCTGACAGAAAGGCTAGACTGGCCAGGCTTGAATTGTCAGGGCCAGCAACTTATTATTCAGAGCGATAACTTTGATACGTGAAGAAAGATATCAATATGCGTTGAGCGTATACACATTTTAAGATGTTATACCTTAATACTAAAATAATAGCTTGGAAATTGGTCGCTTTGGGGCCATGAATCTATTAAACGAAGATCTATAATAACGAATGAAACATGTGCATTTAGCCGAAAATGAGACGACCCAAAGTTTGCTATACAAAAATCATGTTTTAAGTTCGTTATCACGTTTGATATTTTTCCAGCTTGAAATCTTACTTTGACATTCTTTACGTCCCTATCGTTGGCCCAACCACTTTTTTTTTGCAAAATGGATTTCATTGTTGGCTGCTTGAATGAAATCCCGGTATATAGGGAAGTGTGTTTGTGTGTGTGGGGGGGGGGGGGGGGATGATACTCTCCCCCATTTATGCGATTTGAATAACTGGTGTTTGTGATGTCATTCATGTCTACACCTGTGAGAGGATTTAGATTTATTCAATCATTTCAATCATTGATCAAAATGGGTACATCCGCGCTTAAAGTGATTTAGTTTCGGTGTCATATCATCAACCTGTGGTAACTACTATAACGTCCTACGGGATATTGCTGGCTGGCTGTTATATCAAAGCTCATGTTAACCCTTTACTCGCCATTAATGCAGTGTACGAGTATCACATGCCAGTGGGAAGAAGTAATTGCAGCATTCTAGTAAATATCCAATCCTGACTAGACTAGGTAACCAGTTCTATTTCTTTAAGCTTGAAGAATAATTCTTAAAGTATTGATTGTCAACAGTAATACCATGAACACTGGCAGACAAGAATAAACTTGAATCTGTGTAAGTGACTAGCTAATTGTGCTCCCGCGATGTCATGTTTTGTGGCATATTTTGTCTCAATTTCTGATGAAAATTTAAGTTCTGAGCTGCACATGCTTCAAAATCTTTGCCATAATTAATCATTGGCAGATACATTTAAAATCTATATCAAGCCATCAGGTATGCCAAATATACTGCTCCATCAGAAGCGGCTTAAATCATCGATAATGATTCTAAGTCATATGAAATGGCCAAATGAAAGTAGCACGCGTTTAACAAATATCCCTCCACACGTTGACATGGCTCAAATGTATTATTACAGCATCCTAGAGTATGGGAAATGAGGTTATTGGCCAACCATATGAAATTTTCAGTCCCGTCCCTCATATGCCATGTCGAGATATAATAAAAAAAGAATATTGCAATATATTATTAATGGTGCGACCTTCTCTGGGATGTGTGATATTCTTATTAGAGTAATAACTTTCATTAATGGGGACTGTGGATTGCTGTAAGACACATGGCTGTAAGACACAAGGTAGCATTTGTCCCACATGTAATACATTTCTTTCAGGGGACATGAAAAATGGGCTAGCTTTCACCTCAAACTTTTGCCAGACTTCAATTGAAGTCATTGTTAGGGTACTTTTCCCCTATAACGCTATCAAAATTTTAATGTATTCAGTATATGGGGTAAAAGGGTCACTCTCTTTTTTTTTCATTTCCAAACTGCTATGTAATCTTTTCAGTTAATTAATATACTTATACGACGAAAACTATCACATTTGCATGCCTTTTCATGCTATTTGATTTCGTTTAATCTCGTTAATTTTCATTAACTGCTACGTGCGAAAACGTAACATCTTTGCTATTCGTCAATAATCGTTTTACAGAACCTACGAAACCGAGGAACCATTCCGTGACATTAACTCACTTTTACATGATTAAATGTAGGTCAGAGGCCAAATAATATCTGGCAACAGTCTAATTCAAAGGTCTGAATGTAGTACATAGCTTACACATAATGTATTAATTGAAACCAACATGACTGATGTAAGGTCCTTGGGGTCACTTTTTACATTCATGCCGTCTTGATTTCGAGAAAGATTAACTGTTTGATGAGATTTGTCTGTAGTATTCTTCAAGCGTAAAGAAATAGAACTAGTTACCCAGTCTTGTCAGGATTGGATATTTACTAGAATGCTGCAATTACTTCTTCCCACTGGCATGTGAATCAATGTTCTACCCCTGGACAATGGCCACATAATTTTACCACTACAAGTTTCCTAACTACAACAGAAAACTGATTAAGTAACATCACTACACGGACCTAGACTACATAAAAGAGCGTGTCACAACAGTTTAAGCCCTTATAAGTTTGTCTACTTCAGGAAATATGCTATTGATCTTATGTCCATACAACTGCCTTTAATTACTATGTTGAGTGGGCGATAAAGCAATAACACGTTAATGGCAACATTAAAGCTACATTAGAGATATCAAATAGGGCCTTGGTGCTATTAACAGCATTTCTTTCGTATTTTCTTGTGCTGACTCTGCAGTCATTAAAGGGGAAGTTCACCCTGAAATTATTTTGGTTTCAATAAAAAGAGGCAAATGAAAGAAACATATGAGTGAAGGTTTGACGAAAATCGGTCAAAGGAAAAGAAAGTTATTTGATTTTAAAATTTTGATTTTGTGACGTCACATGCGAGGTGCTCTCCCATATGTTGTGTACAATTTTTTTTCGAAAATGTGCATTTTCTCACAAAGATATGCATCCTTTTACTCGTGCGTTTGACACATTATCAGAAATACGTTTTTACACACATACCTGTCCGAAAAAAATCATTCCGTTGTCAAAAACAGGGGAAAAACAATTTATCGACTTATTTTGTACACAACATATGGGAGAGCACCTCGCACGTGACGTCACAAAATCAAAACTTTAAAATCAAATAACTTTCTTTTCCTTTGCCCGATTTTCGTCAAACCTTCACTCATATGTTTCTTTCCTTTGTCTCTTTTTATTAAAACCAAAATAATTTCAGGGTGAACTTCCTCTTTAAATCTCATTCAGACTGCGTCTCGGCGCTCATTTTTTGCAGGGATCCTCTCAGTGCTAATTCACATGGAAACACAAACCTGATTAATGAGCGATAAGGAAATGAAATTTGGTGTAGGAGTAGAATGGAGAAGGAGAGCAATGGAAAGTATGTGAGTACGTGTACGAATATATCAGCACTTGAGAAGTCGGGTGTGTGTGTGTGTGTCTATGTAATGTAGATTAAGATAGTAATCACATATATATCATCACTCCGTTTTAGAAATGGAGAAAACAAGTGTGTATGTGTGTGCCTTTGAGCCTAAATGTACATACAGGTGTCTTCAGCTCTTCATACTAGAAAAACATACATATACTACATGGAGATAGACAATATGTGTATAGATATTGACTAATTTATGGATAGATTGCAGGAAGAAAAAATAGTTAGATCAATAGATATAAAGGTAGATATAAAATGATAGACATACATACATAGGATATATAGAAAGAATATGAATATACAACAGACATACAGTAAGCAAGATGGCACCAAAGGGAAACAGAGAGGGAAAGAAGGAGGAGCGAAAGAGATGTTGAATGATAGCAAAAAAATAAATTAGAGAAAAAGTTATAAAGCACTACCTTTAGGTGAAAAAATACATAGGTGCTCAGAACGACTTGGCTCCCACAATGCCAAAAAGAGCCCCTGAGAAAACAATTTTCTTAATTAGGGTATAATGCATTACATGGCTCAGGATGTCTATTTGATGTCATCAGGTATGAAAAGAAACCCACGCAATGACATTCTTCTTTCCGTCCCCGCTCCAAGTCTTTATCTAATAACTTCACAAGCCACTGGTTCAGAGAGTGACACTTAGTGGGGGTCTGAATGGGTTTTGGGTGGATAAGGATATACAATTTCAAAGATTACTAGCATCCAGGCCAAGAGAGAGCTTTATTACAAACACAGGTTACAATGAAACTCCAACTGAAGCCGAAGAATCTTGATGGTTTTCCAGAGTATGCAGTAGACATAATGCAGACCAAATGCATGTTCCTTCTTCATGTGTTCAAGTAGAAGTGAGTTAATGTCACGGAATGGTTTCTCGGTTTCTTAGGTTCTATAACAACATTACTGACAAATATCAAATATGTCACGTTTTCGCACGTAACAGTTAATGAAAATGCAACGAAATTAAGTGAAACCATTTAGTATGAAAAGGCATGCAAATGTGATATATTGATTAGCTGAAAAGATTACAGAGCAGTTTGGTAATGAAAAAAGATATATTATATATTAAAAAGAGCATATTACCCCATATACTGAATACATTAAAATATAATCATGTTCCATGTCTATTTGATAGCGTTATAGGGGAAAACTACCCTAACAATGGAAGGGGGGGGGGGGGAGAGACCGTCTGGCAAAAGTTTGAGATGAAATCTACCCCATTATTCATGTTACAAAGGAGATGCGCATTAAAAAGCATTAACGCTGAATTCTGATCGTTGTCTGTATGGTTCTTGTGTACAACTGGGGTAGAGAAGACAACACCCAGATCATCATTGTGTACCTTATGTTTGCAGAGTTATATCACGCCTTTTAAACACAAAAGAATTCCCCAAAATAGGTTTTATTGACCGCTTTTAGTCAACCCAACTTATCACCATTAGCCGAATTGAAGGGGGGGGGGTTACAAGCAAAGCCCTGGGCCATTTTGTATACAAGTTTCCAATTATTGTAACCTATCATCAATGGTAACTACCATGGCAACAGGTGCAAAAATGAGATTGGTAGTTAGCATTGATGGTAAATAACAATAATTGAAAACCTATATGCAACATGGCCCTGGTCACAGTATACAGGAGCATTATCATTTACATATATATGTGCACCATCTCCATTTCCCAGGAATTATCCCGCGTCAGCTGCACGGTATCGGCGCTGGGTCAAGATCATTCAGGGACGTGTTAAGAAGGAGAAACAACTCGAGCATAATATATTCAAACATCTGTATGGATACTAAAGCGTGTTAATGAATGTCAAAAGCATTCCACAATCACTACAATGCTTTGATGTCCCATGCGCGGCACCGACATTTAGCTGCTGTCAACTTGGAAAGCAATATCTTTAATTCACTGTTTTGTCTCTGGAAGCTATGTTTCTCATCACATTTTTGTGCAATTTTCCAGAAAGTTACGGGCAACACCACTAAAGATCCTGTACTCAGTTGTCTTCTACATAATTGTTGAATGATACAGACACGGAGATATAAGATAATATTCCTACTTACACAATTAACAAATTTCTTCACTTTCCGCAGATTTCCGCAAGTTTGGGATTCAATCATTATCAAAATCATATCTTATGCTGTTTATTTTCATCAACAGAGTTTGCGTGCATTTGCGTGCAACTGAGATATTTTAGTAGAAAAAAACTGTTTATTTTTGTTCGCTGATATCTTTTCCTCACAAAAGTATTGATGCAATCCAACAACACAGGACAGGCTAAATAAGACTCTGCATTTCTTTTGTTCAATCTGAGAAATCGTTGCTACGCAATCCTGTTCGTTATCATTAAAACACCTGAAAAGCACATGCTGAGAAGACATTTTTTCGGCGGTGCCACGCATGGGTTAAAATAAAGAAAGTTGTTTCATATCCTTCCATAACACATCCCTGGATCATTCAAGCGTTTACACATTTATACACGTAGACATAGAGCAAGGATGAGGGTAGAGTGACATGTTGAATGATACAAATTCTCAAAGCGGGGATTAAACCTGGTTCCTCGATATCTTCAGTCACATTCACAGCTAATAAATTATAACCACTAACACGATACATTCACGCTGGGGATAAGAGGGATGAAGAACGAGACAGAGAGATTGAGATTTAAAAAAAAGAGGACAAAAGAGAAAGGTATAAGGAGGGGAAGGGTAATGGGGGAGAAAACATGGATCGTGTGGATATTTAGAGGAAGAATCAATATACAAACAGACAACTCAAGAACTCAATAAATGTCTTCTTTAATGAACGAGCATCGATAGCAGTGCCCCGTGAGTGGTGCTTTCTCAGCGAGTTGTCAACTCCTATCTTCCGTTCCACCATTCCTTGAATAAAACATCAAATCATTGGACGTGATGATAATTCTCAGTCAAATAATCAATGCTCTCTGTCTTCGGTTCCTGTCGATCCACTCCCTTTGTCTGTGTATTGAGTCATCATATTTGATATGTTCAGCTATTTTTTTGTAACTCATTTGTACCTACAAATACTGTTAAATTGTTGTCAATACATTTAAACTGATTGTAGGAATGTAATTGTATTATAAATAAATCAATATAAAATTGATTGAAAATTAGAAACATGTGCGTGTGTGTGTGTGTGTGTGTGTGTGTGTGTGTGTGTGTGTGTGTGTGTGTGTGTGTGTGTGTGTGTGTATGTATGTGTGGAGGGGGGGGGGGTCTTGAAGGTAATATCGCTCTGCCCAAAGCTACTTTACGACAGTGAACATGCTACGCACCAGTTGTTTCTCCACATTATGACATTACACATTACTTATTTCAAGTCATGGAAACGGAGAACATGATCCCGCCATGGTCTCCGTGGTTTCTTCCTTCCTCGGCGGAATCCCGCTGCTTCGCAGAGGGAGTAGGATACAGGACAAGCAATAATGACACTCATTTGCATAACATCTCATAATTAGTAATTTAAAGGGAGAGTTCACTCAGAAGACAAGTTGGTTTCAATAAAAACAGAAACATAAAAGAAACATATAAGTGAAGGTCTGAAGGTCAAAGAATAATAAAGTTTTGATCGTTTGAAATGTCAATTTTGTGACGTCACGTGTGTGGTGCTCTCCCATAATATATGTTGTGTATAAAATAATTCCATGTTGCATTTTTCTATTTTGGACAACGGAATTATTTTTGTAAACATTATGTGTGTACAAACGTATTTCCAATGACGTATCAAATGCACAGGTAAAAGGGTGCATATCTTTTAGAGAAAATGCAAATTTTCGACAAAAAAAACTTGTACACAACATAATGGCACCTCGCAGAGCACCTCCCACGTGACGTCGCAAAATCACAATTTTGAAAGATCATAACTTTCTAATCCTTTGACGGATTTTCATCAAACCTTCAACGACATGTTTCTTTCATTTTTCTCCTTTTATTGACACCAACTTAATTTCAAGCTTTGGCCAGTATTTACAACGGAGGTTTAACCAAGGATTCATACATCCTTGGGTTTAACTTGGACCACGCA
This sequence comes from Arbacia lixula, assembly GCA_963669155.1. Classification (NCBI taxonomy): domain Eukaryota; kingdom Metazoa; phylum Echinodermata; class Echinoidea; order Arbacioida; family Arbaciidae; genus Arbacia; species Arbacia lixula. The sequence goes on from OZ022588.1 coordinate 21,702,449, forward strand.
CTAAACTAAATGTGGACAAATTCTACATTATCATAGTGATTCCGAGGACAAAATCAAGTGGATTGAATCATTAACAATGTTTCATGTTGTTTTATTTGGCATCCCATAACGTAAGTCCGGGGTTAGTGCATGGTTTGCGTTAAACCTCTGTTCAGAATACAGGCCTTTTGAATAGCGACACCGATTTCTATCATGAAAGGGGTTACCCAGGTATGGGAAGTAACGTGTTATGGATAGCGGTCCTTTTGAACAGCGAACTTTGCCTAGCTCTCATTACCGATATACATGTAGATTGAACATGAGTGGTGCCACGCATTGACAAAATACTTCAGAATATCAACACACCCATTAATCATACAGAGCTAGCTGTTCACGTTCAACTGTGATTTGCATCGAAAGATAAGCGGGGGGGGGGGGGGGGAATTCCTTTCCTCCTTCTTCCCTTACAAATGAATGAATCGACAGCATCCTCTTAACGTGGATCCGATCAAATTTCGCCTAAATCAATGTTGTCGTTTTAAGTGAGCCCCGCAAAACTTTCGCGCCATTTAGGCATACATGTATTTGTTTCGATTAGACGCATAAATCACACAGACAGCATTTACGCATTTTCGCGGCATGAATAAAGGTTAGTGCCATCATTATGTGATTAATATCGTCGGCTAATGAACACACTTTCTTCAGATAATTTTCTCGATCGAGGCAAAATAGGTTAGGTCATTTCGCGCGAAGTGTACATACATGCACGTATCAGCATATAGATTCGTGACTCATGATCAAGTGCATTGGCATCGTTGATAATTTCTTGGCCCAATTCGCTCCTTTTTACTTAACCAGTTTCCGTTCCCGAGAATGAGAATGTACGGCGCGTGCTCCTGGCTGGATGTGTGCATGTAGCAAGGGCAATGTTGGCTTGGAGGAGCGGGACGACCTGCGCAGATACCCGCGCCGTGCCCTTACCTATTAAACGGGGAATTAACTTTTTGTATGCTCCACGCACACCTTATATGTCTACTTTTTCCTCAAATTGTTACTTCTGTTTTTTTCTGACCTGTAAATTTAGGGTTTCATTAACAACAGCTAAAAATTTCACTTGTTCGTGACAGCAGGCCGAGAGAATAAGGATTGGGGAAATGACTTTTTATGAGTTAAATTAAGTACATCCCCTTTTGCAGGTATCAACGATATGAAAAATATCAAGGCACATATAAAAAAAAATGCGTGTTGAAAAACCTCCCTGGGAATATAGGAACTCAGAAATGACTGTAATTTGTTGATATTTTCATTGCATGATTGATGTTAATACTGAATGGATGGAGGTGGAAAAAGAAATATTGTACCGAGTAACTGTGTTCATAAACACGATCGACAAGACTCTAAAAGCCATGTTGAATAAGGAACACTTATCTGGATTATTTGACCACATTGGCCAACACAAATATCTCTTTCAAGCAGGCTCCCTCGCACTTTAAAGCGACCAATAACTCGATAGTATTGCTACTATCATGACCATGATTCTTCCACGTGACAAAGTTGAAACTTTCGGAACCATCCTATTAAAGACCACCAATAGATAAAGATAGAAATAACAGTGGTTATTTTAATACACCCTCCAGTCCCACCTCCAACCCCCACCGGGATAAATCGTCTCTTCCATATCCGGATCGCTGTTGGCTTCCATTATCCTCATTATTAATCTATCCGCCCTAATCCCACAGGCATTTCAAAACATACTCCTTCTCTTAAAAGTCGAGCATCATAACAAACAAGTCGTTAAAGATGCATACCGTCATAACGTCATATCGTCGCTATTAGCAACGGATAACAACATAATGTAATGACAGCGATTTGCTACATTAAATACATCGGAGTAGTTTCATCATAAATATTTGTGTCCTTCGAGGGGAAAATCCTGGGAATTCTACATCTGTACTGACGAAGGAGCGGAAGAAATGCAGAGGTGGGTTAGGACAGAGATGGGAGTGATTGTGACGTCATTAGCCCGCTCACGTGATTCTTTAGTGCCTGGATGAACCGACGTGGTGTGAACATCGGTCGTTATTGATTAGGAACCAGGAGGTCAATCAGGGCTCTCTCCTTTTGCGACTTGTGATTGATAGCAACTTGATTCGCGCTCAATATGAATCGTAACTATGTATATTGTTAAAAAGTATGTTCAAACAACGAACATTACTGCCTTTATCAAAGCAAGTTCATATCAGTTGTCCATGTTAAGAGTACCTCACTTTATCATTGTCGCGAGGGGCACTTTCGTCAACATAATGATGTGTTGTAATAGCGATTCACTTTGATATACATTCGCTGATAAATGATAAAAAAAACAAGTAAACGTAAGTACATAACGCATTATATTCATAGTCCTTACATTCGTTAACATAAAACCACTTTGTTCCATTTTTTTCTTATCCCTACAATATCCTTATTTGTTACCTCTCGCGATTTCACTCTTTTACATTTACCGATTCCCTCTTTCTTATTTTTCTCTTATTGTTTTACTGGCACCGATTTGTTGCGTGCTTTGTTTTTGTAAATTGCATATCCACCACCAGCTCTTTTGACCCTTGCCTGCTTCTTCATGTTGTTTTCATATCATCGATGCTGAGTATTATTGTACTTGAGTGTTCCGAGTTCAATGCCATATCCGTGCATGTTAGCGCACTATTGTTCAATTTTTAAAAGGAAATGTGGGAATCAAATGAATGTTTCAGACTTGCTTTCATTGGGCAGGATTCCATAAAACCCGTAGCACAATTGTTTTTCTCCTAGCATGCCTAGGGGGACCTTCGAGAGGCGATTTTCCATTCTAGATATGGGGCACATTTACAATTACAAAGGGAGAAATCGAGGGCAAGTACCCCTCTGTCTCCTAGCCCCCCCCCCCACATCCCCCATCCACCCCTCCCCTCCCTAACATGCATAATGTGTTGTCTGAAACGGACATTGATGGTTTGAATCAGGAAAAGGAGAAGCCGAAAAGAGACATGTTGTGAAGTGACAGCTACACTGTGACGCAAGTGAGTGTTTGTGTGGTGTTTGTTGGAGAGGGGGGAGGGGGCAACTTGGACTTCTCGAAAAATGCGTGTTTGTTGGAATGTTGTAATTGTATGTGTGTATGTACATATTAGAGTCGATCACCAGAGAGGCAACCTGTTCGTGTACACGCGACATAATAGTACGCTTAAAGAGTACGTGAATGTTCCTCTTTTCCCAAATAACATCCAGGGTCAATCCAATGGCAAAGAAGAAAGTGTCGTTAAGAATGTCACTCTTAACTTTAGACTCTTAACTCTAAACTTTCCATGACTATCCATTGAATCATATTGCACATTTAACATGATAGTTGTCATGTTTGTGTATTTAGTCTAGAATCTTCAGGCTCTTTTTGACCAATCATATCAGCAAAGTACAAATATTTCTTAACTCTGAACTTTGCACTATCGCATTGCTTACTTTAAAAAAATCCTCATTATTTACACCAAAATTGGTTCAACAATCTAGGCCAATAGCATACAAAAAATGGACATAAATCAAGACGTTTTCATACATTTTAATATATAATCTCCACTCTTTAATTTCTACAAACTGGTTCTATTTATCATTCCTTTGGGTTATGCTGTGTTTACAGAACTCGACGATGTTTTCAAAAGGGAACCTCGATCTGTATGTCACCAAATGTCACCCTTTCCGTATCTGTTGCCTCGATGTGGAAGCAATTCTAATCCTGCTAAGGGGTGGAATTAAGATCTCGACTGTCAAAAGGCAGGATTTTGCTGCCTCAAATGTGACGCGGAATCATCACACCTATGCCACGGGTTAAATCACCACTATATCTGCTACTTATGGATGATCATGATAATGATACATGTTGTAGGTATCGTGGCAGCAACAAATTTTTAAGTAAGTGAGTGATCCCCCCCCCCCCCCCCCACACACACACACACGCCTAATGCAGTGCCCAATTGTAGCTTTTACGACGCCCTTCTGACTTAAACTTCGACATAAGTTTTAAATATATACATTTCTTATATTGCACGTGTTGGAATGTGCCATTCTTAGGCTTTCTGTTGGAACAGGTGCGTCGATCACCTTGACTTCGTCTCCAGAACAAGTATTTCCTCACCCATTACCCTAATACATACCAAGGACCCTGAATACAAGAATATATTCATTATCTAATATGAATAAATTAGTGAATAAATATGAACCAAAAGATCACAAATGCAGTGCAAATTCCGTAAAGGCCAAAGCCGACGACGCGATCCGATCGGTCGTACAAACTCTGCGACTGACTTCCTCGTAGGAACCAGCCATTGGGTTTATAAAAGAAGTTGACGTCACATTTCCAGTTGTAGTCCCGTATGGCTGCAGAATCGTGGCAAAATCGTGGTCGTCTGCTGTGGCGTAAGGCGTTAAGGCGAATGCGAGTTCTCAGCATTGGTTTGCCTTTCCATCGTGAACATTCCCTTAAAGGATAACTTTCTATTATTTTGACCGATTTTCGTCAAATTTTCACGAATATGTTTCTTTCATGTGTCCCCTTGTATTGAAATCAAAATGATTTCAGTGTTGACTATAAGTTCTTCTTGACTTTTAGTTCTCAGCATTGGTTTGCCTTTAAAAAAAATAACGTTACATCTAACATAAACATGCGCTTACAGGATCTTTCCTGAACATTTGTTATCGAAATCAATTGCTTTCGGTCGGTAGGTGACAATAGTCCTTCCCAAACGGAAACGGATTGTATCAACCTATACCAATGTATACTTTGGGGATTTGTCTGATCTAGTTTACTGGAGTTTGCATTGAGGAAACTAACAATGTTTCCCGAGGCACATCCAGATGGGGCCTAACAATCATTGTTGTTGATTTTTACAGTTGTTTCAAAATTGACTTTCCTAGAGGCTTTTGACATATTTTTTAAACGACACTATTGTTGGTAATATGGTGTTATTCTGGTGTTGTCTACCAAACCCTCCATAGGCTATTTTGTTGAGTTAAATAAACATTTCACTATGTAATAAAATGCATTTTACACTTAAATGAAATACAATAAATTACATTTCTCTCTTTCAGTTTTAAACAAACAAAGATCTGAGTGACTGCCATTTAGCAACAATTTTGTTATGTGTACCTGAAATATAATTAATATATCTCTCATCCTCATAATATTGAATAACTTCTTTTCTTCATGGTACTAAAAATAGGAATTATGTTATTAAGCTTTTGTACGAACAATTGTTGTTTGATCAAAATTACCATGCAATTTAAGGCATTCGTTCTCTTTTTTTCAAAATGGATTTTCTAATTTCATAGTCGTAAAATAAAAGAACAATGTTTTCCACCTCTTTTTTTTTTTTTTTTAAACGAACAGGTTTCATCACTGACTATTTTCATCTTATACAATTGCTTATTCAAGAAACAAATCCTATTTACTATCTTATACTGAAATATCTTAAAGCAATATCTGGAGTAAATCGAAATATCATAATATGACATTTCTGCATAAATGAACTATCAGGACTGTAATCTAAATGTCGTTCCCATTTTAAACATAATGAGGGAATACATTTTCCTTTCCAACATGTCCAATAAGAGATTTGTAGATGTACTAACATCCTTATAGGTCACATACAAGTGTTTTGATATGTGACGGCATCAATGGACCTTGTATACTTTTTCACATTTTTCAATATAAATTCTATACCGACACTTTGTAGATTGACTAATAGAATAGCAAAACAAATACGTTATTTTCAAGCAAAACTTTTGTTCACATTATTCATGAGTTAACAAATTTCCCTTACTCTTAATCAAGTCATTGATACATCAGATGCCTTTTTCATACCAAGACCTAAAAAATACAGATTTTTTTCCCAATTTGGATAGAACCTTATTCTCCACAATGGATACGTTTACCAATCATCCACCTCTGCTTGACACAGCAAAGACCAAGCATAGAACACATCTTTCCAAAATGGATTGGCAACATCACGGGATAATGTTAAAAATATTCATTACCAAACCCTACTACAAATGGTTTTGTCAAATACGACTGCATTAAATGACAGACATCATTACATGTACCTAAGACCAGTCTTCGAATCCACGTGAACTTTTATGACATACTAAAAAAATCGACATCTGGCATCTTAAGACCCCCTTCTTCATCAGTGCCAACAACCTGTTTCCTACTAATTTTATCAGGCTTATTCTTCCATATGAAATCAAAGAACTGTACTTTTATTGCTTTCATTAACTTAATCGAAGGAGCTGGAATAGACATAAACAAATGATTAAACTGTGGTAACAGTAATGATTTAGCAACTGTAACTCTTCCAAGAACTATACTGTTCCTTTTGATCCAAGAAATCATTTGACCATTTACTTTATCAAAAATTCTGTCAAAATCATAATCAGGTATTTTATCAATATCAACATGAAAGTCAATAGCAAGGTAACGAAAATAACCATTATGCAGAAAATTCACTTGTCTTTCTTCCAATCTTATATCTTCGCTACCTTTTAAGGTACCAGTCCAAATTGTATTCTTTTTTCTGCATATCAATCTTAATCCCACTAAAGTCTAGCAAACTTAATTCATATTCTAAGCACATCTACATGAACGACTCAATTCAGCTGAACTTCTATATCATTAATGAGTAATGATGCGACAATCTAGTTTTGGAATTTCACTAAGAGAGGCCTTTTACATTTCTGTCTTAACATTACTTTGTTGTATAAGCATAGGTCGATCTGTTCTCATTAAAAACTCTACTGACATTAGAGTAAGAAACGAAATTTAATCAGTTTAATAGAAGTTTTCAAAATTGAATTTGTATTTAGTGTTGGGATGCATCAGTTGCATTGATCGTTGCAGACTATCTTGACGATAGATTCAAGAAATGAAACGGAGAAGAAGAAGAGGGAGAAGAAGAAGAAGAAGAAGAAGAAGAAGGTACATAAAAAGGTAAATTAAGGATGAGATATTCGATGCAAACATATGTAGGACGAGTTCTCAAGAAAAAAATGTAGCGCAGCGTAGAGACTGGCACAACACAATATACATGATATAATAATAGCTATGACGAATGTTGCGGATATTAGAATTAATCAAGCATTGTTGAACAGGAAATGTCGCATGAGATTCCCTAGAGTCGAGTTCAGTAACCCAAACGAGATGCTGCCCCACGCGCTGAACATGCTGAAGGGCTAACTATCAAATGGTCAAATCCCTGGAGATGATATGAAATTAGACGAGCTGGACAGGGGATCACGTGGGAGTGGACGGACCGATAATTTAATGGGTAAGTTATTAATCGACCGGTGAATAATCAATGATAATTATAATAATATATCAACGTTTTTTTAATAGTGCACGGCAAATAGGCAGAATTGCATGTCTCTATGCCGGTCTCTATGCGCTTAAAAATAATACACAAGGAATGGAAATGGTGCACTTGGTTGATATGACTTCACGTACTTCACGTAGTAACACAACCTAACACATACCTCCCACGTACAAAGCTGCGTGTATTTGTTTGTTTTCTTGGACAGGTACTTTGAAATTCGAGCATTCAAACATATTGGAATGGTTTGGCGTTCTACATGTACAAGTTATTCACCTCTCTGGTAATCGCTTCACTCTCTTTTTAAAAGTTTGTTGTTATTTGTTGTGTTTATTGATGATTTACATTTCATATGTTACTTTAGAGTTAAGTGAGAATAAAACTAAATTGAATTAAATGTTGTCCGACACAAAAGGAGTAAAGAATGTGATTTATCTGCAGCGGTCAGACCGGGCGGCCAAATTCCCCTGCCGCTCCCCCTGTCGGTCGGCCCGATCTACGTCCCACAAATCTCGTCCCTTACCAGGCCTCTTCCTGCGTGTTGACGGGATAAGAATTGGAGAAGCGACGTACTTTACGGCAGCTCCTAGCTAAATTCAACTCGGCGAAAAAAGCAGAAGCATTCCTGCCCCCCTTCTTGTATTGCACGCAAGTCTCTTCTGCGTGTCGGCTCTGCAACCACTCAGTTTAGTTTCATGAATCAGCCCGGTCGCAGCGACTTCGAACCTTCGCGACCGCTCTCTCATGGCACCGCCAGCTCGACGTTCGAGTTCAGGGTTTAGTATCATTTCGATAAGCTTGCGTGCTGCACGAGACATCGCTTGCTCTTGGACATGATCAACACGATGACTTGATAGCATCCTTAGTTTTGCGATGTGGCAAAGCTAACCAGTGACTCTTCTCGCGTGTTACACAACGATGAGAATACGCTCTCATTAATATCTACAACGATCAACGTTATAACGGTAAATCATTCATGTTTCCTGTAAACCGATATCAAGGCATTAACATAAACGTATAGCAACAGTTTACCGGGGTAATGAATATGAGGGACGCAGATTCAATGTTTTCGTGAGTCTGATGAGTGGTGAAATGGATGTGGAGAACTGAGCATTGTTTCACACATCGATCATTAATGTGGGGAGCCATTGCTCCTCGTGAACGTTACTTCAGCGTGTTCTGTGACATTTTGTACGGATATATTTCAATAACCATTAATGTGCGTAGTGCTTGTATAAACTAAAACTCTCGAAGCTCCTCGCAACAAGGCCATCAACATGGCGCTCGCCGCCACCTCCAGTCCTAGCAAGTGCAAAAAATTCGTGAGGGTTCTACTTCAGCTCTTGTGTATCTTCATGCTATGCGGACAGAGCGCCTTCCTCGATCTCTTCCTCATTCACCACTCGGAAGGCTCCGGGTTCGATCGCGGCTTCATGTGGGTCGTGGTGGACGGCCTGGTCGTCATCTTCTGGGTGATGGGATTCATCATGCCGAGCCTCGGGCTTGGACCACCCCGCAGCCTGCCCCACCAGCCGCGCGGTAGTCTGACCAGGGAGTTTCTCTACGGCTACATGTCTTGGCTGGTCTTCGCACCACTCCTCATTGCCAAGATCGTCCGCTTGTACAACACGGTGCCTACCCCCAGCGAGTCGCACTGGCTGTTCACTCCGGAGATGATGCGTATTGCTCTCTCCATGACCGGCATCTCGCTCGTGCTGCTCACCCACTGCCACGACCACGACGTCGACCACGTCAAATATAAAGTACGGATCCGTGCCGTGGGAAAGGTTGTAGGGTTCTCTCTCCTGGACGGGTGTGATATCCTCAGCATGCTGCATGTGCGGGGATCGAAAGGAGAGTTTCCGACAATTATTCGTGTTGTGATATTGGTGACAGGATGTGCATGGTTCATCTTACCTTTGATTCCCATGATTTCTTTGAGGATTATGGCGGCGGAGAAGGACCCGAGTGACCCATTGGAGAAAGAGCCTGTCAAATCGAAGGAAAAGAACGAAAACCTAGCAAAGAACAAAATTCAGGACGGCAAAGCTCTCAAGATAGAAAAGCCCGGCATTCAGCGACCTGAGATCAAAATATCGAAATCTCTAGATAATCTGGATCATCCGCAGTTCGAGCGCAAGGTCATCCAGCTCCGGAACGACATGTTCGTCAGCGAGTTGAATTCAACGTGCAAGAGCCGTGATCAGCAAAGGGCCAGGAGCTACGACAACCTCTGCTCGGACACCGCAGCTCCAGGACGCCCTCTGGACCAGTCCAAGCTGAGCCAGAGCCTGAACTTCAGCTACTGGAACTACAACCAGAACTGCAAGATGGAACCGCTGACCCTGGAGAAAGCCCATCGCCTTGGGGCGGACCGGAAGGACAAGTCCAACAGTTTCCTGAACTCCAAGGGCGACAATGAGGTCAACCACTACAACAAGGACAAGACTGACCCCATCACCCACGCAGCTCTGAGGCACTCCAAGAGCAAGGTCTTTAACGTGGCCCTGTTCCAGAATGAGACCATTGTGACGATGATGGACATCCCCTACCTCGGCATTAGACTCCACCTGTGGTTGGGCCATGGGATTCACGCATCCGTCTTTCTCACCAAGAACATTATCATGATCTTAGCGCTGGCCCTCAGCTGGGTGTACGAGCCACCTGGTGCCATCAAGATGGTCAAACGCAAGGCTGTTAAGGCAGGGTTCTTAAGCGAATCGTGTTTTTCTTAGTGCTTCCGTGACAGACGACATGTTGACACGTACATCGTATATGATAGCGCTTGAAGCAGAACCTATGGACGCCTTACACAGTAACCTTGACAGTCATCTTGTGCAATTTCGCGGGGTATTTTAAGCCTCATAAAAGGTAATATTTTGTTTAAAAATGTATTTACACAAAATGTCAATGGCTCTACCGCATTTCCTGTCTCTCGGCCAAGCTCCAATTGTTTAAATCACGTGGCAATACAGTGGTTACATCGTGCACCATCTCAAACAGCCTACATCCAATAAATAAAGACGGTGCTTTTTTCTGACTATAAGATTCACAGAACGTCTCAATTAAAAATTAATATGGCAAAAATAAAAGAATACCAGCATAAATCACGATAATATGTCTTTCTCGCTCGGAGTTCTTGTAATAGAATCCTGTCGAAGGATATCATAACGAAATAAAAAGAAATACTGTACATAACTTTTTTTATGGGATTGTAAATATTTATCTTACTGTCAAAGACAGAAGTTCTTGTCATCCCATGTCTTTCGTCATTTTATCAACCTTTATTATTATTATGATTATTATTACTGGCTAGTGATAATCGTTTTTCTCGCAATGTATGGTCAACGGAATCGAAAACGATCGCGACGTTTCGTGCGCTGCTGCAAGACTTCGTCAGGTGTGATAGTAATTGTCGAAAGTAGGGGTTTAAATACTATTTTGGTGAGTGCAGAGCACTAACCGAAACTCTCTCAAAAATGGTCCAATACTATGGGTCGGCGCACCCGGGTGATTGCATGATCAACAATGGACCGCTGATGCGGCTCACACCGTCAGGCGCTAACAAGTTGCCGACAAAGGCCAACGGGTGATCGACCAGAAAATGGTGCACATTTTTGGGCGGAAACAAAGGCGACCCTCATACTAACAACGAGCTGTTATGGCGTGTCCATACGAGGTGGTCGGGGAGTGTCATGGCGGCGTATTGTACGAATCCAAAATTCGGGGATATCGACTCAGTTGTCTCGATTGAAATTGAGTTTGAGGCGGATATTATAGCTTCTTTTACCCTACGTGTGTACCAGTGCCGTTCTTGGGAGATGCACTGGACCCCATCCCAGTTTGGTTGATGCTGGTTTCCCATGCATGTTCGGCTACTGCTGAGCTGTCAGTCCGGCGGAGCCTGACATCCGCCTGACATCCGCCGGACTGACAGCTCAGCAGTAGCCGAACATGCATGGGATATCCAGCATCAACCAGACTGGGATGACGAATTGTTGCAGCGGCGCACGAAACGTCGTTATCTTTTTCGATTCCGTTGACCATACATTGCAAGACAAACGATTATCACTAGCCAATTATCCGCAATGAGTAACATATTTAGCATTAATGATTATTATTATTGTTATCATCCTCATCACTATTACATGTATTATGAATTGTGTTGTTATTGTTAGTATTCTTCTTATTGTTGTTGTTATTATCATTTAATATCGGCGTTTCTATCGTTATTCCTGTGCCGAGTTAATTTTGATAGATTATTTCATTGTACATACACAAATCACACAAAAGTATTATTCATACTATATATTTCACATAGATCTCTAATAAAATCGTTAGTATGTGAATTATGTGAATTCACATAATTATTCGTCTTTCGAATTTAGGGATTTTATAATTTTGTGCAAAATAAATATTTCTTAAAAAATATCATGGAGATAATTCCAAGTCTACGTGTCGTGTGTTAAAAGTAAAAGATAAGTTCACCAATATTATAGTATATTCATGATATTAGATCATATTTCCTGTTCATCAGAATGAGTAATTTCGTCCCATTTCTTCTGGGAGGTGAGCCAAGTGTAAGGAGAGGGGAACATCCGAAAATGAGCATCAATAATTAGACTGAATTTTGACTCAAATATGTGAGAGCTTTGTCTTGATACTGTCAGTAGCTATGCTCCTCCTGCGCACAAAACTGGTTAGTCGATACTTTACGTGTGAGGAATGCTGCAACGGACAGTAGCGTTCGTTTAAATTTAACTTGGGCCATGTTGTATATAGCATTTTCATTTTTGTAACCGGCAACAGGTGCAATAATAACGGCTCATTGGCTGTTTACATGGTAGATATGGTAAGTTACAATAATTTAAAAGCTATATGCAATATGGCCCTGATCCTATTATGCGCCACTGAAAATAACACTAATACTAGGCACATATCATGTACGGTAGTATTTTGTTTTGCGTAGAACGAGTTGAAGAATATTGATACAGGTGGACATCAATTACACATTAAACACACTACAAAATACAGATTTTGTTTGTTTCACTCTCCATATAGCAACCATGGTAATGCCTAGGACCTTCGCATCGAAAACGAGAAAAAGAGCATTTATTCTTCATCGACCATGTCGACTATTGCTCTAGGCAACACATTCTTGAGAATAAAATTAAATGATGATATACACCGCCCTATGCTCATATCTATGCGCACGAACATTAAAGTGATAGTTCACCCTCAAGATAAGTTGGTCTCAATAAAAGCAAAAACATGAAAGAAACACATAAATGAAGGATTGACGAAAATCGGTTGAATATAATTTCATTGATTGCTCTTTTTCTATTTTTGACATCGGAATGATTTTGTGTAAATACATATTTCTGATGATGTATCAAATGCACATGTACAAGGATGCATATTTTTTTTTAGAAAATGCCCTTTTTTCGAAAAAAAAATGTACACAACATGTGAGAGCACCTCGCACGTGACGTAAGAAAATCAAAACTTTAAAAGATGATAACTTTCTTATCCTTTCACGAATTTTCATCAAACCTTAGTATGTTTCTTTCTACTTTTATTGATTTATTGAAACTAAGACAATTTCAGGGTGAATCATCTCCTTAAAATGGTTCTAACATGGAAGTGGCGTGGTGTAGTGGATCGTTCCTGACTCTCAAACAGGAGGGTAGCGGTTCGAACCCAGCAGTTGCCACTTGTGTTTTTCATCCACATACCTAGGAGAGAGAAACTGGTTACAGTTCAATATTCCGAAGGTTCGTAATTCCGAAACACGTAAATTGCCTTTACCTCGATGCTCGTTAGTCCGAAAACGAAAAAGGGTTCGTCAATCAGAATATTTTTGGCGTTATTCCGAAGGTTCGTTAATCCGAAAACCTAATAAGGTTCGTTACTCCGAAGGCTCGTTAATCCGAAAAGTAATCGAGGTTCGTTTTTCCGAAGGTTCATTAATCCGAAAACGAAATAAGGTTCGTTTTTCCGAAGGTTCATTAATCCGAAAACGAAATAAGGTTCCGAACCTTGGGAATCACGTTCTTTTGGACTAACGAACCTTCGGAATAACGAACCTTATTTCTTTTTCGGATTAATGAACCTTCGGAAAAACGAACCTTATTTCTTTCTCGGAATAACAAACCTTCGGAATAATGAACCTTCGGAATAACGAACCTTCGGAATAACGAGTGCTTCCCGAAAAAGTGACCTGACTGGGGTAACAATGAAAAGGTTGAATCAGACAATGTCATTGGAGCGACATTAATATCTTAAACTTGAAAGCTACGTAGCAAAAAAATCCACTAAATAATGAGAATGTTTCATGAAGGTATTAGATGCATCCACTTTGAAAGCTTGAGAGAAAAACACGTTTGCCATACTTTGTAAGTTCGATATGACTTGTTAGAAATAACTTGTTGCCTACGTAATGCCGCGCTCATCTAATTGAATAACAAGCTTCTAATTCTGCCGATGTTCCGATACTAATAATTCAATTTTGAAGGGAAGTGGAATTATCACATTAAAAGGCTCATCAATTACGTACATATCGGTACGTTGTATCAGATTGTCAGAGTTTTACAATAAAATATGTACGCAAGAGACATAAGATAAACGTTGAGAAATGATTTCTTATTACGCAGCTTTGTATGATATCGTTGTGTCTCATTAGACCAATAAATTGCTGGTTTCAAGGGCGTTCGCATATGTCGAGTGATTTGGAAACATTCAGAGATTTTCACTTTGGTATTGACAGAGTACTTCTACTTGACTCTCAGAAAACTGTCTTGAGTATAATGAGATGCCATGCTTGGATGTGATATCTCTCCTTGCCTCACCCGCTACACTTGGCCGATGTGAGTTTGATTTGCACCCTCTTATCTTTGGCATCGATCGTGGAGACAGATGGTTGGTGAAAATTGACAAACAGCTTCTTAAAATATCTTCAACAACTATGACAAATCACTACTATATCTGCTACTTATAGATGATAATGGTAATGATGTATGTTGTACGTAACATGGCAGCAACATAAGTTTCAAATATATACATTTCTCATATTGTACGTGCTGGACTGTACCATTCTGTTGGAACAGGTGCGTCGATCACCTTGACTTCATCTCCAGAGCAAGTATTTCCTCTCAACCATTATCTTCATACAAACCAAGGAACCCGGAATACAAGAATATATTCATTATCTGATATGAATAAATGAGTGAATGAATATGAACGAATAAATCACAAATGCAGTGCAAATTACGTAAAGGCCACAGCTGACGACGTGATCCGACCGGTCGCACAAACTGTGCGACTGGCTGTCTCGTAGGAACTGGTCATTGGATTTACACAAGAAGGTGATGTTACATGTCCAATTTTAGGCCTAATTTCATATTTATCAAATGCAAAAGTAGAAGGATGCATATCTTTTTGCACAAAAATGCACATTTTCGAAATAAAATTGTTCACAACATATGGGAGAACACCTCGCACGTGACGTCACAAAATCAAAACTTTAAAATCAAATAACTTTCTATTATTTTGACCGATTTTCGTCAAATTTTCACGAATATGTTTCTTTCATGTGTCCCCTTGTATTGAAATCAAAATAATTTGAGTGTTGACTATAAGTTCTTCTTGACTTTAGGTTCTCAGCATTTGTTTGCTTTTAAAAAAATAACGTTACATCTAACGTAAACATGCGCTCACAGGATCTTTCCTGAACATTTGTTATACAAATCAATTATTTTAAAATATAGGACACATATTTCCATTGAACAGTTAGTGATTTTGTTATCTACATATTATGTTGCATCAACATAAGTCGATATACATTTTGATGACAGGGGACCTTTGAAAAGGCAGAGTAACAAGGATAGAAAACAAAATAAATGACAATAAGCCAGTTCGTAGTTGCAATGTGTGCATGAGCACATCATTGCTGGTACAAATGACCTCAGGTCAATCGAACCACTCACAGAGTTAAATGGAAATTCATTAGATGGTCGACCACGTTTATGCCCATTATCATGCAAATACGAGAACACCTATTCAGCTATGTGAAGGTAGTGAAAGAACATTCCACGTGTGCACCTGATTCTATTTGTGTTATGAGCACGCTTTAAAATGTCTTTACATTGATTAACCAACACTGCTTCACGAACAAATCCCAGTCTGCATTCTCGTAGTATGTGATTCAGTGGATAGTCCGACCATGGTGTAACTACGAACTGGCTTATTTCCAAGCCTACTTGCTATAAACTGAACTTTTATATCATGAATAATAAACTGGCCAGCAAAAGAAAGTACACATTTCTTTCAAAGGCTGCACACAAGGCTGCACACAAAAGTTCATCCCATAGAAATAAACAAATTTGTACACAGGTATGGTGCAATATCCATTAGTAATCACATACCCAACAGGAAGTGATTATCTTTATTACAAAGAAATAAAATGACATGTACAGCATCTTGGTCACTGAATCAAAAGTCACACATGTAACAGAATGAGCAGTCCAGGTTTTACACAAAAGTCAATGTCCAAGGATGAAATAAACCAGACATAAACAACAATGTTCAATAATGTGTATGTCCTCCTCGTGTCTGGACACAATCCAGGCATCTCTGACGCATGCTTTGGACAAGTTGTCTGGCGTAGTCCTGGGGAAGTTCTGTCCATTCCTCCTGAAGAGCTTGGATCAATGTTTGCCGTCTGCCAAGTTCATCCCACAGATGCTCAATGGGATTGAGGTCAGGAGAGCATGCACACCATGGGATGACGTCAATGTCCTGCTCCTGAAAGAAGTTGGTGGTGAACCGTGCTTTATATGTGGTCTTGCATTGTCTTGTTGAAACAATGTGATGCCAGGATGTGCCATCTTTTGTGTAAAACCGTGACGGCTCATTCTGTTAATTCATCTTGTGACTTTTGATTCAGTGACCAAGATGCTGTACATGTCATTTTATTTCTTCCTTTTTTTATTTATCACTTCCTGTTGAGTATGTGATTACTAATGGATGTTGCACCACATACCTGTATACAAAATTGTTTATTTCTATGGGATGAATTTTTGTGTGTAGCCTTTGAAAGAACTGGGTACGTTCTTTTGCTAGCCATTTTAATGATAATGATAATAATAAAAATGATAACAATAATAATAATAATAATCATAATAATCATAATAATGATTAACATCATTTATATAGCGCTTATCACAAACAATGTCTCTAAGCGCTTAAGGAAAAATTAAATCGAACGACAAGGAATTCAGCTATAAACAAATTATACATGTTGACAGTTGAGAGTAGACAGTTAAAGCTCCATAATATGTTAAGGAAGGTCTATTTAAAGAAAAAAAGGGTTTTAACATTGATTTAAATTTGTCTATCGAGTCTGCTTGTTTAATCCTCTGGGGTAGATTGTTCCTAAGTTGAGGGGATGCTGAATGAAAAGATCGGGAACCATAAGACTGGGTATTGGTGGCAGGAACTACTAAGAATGATTTTTTTCCAGAGCGCAGTTTGCGGGAGGGTAAATATTCAGATATTAACTGTTTAAGATAGACCGGAGCTGATTTTAACATTGGAAAGTAAGCAAGAGGTTCTTAAAATCAATTCGTTCACGAACACTTATCAGGGTTAATGACTTTGACGCACTGATGGTTCATTTAAGTTATTGCGACTAACTACTAGTAGTTTTGGAATTTCACTAACAAAGGCCTTTTAAATGCATGTCTTAATATAACCTTCTTGTATCATTTGTGCTATGTCGATCTGTTATCAAAAATTCTACTGATATTAGTGCGAAATGAAATGGGATCTGTTTTATTATAATTTTTCAAAATTGCAATTATAATTGGTGTTGGGATGCATCAGTTACATTGATCATTGCAGACTACCATGACGATAAATCCAAAGGATGAAGCGAAGAAGAAGAAGAAGAAGAAGAAGAAGAAGAAGAAGAAGAAGAAGAAGAAGAAGAAGAAGAAGAAGAACAAGAATAAGAAGAAGAAGAAGAAGAAGAAGAAGAAGAAGAAGAAGAAGAAGAAGAAGAAGGGGGATAAACAGGCAAATTAAGGATGAGATATTCGGTGCAAACATAAGTAGGCCGTGTACTTAAAGAAGAAAGGTAGCGCAGTGTAGAAGCTGACACAACACAATATAATAATAGCTATGATGAATTTTGCGGATATTAGAATTAATCAATAAGCATTGTTGCCCAGGAAAATGCCAAATGACATTCCCTAGAGTCGAGCTCAGTAACCCAAACGAAATGCTGCCCCCTCGCACTGATGGGCTAACTATCGAATGGTCAACTCCCTGTAGATGAAATGAAATTAGACGAACTCGACAGGGGGTGAGGTGGGAGTGGACCGACCGGCATTTTAAAAGCCGGATTTTTTTTTTTATTTTTTTTATTTTATTTTATTTTTTTTTTGGGGGGGGGGGGGGGAAGGGGGTATAATCTACCCGTCAATAAAAATGATACAGTGATTATAATAATGAATGGATGTTTTTTAATAGCGCATGGAATATATGCAGAATTTACTCTAACTTATTTTATAAAGTATTTTGTTATTGGTTTTCGGTAATGTTCGTGTTTACTGCTTCTTGAATACTGTAATTGTTTATTGATTATTCACGTTTCGCTTGTTATTTCGAAGTTGAGGGATAATAAAACTGAACATACCATTATCGTTATGTATGCAATTTTTATTCACGTCGTTCGAACCACACGTTACTATTGGTAACCCCAAAGCTTGTCCGAGGTTTGTCGGAGAAGCAACAACTAGTAGATTTAGAGAGCGTTCCTGCCTTTGAAACTGAATTACGAAGTACAGGTGAATGAAATAACGCGTTACTTTGCAGTTAGGGGGAAAGTATCGTGAATAAATTACAAAAATGGATTATTGAATAAGCAGTTCTCCTAATGGTGATATACTCACAATCTGCGTAGTTACGAGTTATGACATTTACCAATAACTAGCGATTCATTTCCAATTGATGGAATGCAATCTATTAGCTGTTGCTACTCAAATACACTTCGAACGAACTTTGGTGTCATGTATTAGTAATGTGATTGGTAATGTATTGTTCAAATCACGTGTATAAGATTTGCATGCATAACAAAAGTGGTGTATTGAATGTTGTCCGACACAAAAGTGGTTAAGAATGTGATTTATCTGCAGAGGTCAGACCGAGCGGCCAATCCCCCTGCCGCTCCCCTTGTCGGTCGGCCCGATCTACATCCCACAAATCTCGTCCCTTACCAGGCCTCTTCCTGCGTGTTGACGGGATAAGAGTTCGAGAAGCGACGTACTTTACAGCAGCTCCCAGCTAAATTTAACTCGGCGGGAAAAGCAGAAGCATTCCGGCCCCCCTTCTTGCATTGCACGCAAGTCTCTCCTGCGTGTCGGCTCTCCAACCACTCAGTTTAGTTTCATGAGTCAGCCCGGTCGCAGGGACTTCGAACCTTCGCGACCGCTCTTTCATGGCACCGCCAGCTCGACGTTCGAGTTCAGGGTTTAGTATCATTTCGATAAGCCTGCGTGCTGCACGAGACATCGTTTGCTCTTGGACATGATCAACACGATGACTTGATAGCATCCTTAGTTTTGCGGTGTTGCAACGCTAACCAGAGACTCTTCTCGCGTGTTACACAACGATGATAATACGCTCTTATTGATATCTACAACGATCAACGTTATAACGGTAAATCATTCATGTTTCCTTAATCGTGAAACTCTTAAGACTCTGTAAGCCGGAATCAAGGCACTAACATATGCGTATAGCTTTACCGGGGTAAATGAAGGACGGAGATTCAGTGTTTTCGTGAGTCTGGTGAGTGGTGAAATGGATGTGGAGAACTGAGCATTGTCTCACACATCGATCATTAACGTGGGGAGCCATTGTTCCTCGTGAACGTTACTTCAGCGTGTTCTGTGACATTTTTTACGGATATATTTCATTAATCATTAATGTGCGTAGTACTTGACGTCACCGCTCTAATCTACACCTCTCGGAGCTTTTCTCAACAAGACCATCAACATGGCACTTGCCGCGACCTCCAGTCCTAGCAAGTGCAAAAAATTCGTGAAGGTTCTACTTCAGCTCTTCTGTATCTTCGTGCTATGCGGACAGAGCGCCTTCCTCGATCTCTTCCTCATTCACCACTCGGAAGGCTCCGGGTTCGATCGCGGCTTCATGTGGGTCGTGGTGGACGGCCTGGTCGTCATCTTCTGGGTGATGGGATTCATCATGCCGAGCCTTGGGCTTGGACCACCCCGCAGCCTGCCCCACCAGCCGCGCGGCAGTCTGACCAGGGAGTTCCTCTACGGCTACATGTCTTGGCTGGTCTTCGCACCACTCCTCATCGCCAAGATCGTCCGCGTGTACAACACGGTGCCTACCCCCAGCGAGTCGCACTGGCTGTTCACTCCGGAGATGATGCGTATTGCTCTCTCCATGACCGGCATCTCGCTCGTGCTGCTCACCCACTGCCACGACCACGACGTCGACCACGTCAAATATAAAGTACGGATCCGTGCCGTGGGAAAGGTTGTAGGGTTCTCTATCCTGGACGGGTGTGATATCCTCAGCATGCTGCATGTACGGGGATCGAAAGGAGAGTTTCCGACGATTCTTCGTGTTGTGATATTGGTGACAGGATGTGCATGGTTCATCTTACCTTTGATTCCCATGATTTCTTTGAGGATTATGGCGGCAGAGAAGGACCAGAGTGACCCATTGGAGAAAGAGCCTGTCAAACCGAAGGAAAAGAACGAAAAACCAGCAAAGAGCAAACTTCAGGACGGCAAAGCTCTCAAGATACAAAAGTCCGACATTCAGCGACCTGAGATCAAAACATCGAAATCTCTAGATAATCTGGATCATCCGCAGTTCGAGCGCAAGGTCATCCAGCTCCGGAACGACATGTTCGTCAGCGAGCTGAGTTCAACGTGCAAGAGCCGTGATCAGCAACGGGCCAGGAGCTACGACAACCTCTGCTCGGACACCGCAGCTCCAGGACGCCCTCTGGACCAGTCCAAGCTGAGCCAGAGCCTGAACTTCAGCTACTGGAACTACAACCAGAACTGCAAGGTGGAACCGCTGACCCTGGAGAAAGCCCATCGCCTTGGAGCGGACCGGAAGGACAAGTCCAACAGTTTCCTGAACTCCAAGGGCGACAATGAGGTCAACCACTACAGCGAGGACAAGACTGACCCCATCACCCACGCAGCTCTGAGGCACTCCAAGAGCCAGGTCTTTAACGTGGCGCTGTTCCAGAATGAGACCATTGTGACGATGATGGACATCCCCTACCTCGCCATTAGACTCCACCTGTGGATGGGCCATGGGATTCACGCATCCGTTTTTCTTACCAAGAACATTATCATGATCTTAGCGCTGGCCCTCAGCTGGGTGTACGAGCCACCTGGTGCCATCAAGACAGTCAAACACAAGGCTGTTAAGGCAGGGATCTTACGCGAATCGTGTTTTTCTTAGTGCTTCCGTGACAGACTACATGTTGATACGTACATCGTATATGATGGCGCTTGAAACAGAACCTATGGACGGCTTACACATTAACCTTGACAGTCATCTTGTGCAATTTCGTGGGGTATTTTTAAGCCTCATAAAAGGTAATATTTTGCTTAAAAATGTATTTACGCAAGATTTCAATGGCTGTACCGCATTTCCTGGCGGAGCTCCAATTGTTTAAATCCCGTGGCAATACAGTAGTTTGCATCGTGCACACATACCATCTCAACCAGCTTAGATACAGTAGATAAAGAGTATTTCGTAATCTAAATCTGCTTTGACGACCAATGTTCTCTTGATCAGGAAGTCAAGCAGAGAGTTTGCATACATGAAGTGGTGATATGTCGGGAAAACTTTGATGAAGCTTCTTTGTCGCCAGATGTAAGGTTTGTGCAACAAGGGTGCATGATATTGTACTTAAAATAGTTGACTGAATTAATGATGGCCGACACACTCTGGTAGGCTCTGTAGAAAGGCCACATCAGACGACACGATCCGATCAGTTGTATGGCCCTGCGACCGGCTGAATCGCAGGACCCGGTCACAGGATTTGTTTAGTAGGTGACGTCACATTTCCAGTTGTAAGCCCGTACGGCTGCAGAATCATGGCATAATCGTGGTCGTCTGCGGTGGCTTTTTAAGGCGAATGCCGAGCGACAAAAAATGTTCCACTACAACACAATATAATGTGTATTAATGATAAGACGGTGCTTTGCCTGACTATAAAATTCACGGAACGTCTCATATTGAATATGGCGAAAATAAAAGAATACGAGCATTAATCACGAGAATATGTCTTCCTCAGAGATCTTGACAAAGAATCTTGTCGAAAGGTATTATAACGAAATATAAAGAAATACTGTACATAACTTTTTTTACGGGATTGTAAATATTTACCATACCGTCAAAGACAGAAGTTCTAGTCATTCCATGTCTTTCGTCATTTTATGTCTTTCGTCATTGTATCAAACTTTATTTTTATTATCATTTTTATCATTATTGTTATCATCTTCATCGCTGTTACATGCATCATTGATTGTATTGTTATTGTTAGTATTCTTATTCCCGTACTACTTATTGTTATTATCATTAATCATCAGCGTTTGTAGCGTCATTCCTATGTCAAGTTCATTTTAATAGAATATTTCATTGTACATACACAAATCTGACAAAAGTATCATGCATACTATGTATTTCATTTCGTCATCCGAATTTAGGGATTTTTATAATTTTGTGCAAAATAAATATTTTTTAAAGAATATCATGGAGATAATACCAAGTCTGCGTGTCGTGTGTTATGAGTAATAGATAACTTCACCACTATCATGTATTGATATATGTACATCAATTGCACATTAAATACGCTACAAAATGGGTCTGTCTACAGTAAAGGGATATTTTTGGCACAACTGAATCATTTGAAATTATGACCACCTTGCACCACCAAAATATGACAGAGTGTTGAATTAAATTCCTCCAAAATAACTTCAGCTAAAATCCGGCTCTGAATTTTCATCATTGTATATTTCTGAACTAAGCCTGTACATATTTCCCATATCACAGTGGTAATGGGACAGACGAGTGTGTTACAAACTCGTCTGTCCCATTACCAACGTGTTGTGGCAAATTTGTACAGGGCAAATTTTCTGAAGCGTACAAAACCTTGTAAAATGCAAATCAATACATTTCTTTCATATTTTATCATTATTGCCTGGTTTATTTAAGAGACAAAAAATAATTGGAATTTAAGAGATTTACGCAAACGTTACAGTAGATGTAAAGGAAATGTACCCATTACTGTGGACAGGCTGAAATATATATTACGTTTATTTCACTCTCCATATAGTTACCACGGTAACGCTTCGTATCGAAAACGAGTTTGATTTTCCCTCTGTCTCTAGCTTTGTGCAGAATGGCCGGAGCCCTGCTCAGTGAAAAGAGCCTTTATTTTTCATAGACTATTGTTGTAGGCGACACATTCTTGAGAATAAAATCAAATGACGATATACACCGATCTATGCTCATATCTATGGGAACGATCATTTTCAAATTTCTATCGTGGAAATGGCGTGGCGTAATGCATCGTTCCACAACTGAATCATTTGAAATTATGACCACCTTGCACCAGCAAAACATCTTAATCCACATAGCTGCTCCAAATCTAGGAGAGAAAGGCTCCTGGTAGGATCATTTGATCCAATGTCGGGGGTAATAATGCCCGCATCAAAAGCCTGAGTAAATATAATCATAATAATCATTGAAGCGACATTAATATCTTGAACATAAAAGTTACGTAGCAAGAAGAATCCACTAAATAATGAAGGTATTAGATGCATCCACTTTGAAAGCTTGAGAGAAAAACACGTTTGCCATACTTTGTACGTTCGGCATGACTTGTTAGAAATGGCTTGTCGCCTACGTAATGAATAATAAGCTTCTATAATTTTGTCGATGTTCCGATACTAATAATTCAATTCTGGAGGGAAGTAGAATTATCACAATTTAGATATAGGCCAAAAAATTACTTATATGTCGGTACGTTGTATCAGAGTTAAAGTTACAAGATAAACTTTGAGAAACGATTTCTTATGAGGCTGCTGTGTATGATATCGTTGTGTCTCATTAGACCGATAAATTGCTGGTTGCAAGGGCGCTCGCACTTTTCGAGCGATTTGGAAACATTCAGAGATTTTCATTATGGTATTGACAGAGTACTTCTACTCGAAAACTGTCTTGAGTATACGAAGATGCCATGCTTGGATGTGATATCTCTCCTTGCCTCACCCGCTACACCTGGCCGATGGGAGTTTGATTTGCATCCTCTTATCTTTGACATCGATCGTGGAGACAGATGGTTGGTGAAAAATGACAAACAGCTTCTTAAAATATCTTCAACCTGGAGACAAGGTGCGACTTGAAATCCGTTAAAGTTGACGAAAATCTCTCTCTCTCTCTTTCTCTTTCTCCCTCTTCCTTCTCCCTCTCTCTCTTTCCTTCTTTCTCTCTCTCTTCATGTTTATCATAACATTACTTTTCGTATCTTTCTCATCGTGTCAACGCGGGCGGGATATTTCTGTACTTGTAGATGTGTGTGATAGGGGAGGGTGTGTTTTATTATGTTATTCATCCTGCAATCACTGACGTTTTGGATACATGGAAAATTTGTGATAAAACAAAGCATATAATAAGCATGTTCATGTCATGAATCTAAGGAGTGAAGAAAGGCGCAGTTCATATGCCTTTACAGAACTTAACCGAAAGTGAAACAAAATTCATTTTAACTGAGAAACATCTAAAGAAAGATACATGTACTTTAGCAAAAAGGGCACACGACCCCGGTTCCGCCGCCCCTGCATTTAATGACATAGTCCTGATCTTACATAACAGACTTGCTCTGGATTAATACGTTTCTATTGTGTATATATACCTACATAAAGGGCAGCTTCAATTACAACGTCGCTTTGTGCACAGCTTACACCGAGTCCCGCTCGACTACGACACCAACCTCGTTCCAGTCTTCCTAGCTGTGCACTCATCAACTTAACACATTAATCATTGTCAATAGGCCTTAATATGTGCACAGATCATACCGGGTCTTGCTCAATCACGACATCGACCTCGTTCATATAATCCTAGCTGAGCATTCACCGAGTTCGCGCATCAATCTTTGTCAATAGGGCTAAATTGCCAACTCCACCAATCCGTTTCCTGCTTTTGTTCATATCTGAATTTACAATCAGTAAAGAGTTGTCAGTTCATTCATTAAGAACTACATTTACATTTAGATTACGTTTCACATTGGCACCTGAACTTTAAATTGTGTGTGTACCATGTGTGTAATTGTTCATCAATATTGCAAGTCATATCCCATAGAGCAGCATTGAATCTAGCACAGCAAGAGTCTTTGTAGGTTTGTACCGTGTGAAGAACGTTGCCTAAATGAGAAGGAAGCCCAAGTGAGAGGAATAGAAAATAGTTAAGCAATTTTTCAAAACCACCTTGAGAATGGAGGAGCGGATAAACCCCTCTCTCTCTCTCTCTCTCTCTCTCTCTCTCTCTCTCTCTCTCTCTCTCTCTCTCTCTCAAGTGCCATATCTCGTGACGTTGGCGACCATGAAATGCTAGGCTTTCCTTTCGTTGCCAGTCCAAGAAGCTCAATCTTCTTCAACCTAGTCTACGTTGCAATGCTCTGCAAAAAAACTATTTTATATGAAATGGTGACCACCACCACCACCCCTCCCCCTTCTCCCAGGTGGAATGATTGTTTTAGGGGAAAGGGGTATAAGGACAGGGATACGGATTAGATATTCCCAAATGCAATGTAGCATATGTTCAACAGTGAATATGAATGATGTGTGCTGTTGACGAACACAACTAGGATCATTGGAACGAGGGTGGTGTCGTGGTGATCTGTGCACAAACATGACAAAGGGCCTTGTAATTGAATCATGAATAGTTGTTAATTGCAGAGTTTTAGATGCTGGTGCGTTTGGTCATGTAGGTATTATCATGGACCTATCATGGATGGACTGCGCTCGTATAGACTTCCTTTGATCTACGATGACCGCCGCCTCATAAAAATTCAAGACATTCAGGTGTTTCAAACAATACGCTGTATTTCTAATTAGGCAGTGCCTTCCTCTCAATAACAAAAGAAAATCTGATTTGAGAAATATGTCAACCGTTCAACTTTCGCTGGGAGTTCAAAGCTGATCTTATTACACACACTGGAAATTAGATTGGGGGTGAGCGAAGGGAAATTTTGATAAAATTGTAGAAAGAATTTAGTTTCATCGCTGGAATTTTGTTTCCTTGTAAGGTGAAACACTCAATAAACGAATTACAAGATATTTGTAAGGAAATATGATCGCCCAATGTGCGATATTGAGGTTTTTCTCTGACATGTTTTCCACAGTATTCTCAATTCATCACAAAAACGAAGCAACAATATAATCTGAAATTTACAGAATCGTGTCATTATACGATGCACTTCAGTACATGAAGTGGTTCTGAAATCTTCTGCGCATACAGAATATATATTCCTCTAAATGCATTCAAAATTTGTCATGCTTGTTTGGCGGCGGATCTCCATCGATCAAAACGCATAAAATATTCCATTTTGAACTCAATGCATGCGACTGCTGCATGAATAAGTTACACTTCGTGCTGACTCCATTCCTTACACCTCTCTGGTATCATAACAATATATTTTACTAAGTCTAATCAAATAAGAGATACATGAAGTTGTTATTCCACGGGTCTCTGTAATTATACTGACATAGTTGGCCCTATGTTGTTACAAGATTATCTTAACAAAAATTAATTGGAAATTTAATTTCAAAGTAAAGTGTGTTGGTTCTCTCCGTATCAATTCTCTCCGTATCATACTACTACTACTACTAATTCGAGGGCATGCATAGGCTTCAGCCTATGCCATCTCGGGTTCCATGAACATAGTTGCACCTCCAGACCTGTCTATCCATCATGGCTGTCCTGAGCTCACTAACGCTTTCAAGGCCAGTGTCATTCTTTAGTACGCTAATGTAACTGGCCCGACTTCTCCCTCTTCTTGCAGTACCCTGTTTAGGCTCCCAGAGTGTCAGGGGATTAGCAGATAGTTCAGGGTGTCTCACACAGTGTCCCGCTATTTTCATTCTCCTCTTACGCACTTTGATAGATACTTTTGGTAGACCACCTTATAAATTGACATAATTATATCATAATGTATACGATCGGCGCCTCTGCAATGTATTTGTGTTGAGGGAGGAAGATGAGTGAAGAGGGAAGAGGAGAAAGGGGAGATTGAAGAGGAAGAAGAGGACGAAGAAATAGAAGGGTGGCAGTAGGAGTTGGAGATGGGAGAAGGGGTATTATGGGCGGGGAAGGAAGAAGAAGGAAAGAGAAGGATGGAAATAATATGTATATATCATTGACGACGCTAAACTAATGTATGTATGGCAGCCAAATAAAAAAAATAAACGATTCGGGGGGGGGGGGGGGTAATATGTATAATTCAGCTTATGGACTCAACTTTCATATGACACGAAAACTTCTGAAAATAAATTATGCTTGGATGAGTACTACTCACTTTTGTAAATGGTATGGAAATTCGGCTGCGCAGGAATTAACCTTCGAATTTTGCGAGAGGTTGAATATTGAATATTCCATTGAATATTCAATTATGGGTTGTCGAAAAAAAAAAGAATGTTAAAGATGCCGGCACTTTAGGTCAATGGATAACCTGAAGAATAGGCAGCCAGTAGCTGAGACGTTCCTTTTCCTTTTCAAGAAAATGTATTTGAATAATGAATATTGAATTGGATATTCAATTGAATATTCAACCTCTCGCAAAATTGGAAGGCTAATTCCTGCGCAGCCTAATTTTCATACTCTTTACAAAAGTGAGCAGTTCTCATTCAAGCAAGAATTATTTTTGTACATTTTGGTATCAGATGAAAGTTGAGACTATAAACTATCCATACATGTAACTCATTCTCCCCAATATCAAATATTTTTTTTACTCGGCAGCCATTTCAAAAGTTATAGTTTTTTGAGACACAAGGTACAGTAATCAATAAACTTAAACACGGAAGTGGAATCAAAGCGTTACCATGGTTACTATGTGGAGCGTGAAACAAACGGGATCGACTTGATTCAATCATTTGAATTCACACAAAGACAGGGTTCGTAAGAGGAGTATTATGCGGATTTGCCTGTACCTCTATTGTGGATGTGAAAGCTTACCCGAGAGCCGTAGAGTCTGAGAGGGGCAATTGTGCGGGGTCGATTTAATCTCAGGATATCGGTTCTTCCGTGGTATTTATCGTCTTCATCTCAAACCTCTTGCTCAAACGCAGGGAGGCAAGTCTACCCACGCTATTGTCACGCAACACACACTCTTAAAGGTCTCGTCAAGAAGTTAAATCGCAGGAGTGCTAGGATGGGGAATGGGGTGGAGGGGGGGGGGGGGGGGTAAAGGGTTCGTTCCCTTGTGTTCTTTGTGTCGCATAATTCACATAATTCTGGCCATTCCGTCCACGGCCACAGGTGAGAATTTACGATATAGGACGAGATTATAAGGTGAGGATATAGTTTGAGTATATGGTTTTGAGTGATAAGAATGAGTACGATTTAGTGCTTTGTTTTAGGGTTAGGGTGTTAGTTAATTTTACGTAACATTCTTCGGCAGTTTGAAGTTTGTGCTGTTACGAGCCAATCGTAACGAGTCAGTGGTACATTTATAAAATCAGCATCATTTCTTTGGAGATTAACTCGATTTTAGTTTAGAAACTTACACCAGATCGATGATATTTCCCTTGCGCTGTTCGAAGATGAAACTGAATCATAGAGATATGCATCAATGCAATATGTGCATGATAATATGTGCATTAGATCAGTTACTTATACACCTACAGAAATTGATGTGTTAATGATATCATTCACTCTTTCAAGCACTCATTAATCATAAATCACTACATATGATTTTTGTCACTTAATTCGTGTAATTGCGATTTTTTTTTAAAGAACTCTTTGTAACAAAAATGCGGGCTCATGAAAGGTTACGTTGATAAAAGCAGAGTACGCGAGTACCATGGTTAATTCGCTCGACAGCCAATCAAATTTAAGGTGTCCATAGAAGTTGATATTGGTAGCAAAGTTACCATGAATGGTAAGTTTTATGCAACAGGGCCAAAGACATTTTTAAAAATGCAATTAGAAAACGTTTACCGAGGCCGTGATGGCATGTGCAAACATTTAAGTAATCGTTATTGAGTTTCTTTTTTAAAAAGATAAGACATCGGTGACTTTTATTAGACATGTGATTCGGTCCTTTGAAAAAAAAAAAAACATTGGATGTTTGCCCATAGCCTGTAATGTATTTAAATATGGCACATTACGTCATACAGCGGTCGTCAACTTAAGCAGAGATCATAATCAGCTCGTCTACAGCTTATGACTCGACCGTTTTCCTAACGTATCCACAACTTTCCCCCTAAATGCGTAGTAAGACTTAATTTCATTCACCTGTATCTAGTTATTCGAATGCGAATTCTTTCGATGGAATGCACTCTGATTCCATTAGCATTTATGCTGTTTGAGAGCCGTGAGTATATGGCCTATTGTCCGTTGTTACTTAAAAGTTTAATGAACTTTTTCTTTTGACAACAATTTATAGAATGAATTTCCCCGCCTCATTTTTTTCAACCGCATGCGCTCTGGCATCTTGTTCTCTTCTTTGATAGAAACCAAACAAGAACTCTGAATCGATTAAATGTAAATTATACCAATATCGACTGTTCTGAGACACATGGTTAAAACTATAAGCATGAGGTGTTCTCACAAGGTACATTTGTTAAGATGGTTAAAAAAGAATTGGACGGGGAAATTCATTTTATAAATTGTTGTCAAAAGTTTATGCCTGCCAACCAATCAGGTAACAGGATTATCGAGGTGAGGTATGTCATATACCAGCTACTATAAAGATTATTGTATTGATATGATGAATTCACAAATGTGTTTCACTTTCATATCAACTGCCAGTGATTAAAGGGAGAGGGCAATGAACAGGTGAAGATATGCATGCACTTGGCGTGACCCTGAACTAGCACCGACACAGCATAACTGAGTTAATTTTGTGTTCTTCCTTACCGGGGAACTAGGCTGATGTAATTCAGAACAGATTGAAACTAAAGTGAGCTAAGGCTGTAAAAATAGGGGGGAAATATCAACTGATGTACAGAAACTAGAATGGCAGAACTTCATGCAAATTATCGAAGGGAAACGTGTCGATGTCGGTCTACCGGCAGGAAAGTGTCGGCGAGTGTGGGCTATAAATATAGACCAACCTGAGGGTGGCGTGGTAAGCTGAAATGTCAAAATGTTAGCATTCACGTCATCTCCAAGTCATCGATTTCTCTCCCGTTGTTTCTTCCTTGTGCGTAGACCGCACCGAGCAGACGACGAGCGTGTTTAAAGAAAGGAGAAAATTAAGGGCGCGCGATATTATCCGTCTTGAATATCATTTGACATCGGCGGGATGCATTTCCTCACGAATTACCAGCGTCAAGAGATTCAGCAAGGGCGTTGTACGGACCTTGATGGATGAAACTCGCACCTTGCTCAGGGGGACTCAGGGATGGGCTCAGGAGAAGAGCAAGTCATTCGTGAAACATCCAGGCTAGAGAAGACCCAAGTCATTTAAACGATGAGGTGACACTTTTACATCATTAAAGGGAAATGTTGATTGGCAGGCAAACATGGGTTAGTTGTACATTTCTTTATGTGATTACATTTAAAATAATATTTAAAACAAGAGGTGTGTATTATTGACTAAAATCTTCAGAGAAAATGTCCTTTGTACTGACAAAACATGAATTCGTCTGCCAGACACTTCCTTTTTATGGGAAAGCCACCAAAAGTGCCCTTCCTCTCCTCTGCCAAGCCACTCAAATTGCCCCTCTTGCAGTGGTGAATGTGCCCTTTGTTCGTACCCTTTGTTTGTGAGATAAGTCATTCATGTCCTCAGAGCGAGTCCCCCTAGAACTAATGAGTATGTGCCATCTTGAACGGGCAAATGCTCCCTTCAGAATATTGATGTGTGTCTCTCACAATCAAAATGATGTAAGGAACTTTATTTTATATGGGATAGATATCATTATTGTATATCTTGACAGTCAAAAATTATGTTTTAGGCGCCAAGCTTCAACGCTTCTTCGAGAAAATGTGCGCGCGCGCGTGTGCCTGTGTGTATGTGTGTGTTGTGTGTGTGTGTGTGTGTGTGTGTGTGTGTGTGTGTGTGTGTGTGTGTGTGTGTGTGTGTGTGTGTGTGTGTGTGTGTGTGTGTGTGTGTGTGTGTGTGTGTGTGTGTGTGTGTGTGTGTGTGTGTGTGTGTGTGTGTGTGTGTGAGTAGGCGTATGTGTGTACAATGTACTTGATCATGGGTCGAGTTGCCGACATGTTTACTTGGCTGTGGGCCAGCACCCCCCACCCCACCGACACCCCACCCCACCATCTCTATACGGAGATGCCGACTGTAATACCCTTGATGAGGTTATCGACGGCGCTGTGAGTTGCTTTTGAATTGGAAACACTACTCTGACGAAGACTGATTCCGCGAAATATATCCAGGCCTGGAACGCAACTGTTGTCACGTCAGTCTAACTCACGACATTTCTACCAACATTAACTCACAACTCATTTATTCATTTAATTATGTCACGTTTTATTTACCCAGGGCGGTCTTGTCCGTCCCGTAGAGTGCTCTTCCAAAGAGCCTTGGGATAAAAAACAACAACAACAGATCACTCATGAAACGCTTTAGCTGAAGTATTCTGCTCTATAACCTCCCTTGTTTTGCCATTGCTTATCTTTGTTACTTATTTCGGTGATGATCGTGAATGTGCAAGTATCTCCACGATAGGATCGATATCTGTTGAAAAGGATGATGTAATTAATATATTGGAAGTTCTCGAATTTTCAGCACATTTTTAACTCCTCGAAAAAGTTTTTTTTTGGCAAAAAGGAGATACGCTATAAGCTAGGAAAGATTAGACAGTATTTGGATAAAAGCACTACTGGAAGACTTGTGCCTGCTTTTGTTTTAAGTCACATTGATAATTGTAAGAGTATCTTATATGGTTTCCCCGATGTATTGTTTAACCCTTTATATGCCAGCTTATTTGCTGCTGTATGGGATTTGTGTGTATTAATTGTGTGCAAAAATGCATCGATGGCGGACGACAAGTTAATCAAGTACAATACATACAAAATTCTGCTACACGCTTGATGACATGTACTAAAAGATGTGAGTCCTTAAGTCCTGTTGCATAACTTACATTGGTTGTCTGTAAACATGGTAAATGAGCGAATTGTGTTTTAGATTTTGGTCATTTCGTATCGATGTTTGTATGGACATTCTCCTGACTGTATTCAAGAACTTATTAGTCGGGTCCTCCGTTCGAATTCAAAGAATCTTTTAGTCCAGTACTCCGTTAAAACCAAGACATACCATGCATACGGTCAGAGGTCTTCCCAGTTTTCCAGACTTTAAAGACAGCCCGTCCCTTTTTCAGATCATCACAAAACCATCGAAACATTGGCAAAACATATAGAGAAGTGTTAGCAAGCTGTATATTCGTAATTTGAAACTGATACGTAGTGTAAAATTCAAATAATGCACGTAAACAACGTCTGAGTAATAGTCTTTACCTCAGGCTCTTAAAGTTTGTGTTGAAATGTCTGCTTTATTGATTAATCTGCTCCTATTAAATTATAAAATGCATTATGAAAAAAAATTGTTCTATAGAAGGAATCATCTCCACAGTTTGGTAATTACTCATAAAATTATGATTTCACACATGCATAATAACCACATAGATACAGTAACAAAGACTAATACTTTTTTCGTGGTACGAAAAAAGTCGGTTTGAAATTTAACGGCTGAAATGTTTACATATACAGAAAGCTTCAACATGTTATATTCTTAGAAATGGTCTTGAATCACACTTTCTTCAATTTACGATCGTGATAGACGATTTCAAATTTTAAGCTTGCAAAAGGGACGGACAATCTTTAATCAACAATCTAATACTGAGGAACAATTTCGCGCCAAATTGAAGTAATTTTTGCTTGTGAGTGAATACACTCTATCTTTGCTTAAATGTGGTTCTATTTCTTTCTATTTTTCTCTTTTATGCGCACTGAGACTTTACTGTAAAATTGGGCTACATGAGAATGGACTATCATTACATGTATTATTATTTACGGGACGAGCCATATGCACCGTTCTACGGTGAAGAAGGAGTGGAGTGGGTGGGCCTTGAAGCACGTAGTAGATGACTTCGTTTTTCTATCACTGTCCTTCCTTACCCTACAATTCTTGTTTTTCCACCTTTTTTTCTGCCCCCTCCAGTATTGCGATTCTAGCTCCCAATAAATGGTGTTTTTTTTTGCGGCTTCTCATATCATTTTTTCTGATTACCTGCAGTCTATTTATGTAAAACTTCAAAAGCTCATTAACATTTTTATTATAGTACTACTAACAAGTAAATAATGATAATAACAAACAAAACATTATCGTCTCCACCATCATCGTAACTATCTACGACATCACCATCATTACTATCATTACTATCATCATTTTCAACATCAACACTATCAATCTCCAATACGTCATCATGGTTCTCTCTCTTATGATCTTCATCGTCATCCATGTCACTTCATCATCACCATCATGATCATCCTAATCACCACACACTACCATTGTCCTCGGCATTTCTCCCCACGATCAGCCTAACAGACCCCATCACTTATACATGCACGTCAATTTATGAAATCGTGTTAACTCTCACATTACCATTGGCATGAAGACGCGCTGTAAGCCAAAGGGGTTTTCAAGGCCCAGTAATGTAAGGGTTAATATACTGCAATCGCGCAAAAACAACACAGTGATGACGTGAACGCCGTGCAATTTCAGATAGCTCAGATTCTGTACATTTATTGCAACACAGATTTTGACACACAATATAAATAAACATCTAACACACGTACACACAGATATTTACATATTATTTCCAGTTAAAATATACATTGAAATATACATAGATTTAAGTAATTTTACTCAACAATTAGATAGGTTGTTCTTGTGTGAGCTGTTCACTGACCATAAAATTTTTAATTTTTAAGTACTGGATTTGATTAATCCGTTTTGCATTTAGCTCCTACGTGCCTTTTGAGAGTTATTATCGCTTGGTATTCAAGAGAACATTCACATCCGCTGTTCTTGGTAGTGCTATTTCAGCTCTACTCGTGTATCCATCAATGTGTTTATTATGAACTAGGGATCAATAAAAATCTTTGACACTTTTGAACAATAATTAAAAATAAGTTACATTTTGCATCAAGCTGAAATGTCGTCATCGCGAAGTCACTTTATTTTAGAAGCAAGTTTTGTGACATTTCATCGAACATTTCATCCTTGGAATGCAATTTTCACTTTGGGACAAATCTAGTCCAGAACACCATGTCAACTTTGAATGACACATATCAACCCACCAAGTCTTTTATGACAGAAGCAAGATGCATTAATTAATGACACTGTGGCGCCACTTGCTAGTGGCTTGACACGTGTGATGCACAATGATCATTGTTGTATTCTGAATTAATAGTCTGATACATACAAATATTTGAAGGTCAAGATTTGTATTAGCGGGTACCTGCACGATGCTGCAATAACCTTGACACATTCAGATTCATGGAATGTGTCTCACATACCATGACATTGCTTTTCTTTTACCCTTCTTTCCTGAAATGTTCAAACAAACATGCAAATATCGAACATGTTAATCCACTTGTGCCGTGATCCAACTGTCACAAACTTTGATATTTTCTCACTAATCCATCAAAGGAAATGACAGATTTAGCAAACTATGCAGACCAGTTAGATATTATGAGTCATTGTGTACATGAGTTCCTTGCATTGTATACTCTACATCAACAACATTGGTGTCAACATACGAGATACCCCTTTCCGTGCTATCGATCAGCTGTAAAAATATCAACAGTTCTGAACGACTGGTCTACTTAACAAGGAATGATGGATCAAGCCAGCTGGTCCACTACCCCCCCGCCCCCTTCCCCACCCTCCTCCCCCCCCCCTCCTCCCCTCCCCTGCACTCGTCATTACAGACAAATTCCTCCATTTATTGCCAACTTCCTCACCAGGTGCTTCTCCACTGTCTCGTCACAAACTCTGTCCACACACAGACAGACAAACGAACAGCTATCCTAAATCGCTTACTGATTAAAGAAACAGTATAGCTACCGCGTATATGATATAATTTTGTGTGTGAACGCTTACACATAGTATAAAGAAACACAGATAACAAAAGTAAGGTCTGGGTATTGTTTTAAATGGTGATACACCATGCACTTTGTCTCATAACAAGGCCCAACAGACACCTGTTTACACTGGAATACTTTGTCTTTTGTCTTGGAACAAGCCTAACAGCAGCTGTGTTCATGCAAGAATACTTCATTCACTTTGTCTTTAAACAAGACCTTACAGAACCCTGTTCACATGGGAATACTTAATGCTCTTTTTTTTTCTCAGAACAAAGCCATACAAATCTTTGTTCACACAGGAATACATAATGCACTTTGTCTCACAACAAAGACTTTAAGAAAGGAACTGTGTTCACATCGGAATACATGTTTTGTTTTTTCTCAGAACAAAGCAAAGCAATGATGTTCACACAGGAATACTTAATGCACTTTGCCCCAAAACAAGTCCCTAGAGAACCCTGTTCACATGGAAATTATTAATGTATTTTCTCTCACAACAATGTTCTACAGAAGCTATGGTCACACTGGAATACTTAATGCACTTTGTCTCATGACAAAGCCCAATGGAGCCCCGTTCACACGGGTATACTTAAAGTCTGTTTTTATTTTAACAAGACCCTTTGTCTCATAACAAAATCCCTATTCACACAGAAATACTTGATGCGCTTAGTCTCCATTCATGGCCCAACAAAACCCTGTCGACACGGGAATATATTATGTTTGTTTCCTCTAATCAAAGCCCTACACGCGCCTTGTTAACACAGGAACACTCAATGAACTTTGTTTTTTTTATAATACCCCCGAAAATTCCCACTCATTTAGGAATACTACCATGGCTGTCTCCTTTGGTTTGATCTATTTATGTAACGTTTATAAATGTCCCATGACTTACCAGACGTGTCATCTTGTGAAGAGCACCTGTGAGCAAGAATGAGTCAACCCACAAACATACATAAGCACATGCACGAATGTGGGATTAAAATAAACATTTACAAAACCTTTGGTCCTCTTCCACCAGGTGTGTGGGGGTGTGTAGATGTTGAGACAGACGTGTCAATCAGATATCATTATCTTATGTCTGGGACGCACCCTCCTACGTCGGTCACCATTTGATAAGACTTGGCTTCTGTTCAAACACTTATTACCTGGGCCTATTCTTTCTAACATCTACAGATGCTAAGATTACGCAAGGCATGCCATACGCTGTAGTTAACCAAGATAGCTGCACAAGCATTATATGATTTGTGTAGTAATATGGTCATTCTCATTACAAAATAATTTTGTATAAGTAACTCCAATTGCCATTTCATCTCTTCATTTAAAACTTAATTTCCTAATCAAGAATATCAGCCTCATTCTTGTACATGTATAATTCAATTATTAGTTGAGGGCCTCTAAATTATCTTAAAAGATTCCCACTTGCAGCCTTGCACACACACACAAATTAAATACAGGCCAAAATAGCGAGGTCCTAAATTCTGTAGTCCATCTTTAAACATCTGTAAGCATGGGTTCCCTGCGTATTACACCTCACATCCTGATTAGTTCCAAGGTAACCCATCATTTATGTCTATTGTGTTTCCTCCTCGACATTAGCCAACGTGCCCAATAATATGTTTCAAAAGGATATCTTCTACTAATCACATTATTGATCTTTTCCCTTCTTTGACAATTTTTTTTTTGTGAACAAAGGGGGGTTTCATAGCATTTTTAGACGTTTCAAAGCTGGAAATACAAAACTAACAGCGTAGGTCCTGCAGTGCAAGCTGATTTGTTGTTACATACATTTTCAAGCAATTGCTTTATCTTTTAGAAATTGTTGTATGCAGAAAGCAATTGCTCATGTTCATGCAGATAGATTCAAGCTAGAGGATAGGACATGCAATCGCTTCTTTTCATGCATGCAGCCAATTGTGTCCACAGTCGCATGACACTTCACAATCGTGATGGTAATGGGGATTAAAACAGACTTAAGATGAGGAAGTGAAAACGGCAGGTGAAAGTGATGGCTTGTCATTAGATTGATGGGTTGGGAGGATTGACAGTGATTGGTGGGATCAGAGTCTTAGTCCCATGTAAGTCTTTCTCCTGCGGGGTGGACGACCTGACTGGGGTAAACGGGAGCTCAATCACCACTCAAATTGGCAACTTAAAGCTCTTTCTTGCCCTTAGAAATGAAAATGACAATATAAAACATGGATTTTTTCGTTTTTGCCGAATATAAAACCATGAAGAATTTTTTGGGGGGACATCAGTGAGTGCTCTGTGACATTTGGCTCACGTGAACATGAATTTTTGAGCAGAAGAGGTCAAATTTTCCATTGAATAGTGTATATTCTACCTTGCAGTGGCCACTGTGCTGTGCTTAATGCATGGTGAACGGTTGTCACTGCCATGCACCCAGGGCCCCCTACCAATCAGGTTACCCTTTACATGGCGTTACCCTGCTGGATTCACAAAGAGAGAAGAGGATTGAGTTTGATGAATCATCAAACCCTGGGGAAGGGGGGAGCAAATGGGACATCATGGGAAGAAACAACCCCCACTTAAGACAAATATCTCAAGAATTCAGCAGACAGGGATTTGTCCCTGCCTGAAGCTGTGTTGGATGATGGATGTAAAAGACATTTCACAACAAGCTCTGAGCAATGATAGAAGCAGGTGCATAAGGTGACCATTGTTTTCTCTACCTTTTCGATGCTGAATACTTATTGTCTCATCTGATTATTGTAAGAACAAATGTGATTGATCGTTTGATTCATTTCTAACTTCCTCTCAGAGTGGTACAATAGACCATGTGTTATGAATGCATATTGTGCACATGTCATTCAAACAATGTGTTACTAATGATAACTGCAAAGCCTGTTTGAGGTTTGTCAGATTAGCAAAACAATTGATAGATTCAGACACAGCATGCATTCCGCCCATTGAATCTGCATCACAAAATACAGATTAGTGTGAATACACAAATGGCTTCTTAACCCTGAATCATATGAACATGTACCATAATCTATCTCTTCACGCACACATTGCAACTATGAACTGGCTTATTACATTCCTAATCCCATTCCAGGGTAGGTAGCCTACCTGCGACTAATGAGCAATGACTTTTACATTCCTAAAGCCATACAAGTACATTGCAGAATATGACTAATACGGAACAGCACCCGCTCTTGATTGTGACGCACTCCTGTTTCCAAGAACTGAATACAACTCATTAATTAATTCACGGCAGCCTGCACGGCCATCCGGCTGAAGGTAATTCTCCCTATCGCATATAGCCGATATCAAGCGATATCACCTCACGATACCGATATCTGATCGATTGCTCTTGGGACGTATACTTCCGGTAAGAGCTGGTTGTCGGCAGAAAGTGACCAAGAAATCACTTTTTTTTATGAATTAAGCAGTGAAAATTTTGTGTAGGGTTGTGGTTAGGGTCAGGGTTAGGTTTAGAATAAGGTTTAGGGTTAGTGTTAAGGTCAGGGTTAGGTTTAGGGTTAATATTCATAAAATTAGTTGGATACCCTGGTCCCTCAGTACGGGATTGCCGAATGTTCGTGGACCGGACCGGAAGTTCATATCCCAAGAATTAAAGGTAAAAAAATTAGAGCGCCACACACGTTCAGATTCGGAGAGCTATATGCGATAGGGAGAATTATGAGCATTAGGTAACTAGGAGACGCAGGTGTGTCACAGATTCTCAGTGTAAAGCAGTACGCAGCACAACAAATGACACTATGCCACATTAAACTGCTGCATGTTTCAATTCAAAGTCTGCGCAGTAATATTGTCGAAAAAAACTCTTATTCACCTTTAATTTGGTATCATTAGTAACCATAGTTACCATAAGGCAGTGCCGAGCAAGGATCAGTTGGCACTCGTCCCTAATTCTGACCTGATTCTGACTCACAAATTTGACCATAAATCACATGCACCTGTACAATGCATGACTCGTTACTGGTGACATCCGATGGCTCGACAGTTGAGTGCCTCTCTCACTGACAGAGATATCTCCTACTCATGAGACCAGAAAAAGGCTTGTACTCTCACTTAGGTGACATCGCCACAACTTTTTTTCATGTCTACATATACTTAGATTCATAAATTCATCATCTGCTTTTCTCCTCAGTCTCCTTGGTCTCAAGCACGTCTCGGAGATGTCTCCCCAGACACAGTCACTTTTAGTCACTGCAACGTTGCAGGAACATCTCTGAGACCTGATGGAGACTGGAACAAGTCTTTAAACAAATCGAACATTTTTAAAGTTCCCATGACTCAACGAGTCTCCAGGACAGTGAGATACGCCCTTTAATGAAACTTACAAGCTATTGTCACTTCCATGGCAGCTGCTGCAACATTCCATGAGCATACTAGATGTTTCCATTGTACTTACAATTGTTGTAAGTTATAATTATTGTTTAGCTGCATCACACCCAACATTGCCCAAGGCCCTATACCACAAAGACTTGCTATTATACAATAGACGGGTTTACTAATATAGTCAAATTTATGAATGCTTCTTCCCTCAGGGCCTAGTAACAAGTTATTCCATTAACCTGTACCTAACAATGGTATTTCAGTACTTGGAATCCACTTTGCATATATTAGTTGTTGCTATGTCGGGAAAACCTCAGGCAAGCTTTCAGGTTGTCAGGGGCAACCTTTGTTAAACTGGTATGCATAAAATTTGAATATGTTCGTAAACCGGTCTGTTGATCTACCCTTTGTGAATGTGAATCATGTAGAGAAGAAATGAAGTAAAATCAATCACATTATCTATCAGGCTAGCAAACAAGCACTCTCAATCCCTGCTGTGATCACTGCTGCTTGCTCTACCCACATTGTTTAGAGCCAGTTGTCTTGACAATGTGTTTAAATGACGTCACACTTCAGTATTCTATGATCTTCTGATACAAGGAGGGATACAACCGATATAACCTTGGAATTATTGCACATTTGCAACCAATTGAAAATCTCTTTTTGTGGTATGGGACCCTGACATGAAACACCATGTTAGTAATGGGTGGCCTCTTCCCTGCCTTCCCCCCATGAAGGGGGCGTAGTCTGCCCCCCCCCCCACCCCCACCCCCACCCCATCCCCCATCCCGTTCAGTAGGGGTAGCCAGACCCCTGCTGCTCATACTGGTAGGTGGGAGTGACTGGCCGGCCGTACTGGTCCACAGACTCCGCATACACTTCAATGGGATTGCCATACTCATCCAGGGGCTGGCCATCCTCAGTCAGGTAAGCTACCCGAGAACCGGGCCGGAAGGACTCGTACTCGCCCTGGTACCTGTAAGACAGAACCAAGATATGGACATCAGATCACAAACAACCATGCCAAATACCTCATTGGCATTACGCTATTGCACTATTCAAGTAGTTTGTCTCAATTTCTAATCCTCTTTCTAGTTTGAGCTAAATCCTCTTCACGAATCATTAAAAATTAATTATCTTGTCATGCACAAATACTATGACACGATACTTGCATCTGTGAGCCTTTGAGCTGGATGAAAAAAAAACTCCACAAAGAGCTGAAAAAAGGAACAAGCATTTTGCACCCGTTTCCCACTCTTAGTCTAGTCACACCCTATTAACATTATGCCCTGGTAGTGAAGGTAGCAATCACACAGGAAAGCCAGAATTAGCCCAGGGACCTCAGTCCAAACATACCCCTCCCTCATCGTATTCCCCAAGTACCATTTACTCATCAACAACACAAGGAGAATCGACTCCCCTCACAAACCTGTTGGATCTTTTTTCCCCTGCAGAAGTACAATGGAAAGAAAGTAAAAAATATGCGCGAACTTTGAGTGGATAGCGAGTTTCCACTCTTTGACCCTAGAGTCTGGCCACATCCCGCCCAGTAATCGTGGCTGATTAGGCAAGTCTCCACAGAGCAATTCAACCCTTGCGACTCTAATCAGAGGAATCCTGTAGCCCCCGGTCCTACTGCGACCTTCCGCAATCCATCAAAGAGTATTACAGAAATAATATATCACTGCTGAATGTGTGAACTAATCCAGTAACTGCCTTTAACTCCTCCTGTCTCAGACACACTTATGCCCTATTGGGTTTGTATGTACTACTGGGCACCACTGCATAAAACTTTCCCTTAATGGCAATTACCATTGCAACACCACCCAACAGCCAATCAAATTCAAGGTTTCCATAGAAGTTGCTATTGCAAGCAAAGTTACCATCAATGGTAAGTTTCATGCAACAGGGCTCTGGTGTAGAAATTGGGAAGTGGTGCACTTATCTCCTTCTGCACATAATAAAATGCTGCTAGAGACTACAGGAGTTGCGTATCACTGGGGCAAATACGTGCCATAAAATAATAAAGATAAACACACATTCAACTAAGGTGGAAAAAATCTTGGATACACTGGGCACCTTTCCTCACGTTCAATCTCATCATAATTGTTTCAGTGTTGTAAGCTTAAATCTTTATGCAGAGTTAACCCGTCCAGTACCAGAACACGCATATGTTTGTGTCTCCACATTTACAGCCACTTAGTCCTATCCCCATTTCATCTGCAAGCTCAACCTTGTCTCTACCCTTCCACCTTCTCAGTTCCATGGGCACAAACAGGTGTAACACACCACCATGGTTTCCAGAGCTTGGGACTGACAGGGTAAAGATGAAGACAACTCGGCCCAAACCTGTTGCCTTCAATCCTTCCCTTATCCTAAACCCTAACCCTTACTCTAACCATTAAACCAACCCCTGAACTCAAACAATGCTCCTGGAGATAGTCTAGCTGGTTGTTACGATTGCAAGTAGCTGAATGTGCCTTAGACACTTGCTAGGATTAGCAAGGATTCATGACTATGGCCCCTGAACCCCCACATTTTAGCTTGTGCTTGTCGATGAAATGGGATTAGATAAAAAAAACTAGCAATCTAGCCAGCCCCTTACCTGTTGCCGTAGAGAGCAGAGGGAGGTCGTCCCATGTATTCTCCATTCTGGACATTGCCGTATTCATCCACATACTCCGGAGTCACCACTCCATCATACATCTCACCGTCATCGTAGCCTGTCAAAGAGCGCACATGAAAGAGCATTTTACCTTACAATGCAACCAGATACGATGGAAGGGGACAAACAAACTCACAACTATTTCTGTTTTACAGGGGTGTCACAATAACAAAGTTGATAGATATGTAGATGATTTAGTATCATTTTACAATCAATTTCAATATCTCCAATCCTTGTCAAGCCATCAGGCCTACATTTACATTGGTTTCATACACAATAAATTACAATTTTCCCACAGGATGCAACATACATAAGCCATCGAATTGCTGTCTTGTGTTGTTTCACAGCTAAGCCTACCTTGTTGTCGATAGAAGAGTTCTGGTCTGTCTAGGATATCCGACTATAGATGTAGGGGCTATAGCTTTCATCACCATACACTAGCCCCTCCCTACCTCCACTCCCACCCCACCCTCCACACCTCATCCCCACCCCCACCCCCATCCTCCA
The DNA here is from genome assembly GCA_963669155.1 of Arbacia lixula. NCBI lineage: Eukaryota > Metazoa > Echinodermata > Echinoidea > Arbacioida > Arbaciidae > Arbacia > Arbacia lixula. The sequence goes on from OZ022588.1 coordinate 21,744,698, forward strand.
AACTCCCACCCTTTCTCTTATGCTTCCAAGCTGTACGGCCTACCTTGCTGTCCATAGAAGAGCTCTGGTCTATCTAGGATATCTGACTCCTGGATGTAAGGGCTATATCTCTCATTGTCATACACCAGCCCCTCCCCACCTCCACACCCACCCCCACCCTCCAAACCCCCCTCCCCTCCCCCAATCCCACCATTTCTCTAATGCTTTCAAGCTGTCAGGCCTACCTTGCTGTCCATAGAAGAGCTCTGGTCTATCTAGGATATCTGACTCCTGGATGTAAGGGCTATAGCTCTCATTGTCATACACCAGCCCCTCCCCACCTCCACACCCACCCCCACCCTCCAAACCCCCACCCCCATCCTCCAAACTCCCACCCTTTCTCTAGTGCTTTCAAGCTGTAAGACCTACCTTGCTGTCCATAGAAGAGCTCTGGTCTATCTAGGATATCGGACTCCTGGATGTAAGGGCTATAGCTTTCATCACTATACACCAGCCTCTCCCCGCCTCCACACCCACCCCCACCCTCCAAACCTCACCCCCACCCCCAACCCCATCCTCCAAACCCCATCCTTTCTCTAATGCTTTCAAGCTGTACGGCCTACCTTGCTGTCCATAGAAGAGCTCAGGTCTATCTAGGATATCCGACTCCTGGATGTAAGGGCTGTAGCTTTCATCACCATACACCAGCCCCTCCCCACCTCCACACCCACCCCCACCCTCCAAACCCCCCTCCCCTCACCCAACCACACCCTTTCTCTAGTGCTTTCAAGCTGTAAGGCTTACCTTGCTGTCCATAGAAGAGCTCTGGTCTATCTAGGATATCGGACTCCTGGATGTAAGGGCTGTAGCTTTCATCACCATACACCAGCCCCTCCCCATCATCAATCTGCTGAGACTCGACCATCTCCAGCCACTGTGAGTTGTGCCAACGGAACTTCTCCAGCTTGATCTTCTTTGCCCACTCCTCATCAAATTCCTGACAGGACAAAAGAAAATAGTCCCTCATACTCTCGCAATTCGGAGACACTGAACTACAAAATTCATTGCATCGTTTGAAAAGACGTCTTAAGAAGTGCTTGAATAGCATTATAACCATGAAAATCATTGTGTGGATAAATTTTAAGGATACCAACAACCAACATTGCAGGTAGTACTCCAAATTCGATACATTTAGGACACTGCACAAGATTCTGCAACTTTGAGCAATTCAGAGACAGTGAAAACATGAAATCCTTCCAATCATCTGAAAAGCAGTGTACAATGTATGCCACAGGTGACTTTCTTGACAATTATTACACACCAATCTCATAGGCAGCAGTTTATCTGGCACACAGAGGGGTTAATAGCATCATAACCATGAAAAATCATTGTTTGACCAAGATTAAGCAAATAATCAGCGTTGGTGAGGGTGATGGGACGAACTATCACTTCCGAGGCGATCTGGATGTAGCTATCTTTCCGAAGCGCAGCTGAGGAAAGATAGCGTATGCATTCAGATCGCCGAGGAAGTGATAGCTCGTCTCATTGCTTGAAACCAAAAGTTGATTATTTGCTTTATATTCCACATCTGAAACCAACTATCTATACCAAAAATGACAATTTGACGTAAAAAGGTAATGTTTACTTATCTCCATAACGCCGAGCCGCTGCCATGGGGAACACGCGTTAGGACGCGCATTAGGACGCGCATTAGGACGCGCATTAGGACGCGTATTAGGACGCGTATTAGGACGCGCATTAGGACGCGCGTTAGGACGCGTTAGATGTCAAGTGATAGTCCGAGTGTAACGCACTTTTATTTCGCGCGTACTCAAAATATTAATCACGCATTTGGACTGTGAGGAGTGAAGAGATCAGCGAAACCAAAAAGTACTATCACCTAGAGTGTAACGAACTTTTATTCTCAGGTGATCTGATAGGAAAAACTACGCCTCATCACGTGATCAACTCTTGACCAATCATATAGCAACATTCTTAGTATGTGGAATATAATCTATAATATTCAGCAATTTCGGAGACACTATCAATGCAATTTCCTTCAAATCATCTGAAAAGCCATGTACAGTGCTCAAATAGCATAACAACCAAATTCTTGGGCTCAGCTCCATATTTGTAGTGCCACAATACTTTGAGACAAATTCTTACCAAAAAAAATAATATCACAGAGGCACCAAATATGAATTCATTGTTTGTTACAGTACAGTGCTGAGTCGAAACATCATTGATTTTTTCAGACAAAATCACTGTACATGTTTTCAGATTGTGATTGAATTGAGCTTGAGCTTGCAATTTTAAAAAGAAAATATGAGAGAAAAATCAAACTTTAACATTCTCGCTAAAAAAAATATAGATTTAAATTCCCATGATGTAGATTTGTTTCTGTAATCTTGATAAATCTTTGCAGTGAACAGAAAATGCACATGAAAGTATAGAGTGAATTTCAAGATAAATATGTTTATAAATATATTAAAGACTTCAATTATTCCAAACTTCCAAACCAACTATTCTCTTTAACGAAATTAGGACTCTTGTTTCATTTCTTGCCCCAACCTCAAGAAACGACCAACATACAGTTTTAGCTCACTCACAGTTTGAAGCAACCTATTTGGGGACAAAAAAAAACCACAGTATGGTGCTAGTTAGGTCTATCTATAAAAAAAAAATGTTCAAAACAAAAGTTGAGTAATTATAGACAAAGGAAGTCTGCTATTTTTGTTTGTTTTCTAGGTTAACCTCAGGCTAGAACATGGACATTGTAAGTTGCAAACTGTAACAGGAATGTTAAATTTACCACAATGTATTTATACAAGAGATAATATAATGACTATTCCCTTAGTCCCTTGACAATAATGGCATAAATAAATATTGTTAGATTTGGACACCTGATTATTCCCTATGTTGTTGACCTTAAAATAGAGCGTATTAATTTATATCTTTTTAGTTCTAAGTCTCTTGCTCTATTTTCCACTCTATCCCCTGCCCTTTTTTTTCTCTCTCTCCTCTCTCTCCCTACCTACATATGTACAGTATATATACCTCCCTCTCTTTATCACCCCCTCCCCTTTGTCACCCCCCCCCCCTCTCTCTCTCTCTCTCTCTCTCTCTCTCTCTCTCTTTCCCTCCCTCCCCCCCTCTCTCTCTCTCTCTCTCTCTCTCTCTCTCTCTCACTACCTCCCTATCTCCCCGACCTCTCTTTCCTAATCTCGCTCCCTCTCTGTTCCCCTTCTCATCCTATTTCAATCTTAAATCTCAGTTTCTTATCAAATTTCTCTCTAACTTAAACTCTGTAGCTCTTTGTTTGTAAGCAACTCTTAACATCAAGATGATCATGACCACTATGCATCATATCTGGATAACACACACAATGTACATGTATCTAGATGTTTATTTCTGTCCTGGCTCCTCCCCACGGAGGAAACATCAAATCCTATCCTGCTCATCTTGGACGTCAACTTCGTTCAAGTCTCATCAAGTGACGGTTCTAGACATGTATGACACAGCCCACAGCACGAGCAAGAAATATTGCCCCTATTTGCCTATGGTTGCCTTCAATTCACACAAAAATGAACCCATTTAAACCCGGAAGGGTACAAGGATCACTATCCTGCCATCTTTAAAAGCAAGGGGTAGCCGTGATTATGATTGCAGCCATAATCATGGCAAAACCTTTCTGCTGTCATTGCAGGGTCAGGCTTTCAACGATTGTATCATTTTGATAATTTTGATAATTTCTTCTTGATAATCCGAAATCAAACTAGAATGGGACCAATGGTGATTGCAGCAAGGCACTCCAGTAGTACTTACAAGGATACACAACTACATATACACTACAGCTCAAAGGAATTGGCATAGGGAAAGGGAGTGGGAAGAAAGGGAAGGAGCCGCAGTTTTGAATTGTGGTATATTTTGTCCAGTTCAACATTACACGATGCTTCAGCCTAAAAGGCGATCATGTTTCATGCTGAACTGGACAAAATAAACTGCAGTTTAAACCTGCGGCTCTTTTCCTTTCTTCCCTTTCCCTTTCCCTATGCCAATTCCTTTGAGCTGTAGTGTACTTCCCCTTACTTTCAATAACTTTCTGTCTACCGGTACACATATTCTGTTGCATTATGGGAAGACTGTAACATGATTCAAGTGTCCATTCCTTGGCGTTTCACACGCACTGGTCTACTGGTTGGCAAACTGACATTTCTAATCACATTAGAGGCCACTGATTCTCTGCACTATAGTCATGTTTTGTTTTTTCCCCCAAGCATTTCTTGACAACCTAGCATGTGTTCGTATGTTGGTTTACCAATGACCCAGTGAAAAAATTGCACTGAGGCTCATGTTAATTTAGACAAAAATAAATGGGCCCCTGTGAGAACTTACGTGTAACTTTTATTCACGCCGTGATTCAAAGCAATTGTTTCAAGACTTCAGGCTCAAAATATATTTTCCCCTTACAATGAACTATACAGAGACATTTAATGGCTCCCAAAGTGTAAATGTGGAAGAACTTATCTCAATGAGAGTAGGTCATGTGATATGACATGTCTAGATCCAGCATGAGGGAGGGAAACAAGGGGGTAAATAACAAATCTTAGCGCTGTGTGTTAGTAGACATAAAATACTTGAGTATTAAGTTGTATCAACTCCATATATCAACGGCAGTGTGACCGCATAATTCCAGGAAGGAATTGCTTTCTTATACTTACATAGGCTAACCATGCCAAATAATATTTAGCACTTCAACACAGATATAAAATCCAGGAACACTACAAACATATTCATTAACCAAATGACTTTTAAAATTCTTCAAGATAGTGAGCGTGCAGCACTGGTATAAAGAACCTAGTACCTATCAAGATGGCAGGACTGGTGTAGATTCAAGTCCCACTCTTGTTTGCCTTGTTTACTTTGTTGTTTATCATGTGAAGCAACTGCATCAAAATGATTAAGTTAATCATCTCCAGGTACAACCCTGAAATCAGACGAGAACTGACCCTATAATGATGGCAGAACATTTCTGCTTCTGCCACAATAATGGCTCCGTCACTTTACCACTATAGCACATACTCTGAGCTATTCTTGAGTTTGTATTTCTCTTGAAACTTTCAATTTGAAACACAGGGGTAGGCATGACTAAAATGTCTAAAATGTGACACATATATTTTACCTTTAGAACTTCGTTCCTACAAATTGAATGGTATTGTGATTCTCACCACTTTTATAGATGGAACAATACATTAATTACTGTACTTCGACTAAATGATACTGGAACTGTAATTATAGATAATATTCAGACGTTCAATGACATCACGGGTATCCAACTGAAAATCAATCATGTTAATACATCGCCCATTGTAAACCAGAATATGTCAAGTTTGACTTCTTATGATAACAGAGGTAAGAATTATTCACCTTTTGTATGCCACATGTGCATTTTGTCTACAATTAATACACACAAATCCCATAGAGCAGCAGTTTATCGGGGTAGTGTTTCACCAAGCTGTTCGTAAGTTACGAACGACTTTACGAGCGACTGGTGATCCCTTCTTGTGCTAAATCAGATTCTCAATGAACAAAGCGTGGTATCGCATTTAGCACAATAAGGGATCACCAGTCGCTCGTAAAGTCATTCGTAACTTACGAACAGCTTGGTGAAACACCCCCCTGATTGCACGTCAGCATAAATGAAGCAAGACACTATTCCCTAGCCTCTTGACCTGATCGCTATCGGTAATCCGTTTGGGCCAAAACACATTTTGCACTCGTTCATCCTCCACAAAGAGCAACTCAAATGGGTTTAGAGAAGGGCATTAATTTCCTCTCAATTCAGATTTCTTCCTTTTTGAGTATACTTATTTCCACAAACACACACACACACACACACACACACATACACATCCATTCTCTCTCTCTTCACCCCCCCCCCTTCTCTCTCTCTCTCTCTCTCCCCTCTCTCTCCCTGTCTCCCTTTCATGCAATTATCTCCCCCCTCTTTTTTTTCTCTCTCTTTCTCTCTGTCTGTCTGTCTGTCTCTCTCTCTTGCTCTATCTCTCTCGCTGTCTCCCTTTCCTGTACTCATCCGACCTGACCCTCTCTCTCTCTCTCTCTCTCTCTCTCTCTCTCTCTCTCTCTTCAAAACTATGTTCTTCACTATATACCATACAAGAGATTTCAATCTAGAAGCCCGTATCAGTAGGAGGTGAAAATTGCTGATCACTCAAATGCAATTAACACCATGTGAAGTGTCCAGCATACACTGTCTGCCTAACTAATCCCTTGTCACTTCAGTTTGAGCTCAGAGGCATATCTTGAAGTGCAGAACCTATGCATGACCTGAAGCAAATATATCAACACTCTGGGCACTTACAGAGCATTCTGGCATTTGAAGGTAGAAGTGAATTGAAACAAAAAGATAAAGCCAAAAACTATTTATAGAATTCTTCTTTCCGGCTAGCAGCAATGTTTTTTTTTAAAAGGCATATTTCAATAGCAACTAATTCCTACTCAATTTAAACCGTATCTCAATTCATTGATTCAAAACTTGGAATCATAATAAAATTTTCACAAATTGGCACTCCATTCTTCCACAAACTGGCACTCCATTTTTATTTTAGAAGTCAAATTTCATAGACCCTGAAGTTCGATGCCCTTGTTGTTGTAATCCAATTGTATTAGATTAGAATCCAAAGGTTTAGATTTTGATGAAAGCTGAAGGGAGCGTTAAAGATCAATGAGACCCTGATATGATATTTTGATTGAATCAAAACAGAAAAATCAGAGAAACAGACTGCCGGAACTTTGAGAAAGTGCAGACAAATTACAAATTATGAGGAAACTATTTGAGTTGAAATTTCAAACTTCATTCTTAGCCTTGAAATCATGCCCTGTAAATCCCAGGTAGACAAGTGTTGGTCTAGGTGTGGTCTTGCATGGTACACAAACTATGCGAGAACAACAGAAATTCTGTACAGTAGTATTTCATTGCAGACTAATGACATCGCCCCAAATTTATGTCTCATGATTCTCAAACATTTGCAAAGCTCTTTTGATTCTGACTTCATTCAATTACCGTCATTCTCAGTGTTTCCTTCTCATTTAAGACTGATGAAGTCATGGTCGTCACTAGTACTGAAGATACAGGGAAACCCCGTTATAACGAGCATGGGTAAAGCGAGAACCCTGCTATTACGAGGACATTTCTTGGGTCCATAGACCTCTGTGTATTCTGTTTTCATATAACGAGATCGGCTATAGCGAAATTTCTGCTATAGCGATGTAAATTCCCAGCCCAAGAATAAAAAAAAAGAAAGGAAATTGACGCCGTTATTATGAGCACTCGCTTTAGGCACGCCGCTCAGCGAGGGAAACGCAACAACAGCAGAAGCAATTTTCTTCACGCCGTTAAACGCTGATCACACACACCATGCAAGAATCCACACACACACCACACCACACATGCATACTGTACAACTGTATGTCCACATTACGCGCGTGCGGTACTGCCAGAGCCATATCTCTTTACGGCTCTAGGTACTGCACGCTTCCGCGCCAAAACATCAACGCACGCACATGGCAAGGGCCTCTAAATCATAGAGCTACATGTATGTATGTGACACCGCGCGTGTACGACTGCGGCCGCGCATATGCATGAAGAATGCGTTCAATGATCACTCATTGCTTACACGTGGTCATGACAGCAGGCGCGGCCGGGAACTGGGCCTCTCCGCTGCTTCATTTGTCGGTAAACGGAGGCGTTGGAAGTGTCATTTATTTACATTTTCAACTGTGCTGTTAGACATTTTAGTGAATTTTTAGCTTAGGAATTGAGTTTAGAATGCTTGCAAAGCCATTTAAATACTTCAGTCCTAGTGCTAAAAATGTTATTGTTTGTGTAGTCCTATAGATACATTTGTTTCTGTATGTTTTGATCATGTACTGGTATAGCAAGCAATCGGCTATAGCGAGGAAAAAGTGTGGGTCCCATCCTCCTCGGGGTTTCCCTGTACTGGATATTACTCAAAATTAATGTCTGATGTTTCTCAAACATATACCCATCTGTTTTGATTCTGACTTCATTCAATGAAGGTCATTATCAGTGTTTCATTCTCCTAAGAATGATAAAGTCATGTTTGTCACTCGTTAAGACGGTCCTGGATATTGGAATCATATGGTGTACCACTACAAACATGCACACTTACAATATGTGGGCACAACACGCCATCTTGGGAGCTGAGGAGGGCTTCCGACTCTACATGACCAAGCAGGAATGAGAGTTTGGCCAAACTTGATCCACATGGTCATGCCACCCAGCCCTAGAGCTCTTTAACACTTTCCATGCCATGTGTGTATTTTTGTTCATTTGTAATGCATACATATCCCATAGGACAAGAGCTACACTGCTAAAGGAAGAGATTAAAGGCATAAGGTAAATTTGGGGCATATTTCCTCATGCTAAATTGAGAAGATTTTACTGCTACACGCCTGTTCTTTTTTTGCCCTAGAGGTCCTTTATAAAATATAAAATACAAACACAATGTCAGCTTTAATTCTCTCACTTCTGTGTAAGTACAACATTAATATTTGTGAGTAATTAACAATACAGTGAACAAAAAGGTACCTCTACAACATAGCAATTTAAAAGGGGGTGTATGCATAACAAAAAACACATTTGAAGTTCTCTTCAAAGCCTTCATGATTCATACAGTATTCCTGGAAGCCTCTCTAAGTTTTGTCCAGTATTCCTAAACTTTGACGAATCTGCATCGTTGATTTCTCTGATTTAATTTACAAAGAATGTTCTCAATTTGACTTTCTTTTTTTTTTTTTTTTTTAAAGACTTTAGCCAGTTCTGACCTACATACTTTCTTCTGACACTGTGAACTTGTCATTAAATTCATGACAGGAATAAATTCATCCCCACAAAAGAATTAAGTCTCATGCTAGAACAGAAATAGAACTGTTCCTCAGTGTGTGTTATATTTCCATTTACACATCCATAAAACAGCAGCTACTTAGCCATCGAGACGGATTTAAGGCACAAGGTATGTTTTGCTCCATGTTTCCTCATGGGAATGGGCAGGTTTTACTGCTACACCTGTACATGCCTAACAGGTTTTGTTTTTGTCCTGTACAAAAGACAATGTAAGCCTTCAATTTCTCACTGCTGTGGAGGTACAAAATTGATAATTTTGGAGTCATTTTACAATAAAAAGGACAAAAAGGTACCTCGACAACAATGCAATTAGGAATGGGGGGGGGGGGGGGCTGTATTTATAACACAAAATAAGTTTGAACTCCTCCTCAAAGCCTATATGATTGCTTAACTTTTTAAGTGTTTGCCCAATGTTCCTAAACTTTGATTATTTTTCTAATGTTGATTTGTCTGCTTTAATGTGCAAAGAATGTACTCAATTTGACCTTCTATTTTAAAAGAGAACTCCAGCCAATTAGCTTAAAGTTATGACCTACATTTTCCTGACACCGTGAACTTGTAATTGAAAACATGACAGGAATAAAATTCAATACTAAAGGAGATTTAATTTTGTGCTGTAACAGAAATACTGGGGTTTTATTTGTGTCTGCACTTTCCCAATATTTTTTCCACATTGCATGAAAGAAGGAGCAGGAAGTGCTATTCATAGAAATATGAAATAATGTACTTCCTTCCATTTCAGTGTGATTGAGTGCAGTTGACGACTGAAATACTCAACACCAGAGGAACATTCCCGGAAGCAACATCAGGAAAGACAATACTCGGGGGGTTAGGATGATAAAGCCCCTGACATGCAAAAAGAGCCCATGTGAAGATTAAAGAGCTACTCTTTTCTCCTTTTCAGACTGGCAAAAATGTCTTTGGCCTTGTATCATAGGTGGGACTAAGGTAGGGGGTTGTCTTAGCCCCACATACAGAATAGGGATAAGCTTGGACCACTTTCTGTTCAGACTGGGTTTTTTTTTTACCCAAGTGGCCAGCCCCAATGATAGCACAGGATTATTTGGCCCTGCAAAGAAGCAGGGCTAAGGGATAAGAACTCCAGTGTGTTCAGAAATTAACAAAAAATAGTCTGAGGGTAACGAATAGCGGTGTTAAGCAAGGCGGAAACACAGTGACCACTCAGTGGTAGGACGAGCAACATTGATACGGTAGCCGAGTAGTAAAGAGCACATGTTCAAGACATACACTTAAACTCATAAATATTCTAAGCTATCGAGAACATCTAGGGCTAACAATTTTGAATATGAACATAGCGAATTTCCTTAGATGGGTTCAAGCAAATAGAACAGGCTAATAGCAGCAGTGTAGAAGGCCTAAAAATTATTAAGGGAATAAGGATAGTACGGGGCTAACCACAATATGGGACTAAGAAAACTCAATGTAAAAAGAGCACAAGGGTATTATGCACATCACGGTGCATAGCATTTGTTTCAGCCATCCACACCCCCCCCCCCCCCACCCCAAACACACACACACACACATACTGACATCAAGTCATCAATATAGCCCAGTTTCATGGCCAGTTTCAATTGAATTGAAATTAATCTATTGACATCATCTTTGTAATTAATACCATTTTGAAGCAGGCATCATGCTCATACAACAATGATAATGATGATGTTTTGATGGCAGGCCTTAGTTTGGATGAGAGAAAAAGTTGTGGTGGTGCTTACCGAGATAATATCCAGCGTGTTGTCGCAGACTTTCCTGATCTCGGCGTTCTTATCGTGCATAAGATCGATGAGGTATGCTGGGGCCTCTGAGGAGAGGCAGGAACTCAGGTTAAGGAAACCACTCTACGCTCCTTCTAGGCCACGCTCACAGGTTCAATGATAGATCCGGGTGATAATGAATACACACAGGTATAGTAGAGTTCACCTCATGTTTATCCACGTCACCACTTTTTACTTTCATGACAAACATTTATTCAGGTCCCTTGCATCCCTTGTGAGTTTTATAGAGCACCAAAATGTGACGTCATATGAGCATGTTGTCACAACATCTGGTTATAAACTATGTGGGTAGAGCAAGCAGCGGTGATCACAGTGGGGACGATCATACAGAGTGCCCAAGATAAACCTGCGAGACATGAGACCAGTAAATCTCTCTTTTTCTTTCAGGAATTGATGAGGGAGTTATGAAAGACATTTGTACAAAAAAATGCTATTCCTAAGGCTTTATTTAATTAGAAATACCAAAATCTATGATTTCTCGCATAAATTAGCATAAATTAATTAATCTTAAAAGAATAAAAGGATTTTTCATTTTTTTGTAGATTACATAATTCTTGACCCTTGTGCAAAATTTTGAGGCAATCGGGCGACTTGCTGGGAGTATTAGTGTTAAACCTGCAAAACATTGGGTATGACAACATCACTTCGGTACTCGATAATATTCATGCAATCACTTTATTAACTAATATCACAATAATTTAATTTTTCTGTTATAGGCGATAATTGTACCATGTTTGGTGAGGCTTGGTCAAACATTTCTAAGTGGACAACCTTGATGCAGTGCTGATATTGTGCAGCTGGCAAGGAATACTCCAAAAGAGTAGAGATGGTGCACATATGTGTGCGTGACAGCTTCTTGTATCCAGCGACCAGGGCTGTTATCTAAACATCTCCCTGAATTCAGTCTTTGGACTGCGAAAACAGGATAGAACCCCCATACCATTCCCTCAAAAAAAAAAAGGTTTGGTTAGGCGTGAAGGATACGTGTCTGTTTGATGATGACTTCCCTGGTGGCTTCATGGAATACCATCTGGTAGAAGACGTAGACAATCTGGCACACAATCTCATCATCCTCTTGCTTGGCTGCCAAGGCACACATAAACAAAATAGCATAGCATGAATGAAATGATTTAGGGTTTTGATGCTTCATATAGTTCCAAGTTTAATTCATGCAGCATTGGATTGTCAATTCTCAAGTGTTGTTTTGTTTTACCAGGTCACAAAATAGATTTCAATTGACAGTGATTCCCCCCCCCCCCCACACACACACACACACACACACACTCCTAGTATTTTTTTTAAAAGATAAAACAGCCCTGTGGTTTAAAAATCATCCACAACTTTTGTGTTTCTTGGCTAAGTTTCAAGGGTGAATTGCTTTCCACCAAAGGTATTTTCAACACACATATTATACAGTTCCAAGGTATAACCTATGACCTCTCCCCTCTCACCTACGGCTTTTGAAAAGTCAAAGTTTGCTCTTGCCATCGTTGAGTTTCCTTCAGCCAGATAAATTCTAAAACCAGTTTACAATTCTTTACAGAATACAAATAAATCCATAATTTGTGATCTCTGACAATTTGGCCCCCAACTAATAATTCACTGTCTATAATTACACATATTACTTCATATTCACATAAAGAGTCTTTACCATTGAGAAGCTCAATGAGAGACTGGATGATACCAGATTTGGCCAGCATTGCTGCGCAGGAATCGTCTGTTGCCACGGTACCCACCAGCATCACCACCTCCAGGACCAAGTCATCTTCAGCTGCACCTGTGGGGTCGAACATGGGGTGTGGCTCAATAATGATTACAGCTTCGAGGTCTGCGCCAAAAACCCAGAAACATAATGCCATCTGGTATGTCCATTGTGGAGGCATAAAAATGAGATATTAAATGGAGGTCCCATGATGCATCCTTTGAGCTTACAAAACCAACTTTACTTTTTGAAAATGAGCAGGGCGACAATTCAATGGAGTGGCTGGACGAACAGACTGGAGAAAGGATGACGGAATACCGGCCCGTCCTGGCTCTTGCAGGAATACTGTATAAATTTATAGCCTACAACCAGGTACTGCCCTGGCACTTATAAGGCGATGCACCAGAAGAAAATAAGAACACACGTCAGGATGATGGAGGCTAACTTTAGAGACTGAAGTCCCTTTAAAGTTTTTGAGTTAGAATCTCCTCTATCCTCCTTTTCTTCTCATGTTTCTCCTTCTCTTCATTTGCCTTATAATCATTCTTCACCTTTCTTATCCTCCTTCTCCTTATTTCATATTCCTACCCCCTCCTCTCCCTCCTATCCCCTCCTTCTCCTCCCCCCCCCCCCCCCCCACCACTACCTCCACCATGCTCTCCCATCTCACCTGGTTCTAGCTTCTCCTTGATCCAGGGCACAAGGCCAAACTCGTTAATGATCATCTCATAGTCAAGGTCTGGGATGGTGAGGTTGGCCATGATGCCTAGGGCTTCCACTACCAGCTCCTCCTCACTGGATTCCTTGATGATGCGGGCAACGTCTGAGATGTACTCCTGGGGTGGGAAGACAAGCACATAACACTCTTAGGGAAAGTCTACCCTGATGTGTTAAATTGGTTTTAATCATACAGAAAAATGAAAGTAATATATTAGTAAAGATCTTATGAAAATCCGGCAAAAGGATAAGAAAGCTATGAGTTTGTAATTTTCAATTTTGTGACATCACATGCGAGATGCTCTCCCATATGTTGTGTGCTGTATGATTCCATAAATTGCCCTTTCTATGTTTTGATGAAAGAATAAAATTGTTTTTACAGAGATGTGCCTAATAATATTCAAAATGCACAGATAAAATGGAATTAATCCTTTTTGAGAAAATGGAAATTAAAAAAAAAAATAGTGCACGACTAGAGTAGCTCACAAGTAACCTTTGTTCAGAAAACGGGACAGTCACTTTGGGAGTTGTTTTTACTAACTGGATAAAAAACGACCAAGGTTCATGATGAAGTATAACTCTGAGGGGCTTACAATGAATTGTGTCTTGGATGGGCCATCGTGCTGTGATATGTTCCTGATCATCTTGAGCAGGAGGGGGTCCCTGAACTTGAGGGCCCTCCTCATGAGGAGGCGTAGCCCGTTACCCTCACAGATCAGCTGGGCGTTGTGTTTGTTACAGGCCAGGTTGATGCCCAGGGCAACTAACTCAATCTCCAGCTGGTCGGTGGGACACTCCAACATCATCTTCATGATCTGACAAGAAAAGCATTGATTGCAATAAATCAATTATGCTTTTTATACAAAATTTAGAAATAACATGAAATAGGAGATGTGGTGAATGATATATCTAATTCACATCATTTTGCCCAGGATATAGAATTGTCTGAAACACATGAGGTAGGAAAACACTGTTTCAATATATTGTTTCAAAGTAACTGATCATTTCTAAGAATTTTTAATACACACAAAACTATCTGCATTATAACAGTTATGGTCAAATCGATTCAAGTCATAATAGCCTACTAAAGTGAGTGTATGTGGAATCATTTCACATTTACAGAGTGTCATTACTTCCCAAGCACACACATTATGTACATTTTAACAGGTCACCCAGAGTTTGGTTTGTAGAAGTTTTCAAGTTTCTGTGATTTCAACAATAGTTGGAGATGAGACAAGTCACAAAAAGTCATGATATAAAGTGTGCAATTCCTTCATATCATATCAAAACACTATTTTGCACAGAAATATGATATATATTGAAAAGTCATGCTGAGGAAGCTAGTCCATGTAAGGAAACACTCTAACATTGTCAGCATAAACTGAAGGTAACATCTAGCATAAATGTTGTCTGCTCTAGATCTTATTACCCGACTGATTCCACTGATATCCCTCAAGCAAACTGTTTTATCAGTTTATCAGACCACAGGCTCACCCAAATAGGTTTGAACTAGTTTTATTTTCCTTTCCTGCTTCAAGTTATTTCAGGGATCCAGATGAAAATCTTACAGTACTTTTGGTTTCTATTCTGATGTGTGACCCGTCACCATTAAACCTGCATCAATTCAGTCATCACTCATATCCATGTTGGTGTTAATAATGAAGTCAAGAGCTCTATATTTACTTGTCTCTCTAAATTCCTGATATTTTTTACCCTTTTCACCTCTTTTGTTAAAAACTGCAAAAGTACTTATTGTCTGGTTGCTTTTATGCCGATCTTGTGGAAGCAGGATATTCACATATGTCCCAAGATGGTCACACGTGTCTGAAACCTTTTGAAAAACTGGATTAGTTCGCAGCATATCCTTTAAAAAAAGGCTGCTGAGGCAATATTAAAATAATGTAAAATATATGTTAGCTCCTTCCTGTAATACTTGAGACAACCCTGAGTGAATGGTGTGTAACACCGGTGCAAAAATGCTTTGAAAGTGCATGAAGAGTTTATTACTGTTTAAAGAAAAAGTACTACCCAAAACGTTCAAACCTGGCTTTAGCCAAGCAGCCAAGTGTGAAGTGTTAGAAGCTAGATGATCTCATTAGATCAGGAATACTATATTCCTGCCAGGTACCCATTAACCACACCTGAGTTGAGAGGGACAAACATGAGCAAAACACCTTGTCCGAGGGTATATGCACCAGGCTGGGCTTGAACCCAGGATCTCTCTGCAAGAGTCGAGAGCTATCACCACTATACCGTAGTGCCCTCACTGATCTAGAGCAATATACTGCAGGGAAGAAGTGGCTTGCATCAGGAGTGACCGATACTCACCATAGGAATGCAATCTGTATAGGTGAACATAGACTTGGCCTTGTCATCTTGACTGATGTGATAGAGAACACACAGTACCACCAGTCTGTGGTTGTCGTTAGCTGCCGGCAAGAAAGAGATCATTTATGCTACTTTTGTTAATAATGTATTAATTGAATGTGTGGAAATAAATCAAATCAAATGAAAAAGAAATTACGATACACTTTCCATTTTCTTATAATCGCATCACATCATTATAATGGATGATATTTTTGTGTAAAATATGTTATCCTGGAACAGCACAATGCAGTACAATACACCCAGGATCATCCCTCTATAGCTATCATTAGCTGAGGAGAGTGACAAACACAAAACACAAACTTCCTTTTTTTCAATGATTCATATATACATATACCTTAATCAATCACTGTTATTTGAACAGGTATTACCCTAGATAAGCCTATTGGGCTTTTGATCATCCTCACCATTTAACAAAAGTACTCTCTGTACTCTATATTCATCATCATTCACTGTTGTCTTTGGAGTGAAAGTTGAATGCCATAGTCCTCCAGGCTTCTTGGTCTTGTGCTTTCCTAGTGAGTGCTTCTTACTCTTTGCTGTTCATTGTCCGTTTTTCTTCTTATAATATCCTTACATCTTGTTTTACACCTCTACACTTATTTACATAATCTTATCCATATTGTGACTTCTGTTGCGGCAGCCTGAATGTTAAAAAACTGATTGGCTTATTCAATGGAAGTTACAATTATTGTTTAGCTGTATCTTAACATGGTCGTGCGGTTCACCTAATCCTTCTCTAATGATGCTTTTTTTCTCAGACTTTTTAAACTCACCTAGAAGTTCAACAAACTTTGGCAGCATGCCTAGTTTGATCATCTTTCCTCTCAAGTCGGTGTCAAAGGAGAGATTAAGGAGCAACCTCAGAGTGATGTTCAGCAGATCCTACAGACAGAAAGAACAAACATGCAGACACAGACGTACAAGTTCAGTTCAAGTTAATTCATCAGTTTAAACATACTTAATTTGACCACAAAATTAACATAACATACATTGATCATGGGAACAATAAACATGAATGTCTTTGTCAAGCAAATGGGTAAACAACTGTGACTGATGTTCACTGCAGTATTGATGACTGCTATGCCTAGATTTTACAGACTTATTTTGATCCCCCCCCCCCCCCCTTAATATTTTGGCTACGGAACGTTGTATCACCGCAAAATAAACGCATATTTTACAAATTTCTTCCATATTTCACTACAAAAAAGATGGCATGTAGCTCAAACTTATATTTGATATGCCTACTAGCATCATGTCAAAAAACTTCGAAATCACAAGTCAATTAATATGTACTTGATTGTTTTAAGTTTTTATGTTTCAATTGTTTTTTCCCAAAGAATATTATCAACTTTTATAAAAAAAAATATTTATAAGTTTCAAGTTTTCAATGTGAAGGCACAATGGAGAGTGATAAAGAGCAGTTTAGGAGAAGCAACTATTGTACACAAACCTATGCAAAATCCCACTTTTTGTCAGATTTTGGTCTGACGTGCAATTACATGTTGCATAACCCTGAACGGATGTTCAATTTGTTCAAAATTGGTCAAAAAACTTGCATGTGACCCCCCCCCTCCCCCCCCCCCCCCCGTCAGAATAGGGTAAAAGACGTAACAACAACCCCTCCCCCCTAACATACCCCTCCCCTAGGGGGTGCCATCACTCACCTCGTGGTCACAAGGAACCAGTTTGGCAAGTCTCTCAATGATCTGTTGCTCCGCCTGGAAAAAAAGTGAAATCACGCATCCAAGATGTATATCAATTCAAATAACATAACAATACATATGAAGAACAAGAATTAGGGGGGCCCCTGTCATCAAAATGTAGGTCGACTTATATTGATGCAACATAATATGTGCATAACAAAATCACTAACTCTTCAATGGAAATATGTGTCCTATATTTTAAAATAATTTTTCTATATTTTTTCTCAGCACTAATAAGCCCCTCCTCCAAAATATCCTCCACCTCAAGATTCATCAAAGGTAGAAATTAGCAGGATAATAGACATAATTTATGCACAAACTTAACATTGCAATGACTACCTGCAAGTGCTTATAATAGCATCACATAGCTAGCACATTTCTGACATAAGGAACCAATTATTCCCACATGAAAGGTTGTTAGATGGTATTGTGTGAAGACATGTGATGCTCTTGTGGGCAGGTGGATGTAGTCAGTGCAATGTTTTATTTGTGCATAAATTCTGCTTATTATCCTGCTAATTTCTACCTTTGATGATGTCACAGGGGGAATCTTGAGTTGGAGGATATTTTGGAGGCAGGGCTTATCAGTGCTGAGAAAAAATAAAGAAAAATTATTTTAAAATATAGGACACATATTTCCACTGAACAGTAAGTGATTTTGTTATGTACATATTATGTTGCATCAATATAAGTCGACCTACATTTTGATGACAGGGGACCTTTAAGTAAATAAGTGTAATCATTCACAATACATATCATCACTGAAATTTGCAACATCATTCTACTCGCCACTCATCTTAGATTAAACAAATGTTATATATTCAATTAGAGAGAAATCAACCAGTCCAATCTGCACAATGCCCACTGCATCATCTGAGGACCGATGACATTTCAGGGAAACAATTGATACAGATCGTTAATCACTTTGCAAAACCAAATCAAAACAGATATGATATTTTTTTAGACAGATATTGTATATTATCCTTACAGACTTTTGTTTTCACTTTCATATAGCTCGGAAATTGTTAAGCTTGCTTGAGTGCAAAAATATAGATTGCTGCTCACTTAAATATGTAAAAAAAAGAGTAAGCTACAATCGTTAAAAAATATAAGTGTCTTGAGTTCCATGATATTCCCATGTCATCTTCCAAATATTATAACCTCTAGCTACAAAGGGTGCATATACAATAAAACAGATATCCATGTCTGTGATTCAAACCTTCATCATCTTTTTCTCTGATTTGTCTACTTACATCCAAATAAACTTGTTACTAGGAATTCTCATCACCTTAATGTTTGCAATTGTTTACTTTATTATAACAAGCAACAAAATTGGTGCAAACAAAATACCAGCTTTACACCCTGGAAAGAAAATAAAGACCAAAAAGGGGAAAAGTGTAATGTGTTTTTCATGTAAACAAAAATGAAAACTTTCGATTTTTGTGCACCAATCGTTTTTGCCATGTTCCATTTGGGGCTCCATACACAGGAGACTGAAGTGGAAATGCACAAAGCCTGCACGCATATACTTCCACTAATGAACGCACCATCTCATTCTTGTTCTCCATATAGATGCCCAGCTTCTTGAGGAAAGAGACGACCAGGATGAGCAGCTCTGCGTTGTCTCTCTCCAATGTCTTGACCAGCAGACGGATGATGTTCTTGTTCTTCATCTTCAGCTCCACCTTGGGGTCTTCAGACAGGTTCAGCAGCAGGTAGAATGACACTGGAGGAGACAAAGAAAAAGACATCGTCATGGCGATGATGAGACTTTTTTCTGGACATATAAATTCTCTAGTCCAAGCCCTGCTCAGCACTGATTAGCATCTCAGGCAATAAGCAGAGAGGGATTCAACCATCGACACGAAGCGATGGCGCATAAGCTCCAACTTTTTTAAAACTCTGAATATGCATTCAAAATACACAGACAATGTTTGTAACAATATATAAAAGGGGAGGTTTCAAACCCATCCCCTCTTCTTGGCTGTAAGATGGCCAAAATAACCCAGGTCTGTATTGATTAGGACTAATTTTCACTAAACAATTATGGATAAAATGACAGTTTATAACTGAAGAATATATGTCCACATCTGAAAGATTGTCCTACCATGAATCATGAATTATACATGAAGAGATCAGATACCATACTTGTTACATGCAGTGTAATTCAAATATAAGCAGTATAAGCAACATTGTCAATCTATATTCAGCTTCATGTTGTTGCGTAAAGTCATGTTCTCTTCATCGTGACGTATGATCAATGTTGTGAATCTTTATTGAACTTGATATTTGTTGCGTAAAGTCATGTTCTGTTCATTGTGATGTATGAGCAATGGCGTGAGTCTTCATTAAGCTTGATATTTGTTGCGTCTAGTCATGTTCTGTGTGTTGTGATGTAAACACACAAGCGTACATGAAGGGTGTGGTACTGAGCAATACCTACCTCTCAAGAGCTGTTCTTGTTTCTTGAGCAAACCCTGGTACTTCTTGAAGCTTTTCTCATAGTCCCTCTTGCTAGCTGGGTTCTCCTCAGGTGAGCATTGTCATTAAGGACAATCTTACTTAAAAACACTTCCACAACAATTCACCGAACCAACCACAGTCATTATCATAACTACATGAAAATTATTATATTGGTAACACATTGCCACCTAAAATTTGAAAACAAGTATCTTTTTAATCAAATATCTGGAGTTAACTGGAAGTCTTATCACTCCTTAAAGAAAGTCATGTTATCCAGCATGGATCAGTAGTTTACCTGAATGATAACATGTGCAAAATCTCACAGTCGTGGTTTCACAAACATTTCCAAGAATAGTGGAAAACTTTCCTTGTTTTACCTTTAACTTAAAACAGCCTATTTCTTAGCAACCACAGTATTCATTCATATAATTATGACACTGGTCTATGCTTGCCTCAACGCATCACTGTGGTGCACAGAGCAGTGATGTGTGTTATTGCCATCTGCATCTCTGGGCTTCGGGAACAACTATTCAAAATCTAGCTATCAAAATAATTCCACTCAAAGTCAGTTTCCAGTTCTGGTACTGTAAGTGTAGTTCTTAAACAATATTTTCTTCCATTTTCCATTTTTTATAGTATATGTAATTTAATTTTCTGACAAGCAAAAGGGCTGCTCTTCACTTAAACTATTCCTTTGCTGAAAATCCTCTGGTGTATATTAACACCTCAGTCCTAAAGGCAATACATTGTGTTAAATCATATGTGTTATAATTGTGTTAAATTTTATGATTGTGTTATAATTGGCAATGTTACCCTTCGGACTATGTGTTATAATTGATATGGTCCTATCAATGGTCACAAGAGGGTTAAAGGATATCAGTCTTCTTCTTCTTGAGCAGCTCCTCGTTCCAGGAAACGTGCTTCTTGAGCTCATGCTCCACCACGCCCATGACCAGGGCGCCGACCTTGAAGTGCGCCACCACGCTGTGGAACTGGCTGAAGCTGGAGAAGCAGAAGAAGACGTAGATGATGTTGGTGGCCAGCTCCACGCTGTGCTTCCATTCCTCCCGCAGGACACGGGCCAACGCTCCCAGCACCGTCTCTGTTGGGGGGGGGGGGGGGGGGGGGCAAAGTTCATGGGAAAACTGTTAACATTTGTAACTATTAGCAAAATACACAAGAAAGTAACATCGCACAAATAAAGATGCCAGCGAACACCCTCGCATATTTTGACCTCGAGCCTAGCAACTGGCCGGCTGATTTGAACAATGCGCTGACCGAGTTCAGATCACATTGTTAAGAGGGATTGTGTAAAATTTTCTGTAATTTTCTGTGCTGTTCTTTCATTATTTGTGTTACTTACAATCTCACAAAAGATACATGTGCATCTGTAGCTTTACATAATACACAAGTACTTGTAAGTGTGTAGTGTGTAAGTGTGTAGTGTTAATGAAGGGTCCCTTTTGAATCGCACTAAGGAAATGAAATCACTCAGCCCCAGCCTACATGCACATGTATAGATTCGCCTATTCATGTATTACAATTTGGTCCTGCCATATTGTCTCACCGTTTGACTGAAGTTCCTCTAAATTGTCTGGATTCCTGGCCAGTTGAAGCAGTAGTGCCGTTCCTCTGACCTTCTCTGGGTTATCTTCATACAGCAGCTCAATGTAATCCTCAATGTCGTTGATATTGGCCACTTCATTCAACTGGGACAGCCAAGCAAAAATAGACACATACACAATCCACAATAGGTCAGCAACATTTCACATTTAGCCAAACCCTTGGAAAGAACACATTTCCAAAGCAGAATTTGGTGCTGTTTTTCATCATACATGAAATTATATTACAGTACTTCAAATCACATGTTGTTGCATCATGCTCCAAATGTCACAAACTCATTCTTATATTCATGACAAGTTACTTATATTGTCCCAGAACATTAATCTGTGCCATTCATTACATATTAAACATTCATATCAATCCAAATGAAATACTACTATAGCATTATTACAATGTCATTAAGGTTATAGTTACATTAATGACATGCTCTTAAACTTCATGCAAAAGCTTCCATTATCCTGCATGCTCAACATAAGGTGTATGAAATTCAGTAAAATGCAGAATCGACACAAAGCAAAACACATAATTTTTAAAGTTGTTTTGATGTGGTCTCTTGTAAATGTTACATCTAAACATTTTACAGATAGTGGAAGAATTCATCAGCATTGTCATCCTCATTGCAAGCGTGTTTACTAACAATGGGCATACTACATGCACACCTACGATTAAACATTCTTTGACTTTATGATGTGTAAATTTCAGCTTCATTCAATTTGAAACAGATTTTTAATTATGTTTCATAAGTTTATTTAAACACCTAGTATTAGTACTGCTCTGCAAACTTTTCAACAACATGTCATTGTTGGTAGTAAGACTAGGAGCATATGAGAGCAGCTTGAATGCAGCATGTGTTACATACCTCGGTCCCTTCATACGGTGGAGGGTCCTTTAACTTCCCTGTCAGCTCTCCCTTCTTAGCACCAGCTGTTTGTTTGAAATAACAAATAACATTCCTCTTTACATGTACAATTTCTTACACTTGAATATATGATTACACATGCACATTTTGTGTTATTGTTGTTGGGGGGAAGGGGGGAGGGGGGGGGGAAGAATCATGCAGTAATGTAGTTCTCTTCTCATGATACTCAAAAAGTAAAAACTTTACATCACTGTGTTTATGCACCAGAGATGTTTCTATGTACACAACAGTTCAAAGGAATTGGCATAGGGAAAAGGAAAGGGAAGAAAGGGAAGGAGCCGCAGTTGTAAACCGTGGTATATTTTGTCCAGTTCAGCACGAAACATGATGCTTTCCCTTTCCCTATGCCAATTCCTTTGAGCTTTAGGGTATACTATACAAATAATGAGTGTTTATGAGTGCAATGAATAGAATATTTCATGAGGTGAAAGATGAAACAATCCATACAACGAGGCATAGCCAAGTTGAATGGATCCTTTCATCTCTCACCGAATGAAATATTCTGTCCATTGCACGAATGAAAAAACATTCATTATTTGTTTGATATGACACCTACTGAAGATCATCAAAACGAACTCTGCCATCTTTACGTTCGTTGATTCACATGCACCGGCGCACCGTGTCAGAGGTTATAGGCAAATTAGCTCGATATTCATACAGTATGCACACACAATTATGCTGGCCCTTCAGAATTTGTTTTTCCTCCACACAGCGCTCCACACTGCGCGTATTCCACCCACTGAACGCTTCCCTCCACTGATCACGCATCCTCCAAATTTACCCCTCGTGTGCATGGGGTAAAATTTGGAGGATGCGCGATTATAGGGGGAAAGCGAGCACAGTGAGCAATGGACAATATTGTATGGATCTAAAGTTGCACGATGAATGAATCTAAAATTGCAAAGTTGATGACGTCATTGTAAATGGACTGAATGATTGATATCAAACAACCAATCAAGTGACAGGGATTTATCTAGGTGTCATATGACATTTGATCAAGCATAGTTGCCAGGCTGTGGGCATTTCTACTCAAACTATTCACTACACGGGCCTTGCTGCAAATACACATGCTTGATTTCCTCTCCGGCTCAGATGGATTGAGAAAAGAGGATAAGAAAAGAAAAGAAGAGTACAGGGAAACCCCGTTATAACGAACACGGGTATAGCGAGAACCCTGCTATTACGAGGACATTTCTTGGGTCCCGATTGTTCTTCCATAGACCTCCATGAATTCTGATTTCATATAACGAGATCGGCTATAGCGAATTTCTGCTATAGCGAGGCAAATTCCCAGCCCAAGAATAAAGAAAAAGAAAAGAAATTGACTCTGCTATTACGAGCACTCCCTTCAGCCACGCCGCTCAGCGAGGAAACCCAACAACAGCACAAGCAATTTTCTTTGCGCCGCTGATCACACACACCCTGCAAGAATCCACACACACACACAACCACACATGCATAACGCGTGTGCGGTTCTGCCAGAGCCGTATCTCTATACGGCTCTAGGTACTGCACGCCCCCGCGCCCAATTATCAACACAGCCTCGCAAGCACATGGCAAGAGCCTGTAAACCCGTATGTGACACCGCGCCTGTACGACCGTGGCCGCGCATGCATGAAGATTGCGTTCAATGATCATTCATTGCTTACACGCCGTCATGACAGCAGGCGCGGCCGGGTAACTGGGCCTCCCCGCTGCTTCATTTGTCAGTAAACGGAGGCGTTGGAAGTGTGATTTATTTACGTTTTCAACTATGCTGTTAGATATTTTAGTGAATTTTTAACTAATGAATTCAGTTTAGAATGCTTGCAAATCTATTTAAATACCTCAGTCCTAGCGGTAAATATGTTATTATTCGTGTAGTCCTATAAATGCATTTCTTTCTGTATGTTTTGATCATTTACTGGTATAGCGAGCATTCGGCTATAGCGAGGAAAAAGTGTGGGTCCCGTCCCCCTCGTTATATCGGGGTTTCCCTGTACTACACTTTATTTTATTAGTTTGGATTAGAGATGTCCAACATCTTGGAAGCCTGGTTTACTTTGATGGTAACAATTGAGAGATCACTTACCACGTTGTGAGGTTTCTTTCCTATTCTGCAGATAATATAAGAGTTGTTCAACTTCTGGCAGCTTGGACGGGTGAATTAGCTTGCATTTATCCACGACTTCTCTGGCTAGCGCAGCAATGTCTGTGGTGGAGTTCAAGCTTCGCAGCCGAATTCTGACAAAAAATGCAAATCATTCCAATTTATCAGATGATAGTCTGAAGAGTTAATGTCAATACAGAAATCAAAATATACTTTCACAATTTGTTACAACTATTCATTATTCAAGTCTTACCAAGTCCCTCCCAAATGGAGAAAGGCAAGTATATCTTACAAGCAAATTTGACAAAATATCAACTTTGTATTCAGACACTCGTTAACAACAAGAATTTTAATCTATAATGATCAGATCTCAACTTTAACAGTGGGTAATCAAAATAGTTGAAAATCTCATTTGGCAGCTAAGAACATGTCACCAGTCATGCGTAAAATCATGCCTAACTTATGCCCATCTTGGTGAAACATCCCCCAGGGTGACTTACATCTTCTGACATTCCTTCCTCTCGCCAAGCATGGGGTCTCCCATCTCCCCCAGGATGGTGGCTTCCAGCTCATAGTTGACCACCAGGGCCTTCTCTGTCGGGTGGACATCGATGCTGCCCCCCTTCACCTTCCTGCAATCTCACAAAAACACAAGTCCGGATTACATTTTGATTTAGTCACTTCTTCAGTCTTTTTTTTTTATACAGGGTAGCCTTATCGGTACTTTTCTTGTACTGTTCTCCCTGGGGGCACTGTGTACAAATAATACAATAGACTTCATAATGACAAAGACATAGTTAATACAAAATAATGCTTATAGTACGGCTATAAGCCAAAAGGGCAACAAAGATCAACTGATAAAAAACTGTGTTATACAAATGTAGAAAGAGGAAAATGCTTTCCATTATAGCAAGATAATCAAGATAATTTTCTTAATTCATGTGCATGAACATTTTCATGGTGTTATTCATTCACTCAAAATTATCATTCATAACACCACAGTTCCGTGAGCGGGTTTGTATTTCCATACTTGGAATGTGATTTATTGAAGTGAAACTGTTTTAAAGAGCTCTCACTAGATTTTCAAAGGTTTGGATAAAATGTAGTGTATGAACAATATCAGACTGCAGAAAGAGAGTAAGAATATCAATCGATTAATTATTTTCTATTTTGTCAACAATCACGACATCACAACTCTGAAGGAATCAGGACCAGAGCAGGTTCCTGAAGAGATTGTATTATCATACTTGAATTGTGATCAACTCATGTCAAGCTATTATTAAAATCTCTGACAAGACTTTTTAATAGTTTAGATCAAATGTACATGAGGTGGACAATGTCAGTCAGCAGAAAGACAGAAAGAAAATCAAATATGATCTCATTTATTTTTATGATTGAACTTATCATTTCTTTTATGTCTTTATTCCGTTTTTGTTTCTATGGTTTCCTTTTATTAATTTTAAGAAAGAGATCGGGTGATCCCCAGCAATGGCAAAAGAATTTGCGCAGAAGAAGCAAAGAGGCAGGTATGGCATGCATTAGATTTCGTACGACATAGCACCACTCTTAAGTCTTCTGGCGCAACATCAAAGCTCTCTTCATCTCGGCAACGGCAGAGAAAGGCCTTCTCCATCTCCCTTCCCAACTCCCGGACAGCCGTTTGTCAGAGCTTTCTCCTGAGTATTGGGGAGAAATTAGTCTATGGAGAAGAATGAGGGCGATGTCATAAAAGTGGACCAACGACGTACCTGTAAGCATACACCTCACAACAAGACAACGGTGACAGACCGAAACAGAATTTGTGCTCACATCGAAAGTTTCCCTTCGGTAGAGTCACATTACTCCAGCAAGCAGACCAGAGCAGAAGGAAGTACCACTCTGCTGATCTCAATATTTCAACCATGTACAGGTTACATGCCGAGAAATGTGTACAGGAAAATGTGAAGCACAAGTCTCTCGCCTTATATCGCAAAGTGTGTTGTGAGGAGTACAACTTCTCCTTTCACAAACCTAAGAAGAACCAGCGTAACAAGTGTACAGCCATTCTTCATCTCCCAAATGATTAGAAGGAAGAGGCTGCAGAAGAGCACAAGTTGCATATGGAGAAGAAGGAGAGGGCTCGGCAAGAGAAACAAGCTGACGAAGAACGTAGTGAAAGGGATCCCTTTTTTTCAAACGTTTACATTTGATCTTCAACAAGATTGCACACCTCATCATCAAATGCAAGTCTTTTTTACTACAAGAGAAAGTTGAGCAGCTACAATCTTGCTATCTACGAACAAAACACAAAAGTAAGAACCTTTTACCTGTGGCCTGAAACAGAAGGGAAACGTGGTGCCTGTGAGATTGGTACATGTCTCAGGAAAACACTTTTGTCTTTGATTGAAAACACTTTTGTCTTTTATTGAAACCACTATTTACATCTCCCTCTTATCCAATTGCTGCGGGGGCAAAACCGCAAAATGAACATTTCTGCATGCCTCAATTATATTGTTAGAACGTGAATGTCGCACATCAAGTTTATCAAAGAGAAGTTTCTTGAGTCTGGGCACACACACATAGAGGTTGACTCAATACACTCAGCAATTGAAGCGTCTAAGAAGAAAGTCGACATATTCCATCCGAATGACTGGGTGAACGTCATCAAGCTTGCAAGAAAGTGCAACCCATATGAGGTTGTCCAATTAGTGCATGATGATTTCGTTGACATGAGAAATCTTGAAGAGAATTGTTCAGAAACAACCAAAATTATATGTAGAGGGAGAAAAGGCGAAACGGCTGGAGATAGAGTCATCTGATATGATGTACCGTCTCCCAACACCATTCTCTTCAAGTACAACCACGCTGAGGTTTTGACGATTGAAGGCAAGGTTAGCAGCACTCACGGCGTGCTGCCCCGGTGACACGAGGGGAAGGCACTTGGTTTAGTATGCAAATCTCCTTGACATGGGAAGTTCCCAATTTCGAAGAGGCATCAGGCCCAGACTGTGCAAGTCAGATGGGACTCGGTTTTAAAAAATCCAATATGACTCGATCGGGCTTAATATTGTAGTAAAATTAGGTATTCATGTTGTTAAGTTCAGTGTCACAGGTAGGCTTGAAATTTCCATTTATTTTATTGTCTACCATGGTTACTCTTGTGCAGTAAAAGGCATCCCAATTTGTTTCATTTTCATTCCCAGGTAAAAGCCGGTACAGGTGTACCACATGTTTAAACGGGTGATCGAATGTTAAGTTTACCATTTCATTTATATGCAAATTAATCGCAAATGTTCAAGTATCGCTGTTTAAGTACTTTTGTTCCCGTGGATTTGTGCTGGTACCTTTTTCAGTTACGTTTAGTAAATTAATGCATGTTACTGGTTATTTTTGTAGTACCCACGCTAGTGTCTCCGTGCCACGCCCGAGGCGATACGTTGGGCAAGGTATTTAACCGTACGTTGTACACGTTAAGGCATTACGTTCTTTTGCTTTCGACCTGTACGGTGGTGTGTTTTTTTAGTTCGTGGTGAATCTGTAACTGAAGTGTAACCAAAGACAAGCAGCCGTCAACAATTATTATTTACCTTATCGTAGCTGACAAGTTTTGAAGAGGTGTCTTCTCTGTATTTTATATGGAAAACTCACCTATGGTGGTAAGCTTATTGTCATTTCTCATTGATGTGAAACTGATAATTATAACTGTTAAACTCATGTTTTAATGGTTCAAGCATTTAAATAATTATTATAAAGTATGTATCATGTCAAATTGGAAAAGGTTGAAAATTGAGTGATTTTGAACTACATTAATTGTTTGTGCTAATATCCATTTGAAAACTATGTCGGCTTTTAACAAAGTCAGTATTCAGTGTTGGCTTGTAATAAAATGTTATAGTCACAGTAGGTTATATGGACGGGGTGTCTTGTGTGCATGCGTGTGGCTGTTGTGTTTATATGATAACGTTATACCCGTTTAATCGCGGCTAAATACTCGAATGACAATTGCCGATTGGTAACTCTTCTCCCATATAGAGTTTGTGTACGGGACTGACGTCACATTATGTGTCCCTGATCCGTGTTCACGTCACCACGTCGCCTTCTTCGTTGAGGAGTCGCCCGTCGCAAGGTCGTCAGCATCATCGAAGGTCAAGCGCGTCTTCATTCGTTAGTTCCACGCAGCATCGTTCAAACGGGGCCCCGACCGCGAACCGCCAGGTTTTCTTGTCTTTGTTGTTGGTGTGATTCCGTATGATTTGCGTGTGTGGTTTATCTAGTCTGTATAAAAAATTGGTTTTTAATCACGTGATTTTGTTATTGAAATGTAGGATTAATGATATTTTCAGAACTTTTTCCCATTTAGAGTGTGTACCTCAATAGAGCTTGTCATTATTTTCGAATGGTATATCATGTACATCCAGAGTTTTCAGTAACTGATTAAAATTATGTGAAATTTAATTGATTTGTCATAGTCGGTTTGTGGTGTTATTTGTCAACAAGTTTTTCCTCTTTTATTTCACTGTCGGCTCTAAACCGGGCCGTGACATTCAGTTATAGGTTAATGTATTCAGTTATTCCTGTATAGCAACCAATGCCCAGATTGGTTGCTATCGTATTATTTATGAGGGCTGTACATGTCATGCACTTGTAACCCTGCACTTACTAATAAATAGGGCTGACTAGGGCCACACTAGTCACACGAGTCGGCCTTCTCCCCAAGAACACGTCGGCTCGGAACACCAGTTAGCAGTAAGCGTGAGTTGCCCACCAGGCATCCCATTCGTTCTTAGCCTGCAGTAGATACACTTTTTCACAACTCTACCAAGGACTTTCGAGCCGACCATCACCCCATGAAGAAGTCGGATCGGGGTTATTACTATGTCAGCGTGAGCTGCACACCAGGCATTCACGCATCGTAGCCTTTCTATAGTACAACTCACCATTTACAAGTGCAAGTTACCTGTTACAACTAAGGTGAGTTACTGCCCTTATTTTCACTGTTGACTGTACTTGTATGTTATTAACCAAAGTAATATCCCTGCCTGTCACGGGAGTTGCCATCGCAGCAGGCGCACATGCTCCCTTGACAGGCAGCATTTTATTTGGCATTGATTAAGGCAAAAATTATGAAAATCAATCAAGCCAGGTGATTTTCTATTTTTTTACTGATTTCATGCACCAGCAAATTTCAATGGGGTTTAACATTTGAATTTTGGTAAAATGAAAGGACAAATAGAGTATTTATATAGTGAAACTTCCGTAAACAAACTTGAAGGAGTAAAACACCTTCAGATAACAATATTTCAAGTGACATCATGATTTACATGAACAGAAAATTTATTTAAGCTGTTCAAGAATATAAAGAACAGTGCTGACTGGATGACACCATGGAAACAAACAACAAAACAACATAATTCAAAAATGTGAATAATTTCTGCAAAAAAATGAGTTTCAAACATTATTTTTTAGACCCCAAAACGCAGTTCTCAGATGCAATCTATTCCTAAATTGGGGTCTACATGTTTTTTTTTTTGCTCAAAATAAAGTGTTGGTATGTCTTACAAAATATAGAATTCAGTTTTACAGAAGCACCTTTATAGAAATTCAACTCAATTCAAGTCAAGTTGATCGTGGTGCTGCGCACTGCGCACCCAATTTAGCAGCTGGAAAGGAAGATCAGCGTGAATTGGGCGAAGACCCTCCCTACGGGCCTGGCTAAAGCGCATCTCAAAACCCGCTGAACTCCTGAACCAGGTTTATGACTGAACCAAGAATTATCAGCAGCAAACACAGATCAAACAAGTAACGTTAGCTTTTAAAATTACAGAAAGAAATAAAGAGTACCTTTTCAAATAGCGTGCATCTTCAGCCTGCATCTTCTTCTTTGAAATTGCTACTTTTTATTCGCTCATTTTCGACTTTTCGTGGACGTTTGTTTCGCCAAGGAGTTCCCTGTCAGATATTTACGCTACGCATGATGGGTAACATGATGGCGCTCTTCACTTTGCATGCATATGGCTCTGGCCTGGGGCCTTGGTGTGTGTGTGTGTGTGTGTGGGGGGGGGGGGGGGGGGCGGGGGGGGGTGCTTCTACAGAAGGGCGTTTCATCAACATTTTTCGTCTGACAAGCTGTCTTTCTCCGACAGTTACCATAGTAACAGTCATAGGCTAGTGCCTCTCAGCCAATCAAAACCGAGGATTTCACTGAAGTTGTCAGCACTGACCATTTGGTCAGTGCTGACAACGTTCATGAAACGCCCTCCGGAAAGTGTTCTTCAAAATGAACAATTACCCATTGGAATTACCCTCCCCCTCCAAACCCTCCCTCACCTTTACCACAGAGCTCTACGCTTTCATTGAAAAAATTGCATGTTACACTCTGTAATGTATGCTTTGAGTACAAGTATTATCCCAGGTATGTTCGTAAGAAACGCGGGTATGGGACAGGCGTGTGGGTATGATAAGTACTCCTGCAGTACTTTTGTAATTTACCTCAGAAGTATAGATACGTGCAGTAATATTATTGGAACTGGTGGAACAGGGTCTATTTTGAAGTGCATAAATTATGATGGATGGTTGGGACAGGGTATCATTTAGTGCAGTGCCGTGAAAAATTGAAGTCATTTGAACGACTTTTTAAAAATACTGTAGCCTAACTGATACTACCAACCAAAATTTTAATATAAATATAAAAATGTAATATTTTCTTCCCTTTTCCCTGTTTGTTTAATTGTTTGCTGTTTTTCCTATCTCTATTTTTGCCATGTTTTTGTTGTTGTTTTTGTTGTTGTTGTTCCTGGTTTACACGCCGGAAAAATCGGATGTCCGGGTGTTGCACGCGAGGCACTAGGATTATCAGAATTAGTAGAAGTATTATTAGTACATTGTAGTAGTAGTAGTAGCAGTAGTAGTAGTAGTAGTGGTAGTAGTAGTAGTAGTAGTAGTAGTAGTAGTAGTAGTAGTAGTAGTAGAAGTAGCAGCAGCAGCAGCAGCAGCAGCAGTAGTAGTAGTAGTAGTAGTAGTAGTAGTAGTAGGCCTAGAAGTAGTAGTAGTAGTAGTAGTAGTAGTAGTAGCAGTAGTAGTAGTAGTAGTAGTAGTAGTAGTATTAGTAGTAGTAATCATAGTAGTTGTTGTTGTTAATAGTTGTAGTACTATAGGTATTCACATAAATAGCAGGTCTATTAGGGGTTATGGTTTCTCATGACTTGTCTCCATGGTGTATTTATAATAACGAATTGAACTGAAAACCTCCCTCAACAATCGTCATGAGCGGCGGGCAGCCAGCCGACTACAACCCAGCCGCCGTGGATGTGAATTATTCAGCTGCATCTGATAGGTTAGAGCCGACAGCTACTCTAAGAGGCCCCCAGTGGGGGTGGGCGTGAACACACTGCTGTGTGCGACCGTGGAGCTCACGAGAGATCGAGAGCGCTTCCCTTCGAACTTGTCTGAAATCATCCATAATGCATGATACAATTTTGTCACATGCATGGTGGTCGTCTGCAGATTGCACTGCTTGGCTACCATGCATGGCGGCAGACCGGGGATCGAGCCATGCGGCAAGCAACTTACTCCACTGGGAGGTTTGCTGGGGCTGTTATAATAACGATTATCATAATGAGCGATGGGAATGCAAACATTATTCTAGGTATTGGTTCCGTTATTTCCACTGCGAATCGAGGTTCTGGAGTTAGAACACGGAGTATGACGTTGAATGGGGATGAAGCATTTTAGAGTAAAAAGAACCCTCCTCCCCCAAAACACCCCACCCGCCTACCCACACGTACACACACACACACACACACACACACACACACACACACACACACACAAACACACAAACATACACACAAACATAACCTCTCCCCCACACACACACACACATACACACGCACAAAACACACACACACACACACAAACACACACACACGCACGCATATACACGCACACACACATACTTACAACTTCCTGCACATACCCACTCGAAGACACATCGGTGGTCGAATGCTCACGACGAGGCCCATGCATTCATTGTGCTTCGGGATGAACGCATATCTGTTCTGGCTGGAGGGGCCGTGCTAGCCTGGCTTCCAGGCTGTTCGATATTTCAAATCCCAGCTGACAAATAGAGTCTAGTAATCTTAGACTAGTCAATGTAGCATTCTGCTTTTTCCCGAGTCCGTCTCCGGCGAAGGACTTAGGAATGATTAGTCTACTTCAGCCAGACCTATTAATTGAATATTGTAGTTTAGATTGAAAATGCGCAACAGCCTGGACGTGAGGCTATGGCCGGGCCTCCCTGGTATCCCTGGATGTTAAAGGGTAATATGATTCAACATATTCAAACCCTTCTCGTGGGGACCGGGGAAACTGCACACCAAACTGAGTCTGGAAAGTGTTTGATGTATGTGGAGCACATATACCCACCAAGTGCTTTACTGAAGCATGAATACAATCAATAAATGGGATAAAAATATAAGTTTTATTATCAATATTCGTAGTCACAGGAACAACAATACATTCAAGTACTTAAAATCATAACGCGTATAAGTTCACTTTTCTCTGAAGAAAGATAATACAGTATCAAACTGTGTTATTGTTTTCATATCACAAAATAATATCAAGATCTCTTTCATCATAATTTGTTTTTATTACTGATGTTAATTTAATTTTAATATCAATACAATTATAGATTTCTCTGAGGCTATGATGTTACAAATTTCACGAATGTCAGAGCTGGCACTATCTTTTTTTTTTTTTATCCCGGACAACCTGCATGTGGTGAAAAAATTGTAATATGTTGGATATTGTTAACTGCATGATTTTAGGCGGTTTAATTTTAAATGAGGTAAAAACAAAATACTATGAGTTTTTAGAGTTTTTGTTTGACGCGTGAAACATATTAGATTGAGTTTAGTGTATTAATATTAACAACATTGCGGATTATTATTGAGGGTTGGATATGGAAATTCTCCTTATGAAACGCAACTACTTCATAATGAAGTATGATGTAGAAACAATGGTGCACCGCTGTAGCGCTGTGATGTTATCCTTTGTGTCATTGGTTCAAACGTGTCATACGACAAGCTTTCCTGAAATCTAAATTTCCTCTGAAGTGATCATGACTTTGGTAATTTGATGTGGGGTGAATTGTTATGCTAAAAATAAACAGCAGGCCATGTTGCAATTTCCTTCTACAAACTCATCCAAACCACCCATTTCTCCCCCTTATATATCTTTTTTTCTCTCTCTCTCTCCTTCTCTCTCCCATGCACACACACACACACACACACACTCTCTCTCTCTCTCTCTCTCTCTCTCTCTCCCTCCTTCTTTCTCATTCTCTCTCTCTTCTCTTCTCTCTCTATCTCTCTCTCTCTCTGTAACACTCTCTGCCACCTCAAATCGTGATCCAGTGAGACTCCAAGATGTCCAACCCCCCTTGCATGCATCCTGTCCCTCCAGCCATATTTTGTCCCATTTCAATTTGACTGTGATTATAGATTGCCATGCTGGTTTGCCCTAGTCTGCGACCAAAATGTCAAAGTGCAGTCTCGTCATTGGTAGAGGTTCGCAAAAGGAGGCACTTGTAATAAAGCTTTCAAATTTACATTCAATATCATCCATTAATCTCGGTCTGTAGACGATACTTGTATCTGTATTTACTCATTTTATATTCACGAGCATCTATACAAGGTCAGACGATTGAAATAAATTATCTTGGTATATGATATAAACTCCTATATATAATAAGCATTCATTAATCTGAACAATCACTCTGAGTATAGGATTTTATGATTCAAAATGCACAAATTCTTTAGACAGTATGAAATCATGAAATCTGACGAAAAACTTTGATGCATGTTTATGGATTTGGGAGGAAATGGTGAGTATAAGGTATATGTTTATTGGTTATTTGGTATTAAGTATGTCATCAAAAGTATTTAAAGATTTGTCTGTGATGCATTTTGATATAACAAATAAATAAATACCGTAAATACAATTTAGACATGTACATTACGGATAGAGATGCATGTAGACAGATCTACAAACATTATATGAAGCCTAGATACAATTAATGATTAGGCATTTTCCGACGGAGTACAAATATATTTTAAGCGAAAATAATAATGTTTACCAAATGTAAATCTTTGAAATCTAGAACTATATCATAGCAAGTAACATATTTATCAACTATAGTTATGTAATTACGTATTGGTCAAAAAGTGTTCTCACTCAACACCTTTGTAAATAATTAGCAGTGAATACCTAGGGTTGGTTCCTGGGAATGACGGAGTGTGTTACCTGATGGCGATATGATGCGCTCCGTCCTCGAAGCGTTGGGGAGTGTCCTCGCTCTCACTTTGGCTCTCCCTCCTCATGTACGCAGACGACACCCGTGCCATCGTGGCGCCAAAACAGTATTCACAAATTCACCATCCGCGGCGTATCACGGTATTTTAGTGTAGTCTGCTAGAGATGATTATGATCCTGTGTCCATCCGTAAGAGTAATGCGTAGGCCTCTCAGTCGGCCTTTATGCCTGCAATATGTACAATGTGTTACTGCAAGACGTCAAACTCGCACTGTCTGTATTAATTCGCTACTTGGCGGGAGACGACATTCAATGGAGTTAATGAAGCCTCGCAGTCATCCGGCCTAAGAAAGCATAATATGATTTGTAGTCGTTAACTACATGTAATTAGGCTCCGATGTTAGTATCGAGTTGACCGAGAGCGTAGGATCTCGAGAGTGCAGCTATGTGTGAGAACGGGCGACGCCGGTTAAGGGATGCTGCCGTTTGCATCTCGAATTTTGCGGCAAGTGAGAGGTTGTATGTGGCGAGGACTCGATGGTGTACTGCGTTTATACACGGCCAGGTGTCAAATTAGCAAGGGGTGGGGATCGAGGGGAACTGCGAGGGGGGGGGGGGGCGGAGGGGCTTTTTGATGATGTCGGGGAACATCGTGTTGGCTATAGGGTGTTAACTCAATTAGTTAAAGTGCACATGCACCACTGTGCACTGCGTGTATTGTAACTGAAGTATTCTAAGGAGGCACCGACAATGGTAGGAGGACGATCGATATGGAGAGCTCAGAGGTGAAGGAAGTGGGTGAGACTAGCGAGAGGGATATCAAGAACAGTGAGGGGGAAAACATGTAACTTACGTACGGTAATTCATCCATAAAGATATTATTGGCTATTACATTCATTATTCATTTTTATCTCCAGTCAAAAACAGTAACACGACAAAGAAAAATGTTACAGAGAAAACATAAAAGGAACACTAATTGGCAACGAACGCCTCACGATTGCCTAAAAATAAGAATATCTCATCGTGAGAAAACACGATAGACAAAATGAAGAATCACTTTTATTTAAAAAAAAAATCTAACTTTGAACTAAAGAACAAACGTTGACCTACATAAAAAGCAGTCCTGAGCGAAAATCAGAGTATATGTGTGTGTGTCATTGTGCGCGTGTGTGTGTGTGTGTGTATGTGTGTGTGTGTTTGTGTGTCTGTATGCGTGTGTGAAAGGGAGAGAGAAAGATAGAGAGAGAGAGAGAGATAGAGAGAGAGAGAGAGAGGGAGATACGTTTTAAAGGAAGAGATAGCCTATTGATGTATTTTGTATTATGTTATCAGCCAATCATTGTGCACAATACGAGCAAAGTTTACATTTATCAATATCCTATACAGGAAGAAATAAGTGATATATATAGGCCGTTTGGAAAGATTGGTGGAAAGATCGAAAAGATGTATAAGAGGAACCGAAGATGTACCAATGTAGCTAAGTGTTGA
This sequence comes from Arbacia lixula, assembly GCA_963669155.1. Taxonomy (NCBI): domain Eukaryota; kingdom Metazoa; phylum Echinodermata; class Echinoidea; order Arbacioida; family Arbaciidae; genus Arbacia; species Arbacia lixula. The sequence goes on from OZ022588.1 coordinate 21,780,802, forward strand.
ATACAGATTTTGACTCTTTTGAAAATAAACTAATTTCAATTCAAATAAAGGTTGATCATGAAGTCAAAGGATGTCCATTTTTTAAAAGAAGGTTTTGTAGTCTCATGAATATTATTATAATAGTCTTTAAATAATCAATGTGATTTTCTATTTGGACAAAATTAATTTGAACCTCAAAATGTGTGTGTATCAGATGATTTATTCAGAACACATGATACCCGTTGTGCATGACCCCTGTGAATCCATTAGCAAGTTCCATCACACTGTCATTATTAATAGCGTTGGTCAGAAAATACCATGAGGATAGACATGTGGCATTGTTGTGTTGTGAATTATTATCTGATACAGACAAATTTTGAGGTCCAAATTTGTCATCTCATTAAATTATCCAAAGATAAAAACAATAATGATAATTCATGAAATGACGACGACGAAACTTTCCTCTAAAATAATATGACATCCTTTGACGTTATATGCTATGTAAATTTCAGCTTAATTCGAGTTGTAACTAGCCATTAATCAATTTTAGTCATTTAAAATATCCAAAGTGTTTCTGTTTACACCGTAACGGTCCCGAAAATTTTCAGGATGACAATCCCGAAAGCGAGGAAACAGTTACGTCAGAGCATTAATTTTTATCTTTCTGGGATATGGAATGTTGCATGTTCGGCCTCCCGTTTCTTTAATTCCTGTGTGGGGTGTAGCTTCTTTTGTTTTTTATTGGATTCCACCTAAAATGTCACAAAGTTTTCACTCCACCCCGACACCCACACTCATCCCGGGCTTACCACTTTCCTGTGTCCCCTGATGGCGTCATGTCTATACTAGGGATTCATAGGTCGGTTACCTGTTAAGCATACTTCACTCCCTCAAGTACCGAAATTTATCTCTCTTTTGTTTGTGTTGTATTAATAAGTACAATTGCTTTGAAATCGTAATCAACTACAAAGCAAAGTAAACAGATACACACTCAACCATAAGATAGCCTATATAATGTACCACCCAAGCACGCATATTTTATGATGAAGGCGATGTAGGCTATAGCCTATATCATTCGTAACGATGATAACCTGTGCCATATGTTTTCAATTATTGCAACTTTCCATCAATGGAAACTATACCATGGCAACAGGTGCAATAATGAGGGGTCATTGGCTGTTGCCAAGGTAGTTACCATTGGTTGTAACCACTGTCCATGCATTGAACCCATACACGAGAGGGGCACATTGGCCACACCCTTTTCTTGTTAATTTGTAGGCACGTAAACCCTTGCAAGTCAGTCAGTCTTGAATAACAAGAGAAGGTTATCATGGGCCGTTTTCGTAAGGTGTGCACAGCTCTCTTCATAATTAACTTCGTAATATACCCTCTTACGACATTCACCTGTATAAAGTGAAGTCACTTTCAGTACAAAAAAACATCATTCTGAATTTAGTTGTTGCTATTCGGTCAAACCTCGGTCAAGCTTTGTGGTTACCATTAATTAGTAAGGCATTGTTTGGCGTGCATTATGTACAAGCTATGTCGAGACAGTATCGCAATATTGAGTCTGCGCAATACGACTAGCCTAGGGTTTGGCATGCCTCGATAGGTCGGACATTGAACTCGCAGTGCATGTGCGTTGTTGACTAGGCTAATTTCAGTACTATGCAATATATTTTTGGCCTCATTCTGAATGTTTTAAAGGCGTGTATTAAGAACAAGTGATCAATATTTCAACTATTTCTGGCCTTTAGTATATCATGACATAAATCAATCATGTTATTGATGCATTAAAGGTATCTGGAGTAATATTTGCCGGAAATATAGACTTTGTTCATCTGTATTTTGCTAGCATCAGGCTGAAATGAAAACTAAAAGGAGATGGTCTGATATTTGGAGAAGGACGAAGGTGCAGACTTAATTATATGAAGTATTTTGTGTTAAAAAACACACGAGTGAGCAATAATGGTAGAGAATAGAGGGAACAAGAAGGTTGTGATCATTACCGGTGCAAATGCGTAAGTATTACGGATATTTGGATTTGTTGAGAGGCTACAAAAATTGAAATGAAGTCTTGAAGAGATGACGAAGACGTCGCTTGTCAGATTTTTGTGGTAGTGTTGTGTGTTGTCCCAGAAACTGATATCCATGTGTTGCCAAGTCCAAGACAAGACATGCAAGAGTAATAGTAAGGGGAACATCCCAATTGGCATAGACCGAAAAATCATTCTCTGTAGGACATTGGATCCGCTGAGATTGCATCTGGCTCCTCTGAACGCCCTATCTATTCAGGAGGTATGTCTAAAAATGTAATTTCGATTAAAGAATGCCCAGAATGAGACGCTTGTTCCTGTTAAAATTGGCATTGCTATGAAAAATAGTCATCATTGTCATGCATTGCGCATATGATTGGCAGCCATTTTCATTCATTGTCAAAATTATTGCTCCTTAATTTACCCTGTGACGTGGAAGGGAAAAAACTGGACCGAACTGGGAATGTGTTTAAAATATTTCTGGTTGCTGTATTCATGACTTTTATTCATGTGGGATTGGAAACTGAAAAAAAAAAAAAAAAAATGGTTTATTTATTTTCTAGGTGTATGCCATAATGGGTGTGTGACTTCAAAGATCATTCCCAAATTTGTCGGCAACTGAGAATCAATGTGCGTATGAGCCTGAAGATTATATTATATCTCTAAAAATTTAGTGTTTAGCTTAGTATTGTAATGAAAGTGGATGCGCAATAGCCACAATATTAATAGGGCGATCTGTGTAATCCGATATTAGGACGGGTGTGGGGGTGAGATAATGAAACGAAGGATGGGGAGCAGAACGTGTCGAGCTGCTGTAGAGAGAGGTTGAGCTATAGTGCTCTAATAAACACTCCGCGACCATAAGAAATTTATAAGTGTCCGGCATTGTGTGTGCATCGGATGTAGATTGTAAATTTATCAGTTGAACATATTTGTCCACCCCAGAGGCATTGGCTATAGCGTGGCTGACCGGCTACTAGCACTGGACATCACTCTGCTGGTTGTCTTGGCCTGTCGCAATCTGACCAAGGCTGAAGCAGCCAAGAAGACTCTTCTCACTTCTCACCCTGATGCTGCCATAGATGTTGTACAGCTTGACACCAGCAAACTGGCATCAGTCTACAAAGCCTGTGCAGAGATCAAGAAAAGGTACAATGCTCTGTTGCATAGCATGGTGGTTGAAATAAGTTGAAACCAGACTGTACTTTAAAGGGATACTTCACCCTAAAAATTATTTTGGTTTCAATGAAAGGAGATACATGAAAGGAACTTATTAGTGAAGGTTTAATGAAAATCGGTCAAATGAAAAGAAAGTTATTTGATTTTAAAGTTTTGATTTTGTGATGTTGTATGCCAGGTACTCTCCCATATATTGTGTACTACTTTTTCCATAAATTGCCCGTTTTATGTTCTTTGATGAAGGAATACATTCGTTTCATGGCGATATGTGTGTGAAAACATGTGTCTAATGATATATCAAACACACAGGTAAAAAGGTAACTATCCTTTTTGGAAAATGGCACTTTCCAAAAATATTTGTACACAACATATGAGAGAGCACCTCGCATGTGACGTCACAAAATCACAACTGAATAAAAAAACCTTTCTTTTCCTTTGACCGATTTTCGTCAAACCTTGACAAATATGTTTCTTTCATGTGTCTCCTTTAATTGAAATCAAAATAATTTCAGGGTGAACTATACCTTTAATAATGGTCCTATTTCTATTACAAATGCACATTGTCAGTTTTTCTGCCGCAAAGTAAATGATGAATGTGTCTGTCCATTTACCAGAGGTCAAGCTACTAAGCATTGATCGGAAATTATTTAGAAATCCACTACCAAGCGTACCCTGACCAGATTAAGCACACCGTGTGCATAAAGTCCTTCTGATAACCCAAAAATAAACAGCCCTTTTTAGAGTAAATATTTTATCATTAGTATTAGTTTTGTTTGCATTATGGTGTGGTGAGTGCAAAGTACGCAAATGTATTATGATATCATCAATTATTTTTTCAAGTCTATCTTCCTTGCGATATGCCGTTCATAAAAAGTTAGCTAAGTGTATGCCCACAAGCTTCCTTTAATTTCATTCATCATGTTTAAAAACAACAACAACATAGAACAACCTAAACATCGCAAAACAGAAGAGACATCAAACAACATACAAAGGAAAAAAGGACATGCATAAAAAATTATGGTAATGGTGCATCAGTGAGAAAGGACATTATTGATGCTGATTCCTTACTTGATCTGAACATTAATCATTTGATTTTCTTACACATATACCCATTTTGTTAACCATTCTGATTTCTGCTTTCCAGATATGCTCGTCTTGACTTTTTGTATCTCAATGCTGGAACCATGCCAGATGTCACATTCAACTATTCAAATTTCTTCAAGAGCCTTTTGACTCCGTAAGTGTAAACTTCAAAGTTCTAAGTAATTCAAAATTAATAAGTTTTTGTTAATTTTATTATTGTTGTCTGTTTGTCACTCAGAATGTGCAGCTTGTGCCTTGCACATTCTGTATGATAGCGTCTGATCATGCATGTGAGTGTCCTCATCTCTGCTAATGCCTTACCTAACAACTGTGCGACAGTGCCCAAAGTTTAACTAAAATTATGTACTTCACAAGGCAGGCTGCATTTAGTTATCCTGTTCTGCAAGATTTTAAAGCTTTTCCCCCATTAATCAACAAGAGAAAAGACATATGTTATAATAATTATAGAAATGAAGAAACTTAATACTTCATGCTTTGATATTTATGATACAGGTTAGGTTTATATACTGGGTGTTTTACATGTGAGAACATATCTCCAGAAAAAAATGAACAATAATCTGAGCACCTGTTTATTGACATATATATATATTTAAAGTCCTTCACTGCTTTTTTTTTGTTTACACACTGAAGTTGTTCCTTTTGATTGAGCTTATCTATATGCTGTATGCTGTAATGTTTCATTTTCTAGACTAAAGTTCATTGAAAGTCTGTCCACAGGGGAGGGACTCCTTATCGTTCAGGATGGTATGACCGAGGATGGACTCAGAACAGTCTTCTGTACAAACACGTTTGGCCACTTTGTCCTGGTAAGTTTGTGACAGCTTCCCCCTGCCACATGTTTCTCAATCCTTCTCCGCTGCCTTTTCCTCTGTCTCCTCCCCCCCCCCCCCCTTTCGGGTGGTGAGTGGGGTATCATTGGTACACTCATGAGTACATGAGTACCTCCAATCATTTGAATGATGGCTTTTCTTCATGTGGTTTGCTTTAAGAAAACTTGTGGTCGTTTTGCTGGAAATTAAGATGTGGAAGTAACTTTGTGAAATAACTATACTTTATGTATAGGTATCCCTTAAAACTATTATTGTCGGGAAAAATACATGGGGGCTCGGAGTGATGTTGCCTTCAAAATGCTTCAAAGAGCCAAAAAAATTCCCATATACAAACTGTAGCCAAACGACTAATGTGCTCAAAAAGAAGCCCCCCCCCCCCAAAAAAAAAAAAAAAAAAAAAAATGAATTAATTTCTTCCCTGTATAATTATTGATTTGTTCATCACTGCCATTCTAATAATCTGTCAAAATTTGTACAAACTTGAATGAAAACATTTTGACTACTGGTAGTTACAGTTTTGGTGCTTAAAACCATGATTTGAGTCTATTGTGCATCTTGTTGTGCTAGATCCAAAGCCTCCTGGACATGCTGTGTGCTGATGGTGGCTCTCAGCTCATCTGGACCTCCTCCAGTAATGCTTCCAGTCGGGTCTTCAGCGTCGACGATGTCCAGCACGAAAATGGGTATGTCCACTGCCTGCCGCATCATCTTAACTCTAGCCTTGCTCTCAGGCTGTCGGATTTTTGTAATCCAAACTGAAAATTTGAGTTTAGTACAGTGAAACCTGTCTCTAGTGGCCACCCAAGGGAAATACAAATTGTGGTCTTTATAGACAGGTTCTTTTAACGCATGATCTCTCTCCGGGGGAATTATTTTAGCGGCCACTATAGACAGGTTGGCTGCTATTGACAGGTGGCCGCTAAGACAAGTTTGACTGTACTTCCAAGACTACTGGCAGTCAAGTCACTTCATCATTCTCTGTGTAGCTCAGGGAGGAGATGGAGGAGAAATGAAGAATAATTTACAGTCAAACCTGTCTTAGCGACCACCTGTCAATAGCAGCCAACCTGTCCCTTGGCCGCTAAAATAATTCCCCCGGAGAGAGATCATGTGTTAAAGAACCTGTCTATAGCAGCCACCTGTCTACAAAGACCACAATTTGTATTTCCCTTGGGTGGCCACTATAGACAGGTTTCACTGTATAGTCTACTACAGCCAGACCCTTAACCTGAATACTTATAGCCAACAGCCTGGAATTCAACCTTTGTTAAATGTTTTAGAACCACATGTTGATATTTTCAAAACGAATACATATGTGCAACTATGTTAGAATAGTATGTGGTCTCATGCACAAAGAGATACATGGCAGATTCAGCTGGAAGAGACTATGTGCTTTTAAACCAATGTGTATAGATTTGTATTGGTTCAAATATCTAAATAAACCTCTAACATCCATCATTTTTATAAATTGATGAACAAGGTAGTGTTCACATTAGTTCTTTGATAATATAATGTGGCTTCCTTCATGAGTTATTGACATCAAGACTTGTGATCAGCATGTTTCACGAGCACTGCCTTCATCAAGAATTTCACAGAGGTCTATTGGACAACTCTTGATTTTGAAACCACTTGCACCAATAGACCATTTTCATTATATATGTAAATGTCAAGCACATTGTTCAAATAATATGTCCCCAGTGGTAATCCCAAAGCCTGTGTTTGAGGTTTGTCCAAGTAGCTACAAGTAATAGATTCAGTGTGCGTTCTACCCATTCAGACTAAATCATAAAATACAGGTGAATGTAATAACGTGGAACAACGCAGTTAGGGGGAAAGTCATGAATACATTATGAAAATGGCTTATTGCCTTTTCTTGCAGACTGGAGCCGTATAGTTCATCCAAGTATGCGATAGACCTGCTGAGCCAGGCCATCAATGAGAAGTACAACTCTGCGGGGGTGTACAGCCGCGTGACCTGTCCTGGCTTTAGCTCCACCAACATGACCAGTCCAATCCTGCCATCCTGGGTATGGGCCTTCACCAGACCCTTCCTCTACATGGTGAGCCACAATGTTCCAAAAGTCAAGATTATTTCTAGGAGCAAAGGTGTGGGCCCTGTCTTAGAAAGACTTACGATTGATCTGAATCAATCGCAAGTCCAATCCCATATCTCTCATGTTACATAATACATGAAATTTCAAGTCAAATTCTACTTGAGAAAACATTAATTTTATTTTATTTTTTATTTATTTTATTTTATTTTTATTTTTTTAAACATTTTATTTTGTTTTGTAAGTTTTTAATAATTAAGTTTTTTTAATAATAAAATAGCCCGGGCTATATAGGATTAATCTTGCAGTGAAATTGTTGTAGTTGATATGTGTAATTTTGTTGCTGGTTACCTATTGTCTCTCATATCTTTGTCTGTTGCAGTGTCGGTTGGTGGCACCCAGGCTTTGCATAACGCCGTACAACTCGGCAGAAGCATTGGTAAGTAGTCATTATTTAACATCGGCTAGAATGTAATGGCTAAATTTTCACGATTTTCCTCCGTATAAGTGTACAAAGTATATAGGCATTTATTCTAGGCAGAATTTATTAATTTGTCTTTCTTCCAAAATTAGAGTGGACTAAAGGAACACCAAAGTGGTGTTATCACACTCATTGTTTCGCAGATTTTTGGTTCCAAACAACATTACTGAAGCGAGAGGTTCGCTAGTCCAACATGGTCTAACAGCCTTATATCAGTCATGTTAGGCATATCAATATTTCTGGCTAATTTTGTGGAGTTATGAGCTATGCTGCCCAAATTTGACAAAAGGGAGCAAGTGACAAATGACTCAAATTTTGGTTTTTCTCCTGTTAGATTGTAGCCAGTATTACCTACATGCACACAACATCTTGGAAAGAAATATTCATCTTGCTGCAAGATATTCAATCTAACCTGATGTAGTGTTGCACAGATGCCAATGGAAGTGACAGATACAGTTTGCTCATTTACAAGAACAGTCTTTTGATAGTTGCTTCCTTTTGTCCAAATAGGGCAGTGTGAATGTACACAGTACTTTGAACTTGATTTTAAAACTTCCGTTCTCTTTGTGTTTCTCTTCTTGTACTGTAGGTGTGGCTGTTTGGGGCTGATCCCAAGGAAACCAGTTCTGATGTGAAGTACGTCAGCCACTGCTCTCTACTAGGAACCAGATACGTCCACTCAGAAAAGGTCAGTTTCCCAGACTCAATCTGCTTGTGGAATTACCCTTAGCAGCAGACACTTTTCCTGTGCACTCACTCACTGCATTTCCTCAGCACTCTGACCCAGTAGCCCTTTTAGGAAAATACTTTACTGGGAAGACAAGAAGCCTTCAAAAGGGTTATCATGAGCAATATTCTTACCAATGGTCTTGAATTCATGTATCGTCCATTTTAGAAACTTGCTAAAAGTTATTTGCCCACAAATGATTCACATCTAGAGTAATCCGTGATTGAATCACATTTTGAGGATATGTGATTTAATCACTTATTTCTCCAAATGTGGATCAATTGAAGGCTTGTAACTTTCAGCAAGTTTCTAAAATGGACAATACATGAATTTAAGACCATTGGTAAGAAGATTACTCATGATCACCCTTTTGAAGGCTTTTTGTCTTCCCAGGACAGTATTTTCCTTTAAAGTGCGATGGGTATAGTGCTTCCCCAGTTTTACACACAGATCCAATAGAGCAGTTTTTAGTCTGGCACAGAGAGGGTTAAGAATGAGAGCGGCATTAGCCCTAAAAACAACTGGATTATTCTTACCATCTTGCATTCGATGCCAAGATCTGAGAGGATGGAAACCTTGATTATGATTTTAAAAAAGGCATTTTGGAAGTATGAAATTAATGTTAGTTGTATGCACATTTGAACATTTTGTTCTTAAATCAAGTAAAATAAACCCAATGTTTCATTGATTTTTAAGTGTTTTTGTTAAAACAATATTTTGTACAATTAAGAAGCAAATATTATGGGAATTTAAGTTTTTTTGGTATTTGCAATATATGTATTTCTTTGTTTTTTTGTTTTTCGAATTGTTTATGGATCTTCATGTGTGTGTTACTTGTAGGTGGAGTGTAACCAGGATGACGTGGATCTGCTGTACAAGAAAATGAACTCAATGGAGCTGACCTTCAGGAACAAATTCACCAAAGATGTCCAAAATGGAGTCTGTAAATCATGATGTTTGTAAATGACTGTACAACAGCAAGAGGAAAAGCAACACATATAATAATCTCAGTAAAGACACTACAAGGGCCCTTCCTCTTCTTCTTCGAGTTCTCAGTCTCCCTAAAAATCTCCTCAGGTACCCTGACATCAAAATATATGTTGACTTCTGCTGGTGTATAATAGTATGTATATTACAAAATCACTAACTGTTTAATATAAATGTATGTCATATATTTTTAAATAATTTTTCTACATTGCGATAATTTGAAAATCGGTTTGGTGTATCCACAATGAAAATCAGAATGATATAGTGGAAACATGAGCCTTGTCTTGCGTGATGTTATAATTGAACACTCCACCCAATCCCACTATTAAATCCCAACCCAAGCAGCTAATCCCTTAATCCATTGATGATGCACGGGATATGAGGGCTGGGGATATTTTAAGTAATTAGTGATTAATAACCATGTGAAGGACTGCTCATACCTACGCAGAATTCTCGTTTTGGAAACTTTTGATGATTTCTCTCATTTGTGAACACTTTTTTCCTTCATACTTACTTTCAAGGAGTATTTGTTCCTCTCACCACACTTAAGATTACAGTGGAACTTTTGAGCATGTGATCTTCATGGTATTTGGATATTTACTTCTTCTCAACATGTATTAGAGTGGAATTATTTAATGTGGTATCGATTTGCATTAGGGGCAGGCCATTTCATTTTTTGCAACCTTTACCTTTTTATGTAGATTAATGATAAGGGGTAGATGTGGGGAGGCATTTTCATTTGATGAATGAGAGAGTGTGGGCTATCAGCAATTAATGCAAGTTTTGACAAATTTAAGGTATGCTGAAAGAGGCGTTCAGTTAATTGATGTCCATGATACTGTATTTACAATTGAAAAACGTATAGCTGCGCCATGACTTGGCGCCATCGTTTGGTCAATTTTGAAATATCAACCACACTAGCTTCTGCATTACAAGTTTTAATCATGTTGTTAGATCAGTGATTATGCATGCACCATTGATATTATTTTGAGATGAATGACAATTCTATATAATGGGAGAATGGGCTAACTACTACATGTACCACCTCTTAACTGTAAAAAGCAGTGCTAACTGTCCTTTAGAAAAAAAATGTTTACAAGTGTTCACTAGAAATTGGTTCCATATTTTGGTGTCCACCACCTCTTGCACCCACGAACCATTTTGCAATGGTAAACATTTGTTTTACTAGGCTGTGAATCACAAGTTACATGGAATATTAAATTAAAAAAAATAGCAATTCATACTTTATAATGTAAAGATAAGTAGTTTTTAGCAAAGAAACAGTTACAGTATAATATGCTGTGTGGACTTTTCTTAGAATGGGGTACGTTGGCAATGTCATATGTAATTAAATTCCAAGTATTATGTACACCTTGGAAAAAGTGAAGCTACCTGTAATTAATCAATGTTGCACAGTCTTGTTGAATTATGAGCATCATACCTGTGCGAAGAAATGTAAATGGAATATTAACATGAAACTTATGCAATTCCTTTTAATAATTTATTAAATTTATATTAATTTTGGAAGATGCTTTTGTGACAGTGTATCTTTTTTCGTGTGTGGTCATGTGTTGATGTTGTTTGAGTAGTGTATAGATATCCTGTGAGAGACAAGGAAATATGGCATAACATACAAATTTATGTATATTCGTATCCTTTATTTTGGTATCACAATGCATGTACATTAAAATCAAGAAACTGAGACAACAAACAAAATATTCAAATACCGCACTCCTATTTTATCCAATATACAGACATCAAGAATGGGCACTGCCAATTAATAATGAAGGTGCACTAGATAATAACACTTGTACATCACCTGTTTACTATACATGAAGTTTCAACATGAAATCATTGATGGCTACCTGCATTCAATATATGCAGTGGAAAAAAAAAACTTCACACTTTTGCTTTATTCTATTTTTAGGCTAGAAATACATGCCCTTTTCCCACTTTCACCTTTTTCTTTCAATTTTTTCTTGTTACATGTACTGTTAATATATCCACTTATAGAAAATAATTAATTTCCTCTCGGCAAGAAAAGAAAATGAGGAATTGTCCTGAATTGTCCTGTCATTGAAATAAGTTTGGTTTAATGTTAATCACAAAGTGAAATTTTAGGATTTGACCTTGACCTGTGACCTTTAATTCATGACTTACATGACCCCAGATCTAATTGGTTAATTTCCCTGTCATATATCATCATTGTACCAATTCTGTCGAGCAGGTTTTGAGTTATCACTTCAATGAGATCAGATGGATGGACGGATGAACAACCTAAGATATAATGGCATCCTGCATGTAAATAGTATTTTACTACTAGAGAAGTGCATCTGTTTTAGTCCAATCCACACAAAATGTCTGAAAATTACAGGACAATAATGACCTTAAAAATGTGCTCATGTTGAGGCTAAACTGCAATAACACATACCTCCCGTTACATTACTAAACAAATGTTTCTTCACACAAAAAAAACATTTTATAAGCCTTTCTCAAAAGAAGATATTTTCCCCATCTCCATTTGACTCTTCTGTGTGTGTTCTACACGTTTCCACTAGACAGACAAAACAACCGTGCAAATACATTGTACCACATTTATACTAAGGTAGTAATGTAATACTTACAGAGGTGGTTTTAATCATGGTTTCCTACATGATTATTGACATCCTCGAAAACTTGAAGTTTAAGTAGAAAGCGGAAAGCTAAGTGTTCACTATTCACTGATTTAAATTGCATGGCAAAGGTACAAAACCTGACCTTAAAAGGAGTGTTGCTTTAAATGCATGTACAAGCAGTTAGTTTGACAACTGTTAATATCACTTATCCATTGCCAATCAATTTTCTTCTTTTCTGCTATTTCTAAAAATGACTTTCAATTAGAGTGTAGTTCCTCATTAGGCGTGACAAATCAAAATTCAGATAACTATTGTACACTCTTATACGAGGTGTTAAAAAAAAACGGTTGACTCTTTTGAAAAATGATTCAATATAAGTTATAACTCGAATCAAGCTGCAATTGACACAAAAACAAACAAGATCACCCATGGACTTGATATTGGTTTAAGTTACATGTATGGGGTGAAAGGTGTCATATAATTATTTCTTTTAAGATTAAAAAAAAAAGAACTTAAAATTGTGTAACAATGTACTAGTATACAATATTTGATAACGAAAATAATGTTTTGTTATGTTTGAAATATTTCCAAATTATTTTTTTTTTCAAATATCTGGAAGCTGGCAAACCAGAAAATATGTGTGTGTAACCTTAAGATCACGGGATTTCAATATCTGTATGATGCTACTGTAATAACTTAAAGAGAAAAACACACACAGTTGTTGTGTGTAAACAACCATGCCAACATTATGTTTTGACATACTTTGACAACAAATTTGCTTTTTCTTCTACTTTTTTGCATCCTGATGTTGAAAATACTGGGTAATTTTCTGGATAATAAACCAACTTATCAGCAATCCACTCAATGTCATTGTGAGACAAAGTCACATTCCTTCTTAACAATGTCTGCTGAATGCACAGAATAACATGCTCTCTCTCCAAAGGGAAAAATGGAATGTGATGGTCAACAACAGATAAAAAGTTAGCATGCAAGACTTGCTGGCCAGTCCCAGTGTGCTCTTCCATAGAAGGATTGACACTGCTCTCCTCACCAGATGGAAGGCTTTTCATAATTTGGTCCACCTCATGCAATGTTATTTGTTCTCTCTTTCTGTTTCTTTGCTCCTGACGGAGGAGATATTGTCCGAGTGCTTGCCCATGCAAATTAGTGATCAAGATGAAAATCTTCTGTTGGTCATGTCCTATTTGTCTGCTCCGGACACCAGGCAGAGTTACAGCGAGCGCTTCCATGAGGCTTGTAGAACTGTCTTGGTCTATGTCTTCAATGATGTAGAGTTCGACAGAGCAAGTCCTGTATTTGGACCTACCCTGATCTATGAAGTCTTCAAGGGCGATGGAGTAGTCGAATGGTGTCACCAGATGTTCCTTGACTTCCAGGTAAGACGGAAGGAACCGGTGAACACAGTCTTCATGCGTGTTGTCAGCAAACAGCTTCTTTGAAACTAAGTCTGCAACAAATGTCTTACCTACACCTGACTGGCCATGAAACATCACAACCATTGTCCTCTCCTTGGCGTCCTCTGCCAAGAAACCTGCCAGCAATTGCGGAAGGTGGCGAACCACGAGCGGTTGTCCAAACACATTCATCTCCAGTCCTGCTTGCAGACTCACACCACCAACAACAACCACAGGACTCCCTCTATGTTGAGCAACAAGCCAGGGGCTTACGTAGAACAGTACGGCTAGGAACAATGTGATAAGGCACATAAAAAGGAAGAACTTAAAGCAAGGGCAGCGGCTATGGCGTGTCACGTCTTCCTCTGGATGATCTTGCTCTAGAATCTCTTGGGCGCCACCAATGAACCGCGTCCTGTCCCCTTTGTCTTTCCCCGAGATCTTCCTCCTACGGACACCTTTCTTCTTGCTGGAGGGTGGACACGGTGAAGTGTGAGGAATGTCGCCCCCAATGGTGTTTCTGGATGGACTAGGAGACCTTCTGGGTGATGGGAAAATGTCACTAGGAGACCTTCTGGGTGATGGAAAAATGTCACTTTGTCTGTCGTTCGAATCATATAAGAGGCTCCGCCCTGCAACAGTAAAAAGAAAAATAAACCAAAGGAAAAATTCTACCCATTACGTATATCTTGATAATGTGACTCATATTTTTATCGATTAGAATAACGTTTATATTTAAGCCGCACTGGGCCCCAAAAGTTGGATTTGTCTGCAATTCATTATGATCATTATCATACCAGGCATATCTTCACACATTGCACAAATTTGAATTACTAACTTTGTCTCCAGGTTAAATCTTTTATTGCAAGTGGATGTTTCATTGTGATTGACTCGACTCCTAACCATTGAGTTATTATTGACCAAAGGTGTAAATGCAATATGTGTTTTTAAAACTACATAAAAAATACACATTATTGTGCAATTGAATTAACCAGTAATGAGCCAATTGTGAATAACAAGCTTATTTCCAGGCAGATAGGTCTTTCATACAAAATTTCAAGTATTTTCACTCTCTTACTTTTTGACAAGGAACTGATTATTCAGGTAATGCTCAGCAAATAAGCATTCCATCAATACCCAATAATTTTTATTTTTTTTAATGGATGTCTTCTTTAAAGCAAGTTTTCAACTTGTATTGAGGTGTTGACATAATCTTAAGAACTTGATAAGGGAAAGAGATGATAAATATATCTAAAAATCTCTCAACTAATAAAGCAGATGTTTTGTTTTGCAGATCTTGCAGATCTCCACAAACAGTGCAATCTTTACCTGGAAAAGTCAATGGTGATGTTCTCCTTCCCCCTGATTCTGGCTTGGCTAGAGATGGAAAGCTGGCATTGGGAGCTCCTGAATGTGTTGTATTCCTGGGACTGGACCCTGAACTGTATGGCAGGGACAGTTGCTTGACCGAGCTCGGTGACCCCCTGTGACTCCGAGGTGAAACATAGACAGCCTCCATTGAGGCCTTCATCCGAACAACAGTCTGACCGGAGGGGCAAAGCAGAACCTCTTCCGTTCGGTCCAAGGAGAACGAGCCATGAGGGCCGTCTACTTTGACGTGGTCGTGTTTCTGGGTGCTTGGACTTGAAGCAAGCATGCCTCCTAAGTGCGTCTTGATCTGAGAAGAGTCGGGGGGTGAACCACGGTGACCGGTGTCTTCTTCAGCGTTTGGCCACATCAGAGCCAGGCAGCCGCTGTCGCCTCCAAAAGGTCTGCGCTGCCCTCGCCTGCTGGCACCACCCGACAGGAGCATGATGGGAGATGCCTTTGAGGCCGAGTCCAGACTGCTGATTGGAGGAGGTGTTGACTTGGTCGAGTATGGAAATGATGCCACATTCATGTTGCTTTTAGCTGGAGATCTACTCACATTGAAGATCTGTATAAAATGAAGAGAGAAAGTCAAGAGTGTCAACATAAAACAAAAATAGGCAGTGTCTAAAGTAACAACACAAACAGTAGGACAAATTGTACACTCCAGCTCAAAGGAATTGGCACAGGGAAAGGGAAAGGGAAGAAAGGGAAGGAGCCGCAGTTTTAAACCGCGGTACATTTTGTTCAGTTCAGCATGAAACATGATACTTTGGCCTAAAAAGCATCATGCTTCATGCTGAAATGGACAAACATACCGTGGTTTAAAACTGCGGCTCCTTCCCTTTCCCTTTCCCTATGCCTTTCCCTGTACCTTCACACGAAACATGAACTCCTATCACCAATCTGCTCAGAAGAAATAAGCAAATTTGGCACCAACAATACCCCACATTGTGTCGCTTCCTGGGCGTATAGATTTATGCGACAGTCTATGGGACTTACGCAAAGCCCACACCATGTTCACACTTTATCTAAAAATAGAGAAAGAACAAACAATTCAAGACCATATTTTTAGCTGAATTTTTTTTTTTAATTTAAAAGCGATAGGATTTTATTTGTTTTTATTTATCATCACATGTGAATTAGTGTCTACATTTATCTTAACTTAGTATTTCCATGTCATTTCATAAATTATAATGATTTTCTCTTCAGTACTCACTACTGAGGGGTGGGGGTACATCTTCCATGATAAAGCCCACCGATTGCACGCGATCTGGCATGTCTGGCATGTATTTTTATGGCGTACGTCGTAATTGAAAAAGGCAAAGTCTTGCCTTTTTGCGATTATGCCAGATACACACATAGAATGGTTATACGTATAGCTATCTGCCAGCTATCTCCGCCCTTTTGATTAGCGCCCATGATTAATCATATTTACTTTTTTTTTTTTAAATAACAAAAAAATTTAAGTGAACAATGCATGGAAATAAATGTATGGGACTGAGATTTTACTAGTATAACTGAAATGGATTAGACTAACAAAGAGCATCTAACATGTCCTAGGACTGACCTCTAACTCCGCAAACCTCTGAGCACAGCGTGATGTTCAAACTGTAACGAAGACAAAATTTATTCCTCCATGTCCTGCTTCAAATCATGTATTTTAGCCACACACAACGTATGATAACTTCGAAACGCGAGATCAGTTCTAGAAGTAAGAGCTTGCGATGAACGCAATCTCGATGAATGAAATAAGTGCGCCAGCTGCGTTACGTTGGGCGCGCAGATTATGAAAATAAAAACTTGTTGTCGACTTCGATACAGGTGTAGCCACAAATAATTCTAAATGTGCAATTTTCACATTTCTAATCTGGATTTTTTTGTTTAACTCTCTGTCTTTCCACTAAGTTATTTCAATCACCTGATTTTTATTATGGTCATGTTCACAGTAAAGGGTGCAACTCTGATTTTTTTTTAGCATTTTTGTCTAGTAATTTCATAAAGACATATTGCCATTCTAAAAAAAAATGAGAAGTTAGACAAATCGCTAAGTTAGGAGACAATTAAGGACAACGGGACCATTCGGCTTTTGGTACGGTTGCTAGGCAACTTTCACCCTAACACCCTAATTTTTTAAGCCCAATGAGTATGGCACTACTGTGGCATATGAGTGATCTCATTGGGTGCTACGGTACCTCGGGTAGCTTTAACAATGAAAAATACCACATTGGGTTTAAGTGTGATGTTTCTCCATTGTTTGAGAACGAGCTGTTGGCGCAATTTGTTGTTTCGGAGACTTCATTTTCGGCGAACAATGGCTAACAATTTTAGTATTCCGAGTTGTCGATCTTGAAATGTTATTTCCCTTTCCCTTGGCTATTTATCTAGCACTTGAAATATACACTTCAAAATAATAACCAAATTTATTTCATCATACTTCCATTTACGATTCTTTGAAAGCTTAACTGAGGAGTGTAAATTTTCTGATTTGAAGCCTCCGAAATAAAGACTGCTCACACAAATACAAATAGAGAAACTTATCCAAGTAATATATAATGTAGTATATGGATATCTAGTTTAGGGTTAGGATTAGGTGCCAACAAATACAGAAATATTCCCTGCAGTTTGAAAATAAGGATTTGGATTTCAGTTTGGATCTTTATAAAAGCTGTTCGCTTTAATTTGAACATTAGATTTAAATTGTTGAGTTGATTGTCAAAAAAAAAAAAAAACAAGCGCGATCGCCCCCTTATAAAAAAAAAAAGTGGTCTGGAGGGGGGTGTTCGCACCCTCCGCACCTCCCTCCACCCCCACCCCCTGGTGACGGCCATGTAACGGCAAGCCTTTATTAGCTCAAGGACAACAGTTGATTTTCAAGGTGGTCACCTAATATTGACCTTCGTCGTTGCTCATAACAAGCCCAAATCCGCTTACGCTGGACATAGTCAAGAGGTTTGGTATTTGGTGTAATCACTTTAAAATCGCCGAAGCTCTTGTGGGCACTTGTATAAATTCAATGGGAAATAATTTGTACCAGGTCACGAAAATGGCCCGAAATAGATATCTATCCATTCGAACGAGGTTTGGTGCCGCCACTCAAGATTCATGACTTGTAGCTGGCAGCAGATCTTAAGATTTATGATGCATACACGATTGTCTCATGTCCACTTAGAGTTTACATTAGGTTATGCACATGGCATAGCGCTGTTAATCTGGAAGTTTTGTGACAAAGTGCTCGTTATGTAGTTAATGAGGACACGCGAACATGAAATTTGATACTGGGCGTGGGCACATTTTTCATGTTACTTTTCTGAAAGTTAAATATCTTTTAAGTAACGTTTCCAGTAACTTTTAATGGAGTATATCATGCGGAACGTTGTGAAATCAAGACTGTTGTACAATAACTTGACATCAAGATGAGTCTCCTAACTTAAGTGTAAAAATATTCTTCAAATTCACTTTTAGATATACAATATTACATCTTACAACCGCGCAAGCATCTGGGGTGTGTATACCTCCCCAAATTATTCTGCGCATCCTATTTTGTTTATGCGTCACTGAATCCAGGTAAAAATTATCCAGATAATCGGCGGCTTCGAAGATGGGATCAAAGAAGAGACATTTGTAAAGCATTCTCTTGTGACTAGAAGGAGAGTACAATGAATCTGCATTAATTAACCCTCTGTATGCCACATGTGGCTTACACACAAAGCCCGAAGTGCAGCAGTTTATCTGGTATTAAAAGGGTTTAAGGCCTGATGGTACTCCATGTAATTCAAACATCCATAGAATGACAAAGTCACGGTCGGCTCAAAGTGACCCTATCAATGATTATGGTTAAAGGGAATATACTGTACTGGGAAGACAAAAGTGCCTTCAAAAGGTGATCGTGAGCAATCTTCATGCCACTGGTCTTAAATTCATGTATTGTCCAATTTAGAAACTTTCTGAAAGTTATTTGCCCGCAAATGATCCACATTTGGATTAATTAGTGATTAAATCACAATTCCTCACATTGTTCGGGCCGAACATTTCGATGATTTGTGATTAAATCACTAATAACTCCAAACGTGGATAATTTTTGAGCAAATAACGTTCAGCAAGTTTCTAAATTGGACAATACATGAATTTAAGACCATTGACAAGAAGATTGCTCACGATCATCTTTTGTATGAATTTTTGTCTTCCTAGGACAGTATACTACCTTTAACTCTTTTTACGTCAGTTATACACATAAGTCTAAGGGAGCAGCATTGTGTCTGGCCACACATGAGGGTTAAAGTTAATATAACGGGACTCTGCCATGATCGTTGTCCCATTTTTTGTTTCATTTCACGATACCAGGACCAAAATCGTCTCATGCTGATAAACTCGTTTGTACGACACCCGGACCAAGTGATAAAGGGCGAAACTGTTCTGCCAGGTTTACGACCCATAATCATTACCATTTCTATCCTTTATCTTTAAATCCATGTTAAGCAAGACGTTTAATAATAATGATAATGATATTACCACGACACACTAACTCTTATAGTAAATTGTAGTCTTTGCAGTAATAAACATGTATTATAATTATTAGCATGACGCCAGTCCTAATAGTTGTGGTGTCAGCAGGAATACACATGTATGATGTATAATGGACAAAACAAACAAAACATCATTAGTAATGACATTACCATCACATTAGACGTAAGCAATGATGTAGGCAGGCATCACATCAACTCAGACAAACACACCACGTTATTTTGTAATAGCATGATATCGGCTAAAACACCATGATATTTTGTTGCTGTTGTCATGGTTGTAATCTATTCTGGGTGCCTCTAAGCTGAACGTACGTGTGTGTTTGCGCGCATTATGTATGTGTGTTTATAGGGAGGGAGTGGTAGGGGTACATGTTAGTTCGTTTGTCTAATTAAGTAAAATAAATAGACTGGGAGACATGCACATCCATATCTGAAAGCAGCCATTGTCACATTAACATATTACCATGACACTAGACAGAAGCATCATAATAGGCAGTTATTAACATGAAAGCAGACAAAAACACCATTTTATTGAGTAATAGCATGACATCAACATAAAATACCACTATAGTTTGTTGCTGTTGTTATGTCTGCTATGGGGTGACTTCAAGCGGAACGTACGTGTCTGTTTTAGCACGGTGTGTGTACGTATGTGTGTTGGGGTGGGACGGGTACATGTTTGTTCGTTTGTCCAAATAATAGTAAAACACATCTAGATTGGGAGAAACAACCAGATCTGAAAACAACCATCGTCACATTCACAAAATCATTACCATGGCAATATAGACAGAAGCATGATGATTTCTAGAGAGACATTATTTATTACCAAAAATAAAAAAAAAACACACACACACACATTGTTATTCGTAATAGCATGTTATTAACATAAATACCATGATAGTTATGATAGTTTGTTGTTGTTGTTGTGTCTCTTCTGGGTGTATGTGTGTGTGTGTGGGGGGGGGGGGGGGTGTATAATATGTGTTCGTTTGTCTAAAGTAAAACCCATCGAGAAACATCCAGATATGAAACAGCCACTGTCACATAAACATTGTGAGATCGTATGACATAGCGCTAAACACATGTACATCGTATGAGACAGCTACGTTGCCTACGGCATGATACCTGAAACTGAAATCATGATACCATACTGCAAATATCGTAATCGCCACACTGTTTTAAACGGCAAATGCAGTTTACTGCAGTTTGGATAGCCTGGGTTGCCATTGATTTACATAATTTCTGCAAAATTTTTGTTCTTTGATTTGAATGTACATTTTGTTTCTAGGTCTTCAATAACAAATTTATTGTGATTTTATGTCTATCAAGATTCTTGGCAGATGGTGAAGTAGTGAAGTAGAATAAGTACCAGTTAACCCATATCCATTAAACTGATAATACACTATATAGGTTTATTGTAAACGTCGCATGCAAGTTTGTCTATGTAAATTAATGCAGGTATATCAAGTATCGATCATCACGATACTCGTTAAATGGTACTTGCTGCATGGTATAAGGATTATAACCTACCATCATTGGCTTATAGTACTAGGTTAAAGCACCGTCAAGAATACGAATCATACATTTTGAGATCCAAGAATCCGTGTTTCTAGAAGAGCAACTATAAGAATTATTTTCTGGTTTCATGGTTTTAGATCAAGGTGTAATTTAAACCCACATGTTTCTAGCCTGAAAAAAACAGTTCATAAACACTCCCTTAAATCAGAGGGAATGTGGCCACTTCTATTTGCAAATCAGCCGTTGCATAATGATAACATATTGATAGAGCGCTGAAAACGTAAATGAAAAAAGCCCGTGAAGTTAATATAGTTTGCTCAATATCTTGGTAATACACATTAATATAAAAAATGGTGATGTCTTGAAAATAAGCATGTAAACTTGATAAGCATGATCAGCCTACTGTATTACGACGAGCTTATTGAGCTGTATCTAATATGCTCGTCGTAAAAGCAGTCGCTTATCATGTTTACATGTTCATTTTTCAGACATCATCATTCTTGATAAAGGCCTAGAAGGCAAACTGCTCAAATCCGGCGTTTTTATTGATTTGTTTGTGCTTTCATCTACATTTTCAATGCCATCGGAATATCATATTCTTCTTCGTATGCAACTATACAGATACAAGCGCAATATACACACTTACATGTGGATATGATAGACATCCATAATATCTAAGTTGACAAAAATGGCCGTATTATGTTTCTAAGGAAACGATTTCAAAATATTCAGTGACAGTATTGTTTCTCAAGTACTCTGTAAACGTCACCCAGAAAAAATACAATATGATATCCGTTCCCTATATCTCTTTCTTCCTATGTCCCTGTATGATTATATAACGTGACAGTCTCTGTCCGTTTCTGTACACACACTAACGCAAACACATCATCTCCCTCTCATCGCTCTATTTGGCCCTCACTTTTTCATCCCCTCACATCTCTCTCTCTCTTTCTCTCTCTCTCTCTCTCTCTCTCTCTCTCTCTCTCTCACACACACACACACACGCACACACACACACACGCACACACATACACACACACACACACACACACACAATCTCTCTCTCTCTCTCCCTCTCTTCCTCTCGCTCGCTCGCTCTTCCTCATTAACCGTGTATTCCTGTCTCTCTGGCATCGCTCTCTCTCTCTCTCTCTCTCTCTCCCTCGTTCCCTCCCTCGTTCTAATCAACATCCGTTCCAGTGCACAGATTTGTACATGTCATCTGGCCAACCAAGAAGCAAACATTTCCAGTCAATACACCCACACAACAATACACACATATCCATATTCGTACAGTCCCACGGCACGAGATGGGTAGCATATACCCAAACGAACATACGCGTTGATGCAGTATAAAGCTTTCACCACACCACAACACATCGTCCTCACTGCTCACTTTCTAGGAACATCCCTACGGAAAACTACGCTTAATCAACGCTTTCTGACGCTCCAAGCCATAATAGCCGTGCAAGTGGGTACGTTCCTTAACAGGTAGCTACGCTGCATGTGTGTTTTCTGTATGATTTGACCGTGGCGCCGCGAGCGCATGTGGATGTGAAGTTCGTGCGTATAAAAAGAGCGCAGATTGATATTGCTTGTATGTGCTTTGCATAGTGTTGGGCGCCGCTCTTAGTGCAAGCATTCTAGTAATCGTACGCAGAGCGTCTGTGGCGGCCTAAGCTTACCCGTCTGATGACTACAGCGAGAGGCGCCTAAATCATATCGTGAACTGAGACTTCAAATTTAAGGTAATTCATTTGGAACCAATACGTAAATTATAACCCGTTCTTGTATTGCGCGAGAGTGATATTCTCTAATATTACCGGATTTCAGAATGAGAGTTTTGGTATACGTAATTTGATACTGCAAGATGGAATTCTTATCAATGGACCGGTCAGCCTACTGCATCCTAAGGGGTGTTTATGTATCGCTGTAGGCGCGGGAATGATATTGTGCTTTCTGTGTCTTCATCGAAATCAATATACAGGCCTATTTGTTTTTGTACATGCCTTGATGAACATCAATCAAATTTTAGTTGTACGGATATGATAGCGACTGAATGTAATGCGTTCCCATAATCAAAGAAATGATGGTTTTGATCCATTCACATACCCGTTACGTTAATGGGTGTGCTGCAGATGCCTTCTGTGGAAACATGCTGTCCAAACAGTATTCGTTGCAGGTAGTCTTTCAAACCAGCATCGACGATATGTTATGATTTTGTCCAGAATTATGCAGGTATCCATTTATTATGGAAAAAAGACAGTGTCACGTACAAACTACGTTATGTAGTTTGAAAATATATGATATATGTTTATATTTTAATGAGTCTGGGTAGCATAGCAGCATGGTACACACTGGAGACGTGTACGAGAAGAACGGGAAAGACGAAAAAGGGAAGAGAGGGAGAGATGTATGTATGCAGTGCGCGCGAGTGTGTGGGCGGTGCACATACACGGTGCATATATGTTTTGCTTGAGAAAGAGAGAGGCAGAGATGTTCGAAATAAAACAAACCATCCAACAATTTATATGTATCTGATTTACTGATTTTATTTGTTTACACTTCAATTATACTTCTCATACCTTCTAAACTATCTTCGTATGTTTAAAACCGTAGTATTGAAATGAGTGTGATATCTATCTTATAATTTGGGAAGTGAATACAAAAGTGGCAATGATAGATTTTATGGTACTTATCAGTCATGCGTTATATAAAGTATAGACTATAAATATATTTGATGTCTTGAAAGTAAATATTATTAAATGAGGTTATCAGTGGGTGATAACACAAAATAAATTTTTGAAAAAAAATAAATCGGAACATCAGACTTGTTAAAATACAGAATTATTTCCCCCAAAATGATAATGATTGTAATCATTCTTATGATTCAATAAACGGCGTAACAACAAAATGCCCATGCATGCTCGAAATCGCGTGCAACCTTCGTTGAATTTAATTAGACGATATTACATTTTGATCACGTAGATAACCAATGTTAGTGTAAAAGGTATATGCATAGCAGCAGCAGCAGCAAGCTTGATATGATTCTTAAAGGGAAAGTCCACCATGAGGTTTAGGTTTTTTTAATAAAATCATAAACATGAAAGAAATATATTAGTGAAAGCTTGATGAAAATCCGTCAAAGGAGAAGAAAGTTATGATTTATTCAAGTTTTTATTTCATGACGTCAGGTGGGAGTTGCTCTCCTATAGTGTTGTGTACTATTTTTTTTAATGTAAATTTTTTCAAAAGGATATACAATTTTACTTGGGCATTTGATATATCATTTGAGAGATATTTGTATACACATACCTCTATCAAAAAAGATTTCTTCATCAAATACAGAAAAAGAACAATTTATCGATTATGAAATCACACAGCACAAAAAAATGGGAGAGCAACTCGCAAGTGACGTCACAAACTAATAGATATAAGAAGCCGTAAATTTCTTATCTCTTGACGGGTTTTCATCAAACCTCTCCCAATATGTTGTTTTAATCGTTCTTCTGTAATCGAAACCAATCTAAATTTAGGGTGGACTTTCCCTTTGAATGGAAGCGTGTTCCTGTTTCTTTCTCTCGGAGCCTTCGCAATATTGTTGTGGCACACGATATCAAAGATAAAGGTTCGGTTTGATTTAGAAGTTAATGAACTCATAATCGTTAGATATTCTGAATAAAAAAACATGCAGCTAGTAGCTATGGCATCCATAATCTTTGAAAGCATATAAGCAATTCTTCCAATGTTACCAGAAAAATATTGCCAGGATTTTTACATACAAATAATACAATAGACACAATGGAGTAGAAACTGATTGTTATATTAGTGTAATTTACTATAATTGAAATATTGGGAGTAAAATGAACGAGACTGCATTGATCCTTTAAACTGCCGACAATTAATTAGCTCTGGGGAATGGACAGTCCGTTTCCGCCGTATAATTACATTCCAAGGTTTGCGGGAGAAGAGCGCACTAGCAACTTAATAATTGAATTGAATAAATTGGCGAGTCTGTGGACAATTTTACAAGTGACCAGATCAGACCACTCCGTTACAGTTGAATATGTTCGTAGAATGTATTTCCATCTCAACCCATTCACATTATATGATAGCGCAAAATATAGGAATATCAGGCCAATATACTATTTTGTAAGATACGATGGTAACTGCTAAAGCTTACACACAAATCCAGATTGCAGAAAACAAAAACACATAGGGTATTTCACTGTGTTGAAGTGGCATTAGCAATACATACCAATCATTTTCATTAACATCTTTTTACATGCAAAGACTTTGATTGAATAATCAGGATATTTGCTCGCAATTTACTTCAATTGATTTATCTTCACTTTGAATTTGAATTTGAAAATTCATGGTTGTAGGTCTCAAACACTTTTCCTTGTCACGCACGTAACTTCACACACCTCGAATGATGTCGAGTGACTAGGTTGACACCTGCATCTTTGCTGGACTGGAACATTGCGTGACAGCTTGTATCTATACGCCCTTGTATCACCATGGTTACACCATTTTCATAATTTTATTATTAACGCGCCAATCTTGGACCCTCATTGAACGGACCACGCGCATCTGTCGTTATCAAACGCTATGCGTGTAGAACATCGGTTTTTCAACTTGGAGCCATTTTGTTCATACATATATTATATTTGTCATGTTTGCATTTCATTGTAATCATAAAACTCTGACATCTTTCCAGTTTGGTCTACTTTCCTTTCCTATGGTGTTGTTTTCTATTGCTATAAAGAGTAATGTAATATTTTGTCCATCGTTTCGTATTTTTTAAGCTTTCAATATATCGGCTTCTTCTCCTTGTGTTTCCACGCTGTAGAGCTCTCGAAGAGATTGGCAGGAATTCACAGAGAACATGGACGAATTTTAGTCCATGGATCTTTTAGACCACTATTGGTCAATAGCAACAGGCTTTCAGTTAATGGATGATAAAATCCTTGGACTACAATCAAAACACTTTAGTGAATCCGGCTCTTCTCGCGAAGAGCACAGGCATTTTGCGCTTTATCATTCGTCGTTCTAAACATGCTAAAGTTTATAATTAAATCCGTATGATGTGTATTTCATCGTGCTAAGTGTTGAGAATGGTTGTTCATGTTAACATTATAGCTTTGCTGGTCTAGTGTATTGTATGTAGATAACTGCAATATTATACTGTACTCATGGTCACACTCATGACATTACTACCATGACTACAGCCAAATGGCAGGCACCGGAAAATACGCTTATTTTATTTTCAGCGAGGTAGTCGTGACCTTCACTTGACCTCTCGAACCGCGGAAAACGTCTCCTTTTCAAACTGCGATATCTTCATGGATATGCCATATTTTCGTACGCTTTCTTTTGTAACTGTATGTTGGAGGTCGAAATTTACCAAGTGTGCAAAAACATTTCACTAAAACAGGCAGAAAAATATCGCAAGTTCGAGATAAATATGTGGTTCTAATAAAAATTTAAAAAATGAAAATAAACTCTATATTTCAATGTCAATCGCTTTTGAGCCCCTAACATTTAGAGGTCATCTGAAGCGGAATTTATTGTACTTTATGGAGATACCATTAATTTTCACTCTCCCCCCATAGAAGGATCAGGATCCAGCAAAACATCAACCATGTTCAAATCCAAAATGAGCGAGATGTGACGAAGTTGTGAACGATCCTAATCAGCCAATCATAGTCCACGATAATAGCGAAATGCTACCGGCGATCCAAGGGTCGCGGACCATGATTGGCTGGTTAGGATCGCTCACAACTTCGCCATGTCTCATGCAGTGTGGATTTGAACATGGTGGATATTTTGCGTGATCCTGACCCTTCTACAAGGAGAGGTTGAACAAAAATGGTATGATCACAAAGTACAATAAATTCCGCGTCAGATGATTTATAAGTGTTGGGGGCTCATAGGCGATTGACATTGAAATATAGAGTTTATTTTCATTTTTCTTTATTTAATTAGTACCACATATTTATCTCGAATTTGCAATATTTTTCTGCCTGTTTTAATTCAATGTTTTTTCATACTTGGTAAATTTCAACCTCCAACATACAGTTGCAAAAGAAAGTGTACAAAATATGGTTTATTCATGGAGATATCGCAGTTTGAAAAGGAGACCTTTTTCGCGGCGCGAGAGGTCAAGTGAACTAGGTCACGACTACCGAGCTGAAAATAAAATCGCGTGTTTTCTGCTGCCTGCGGACGAATATCGGTTGCGCAGTACGTATGATTTCTGAAAATTCTCGTCACTTTGAAGACGAATAGCACAAATGTTTTTTTTTTTAGTCCAAACAAAACTGGAATCAAATTCTCTGCTAGAGTACTGGCTTTCCAAAGCTGTAACTGGTGTTGCCGTCCAACTTGTAGAAGGGTCAGGATCCAGCAAAGTCTGAGAGCTTACATATATATCGGTTGCGAAGTCCGTACGATTTCTGAAATCTCGCGTCACTTTGAAGACGAATAGCACAAAAGTTTTATTTTTGAGCCCAAACAATATTGGAATCAAAATCTCCGCTGAAGTATTGGCTTTTTAGAGCCGTAACTGACGTTGCCATACAATCCATAGAAGGGTCAGGATCCAGCAAGGTCTGAGAGCTTACATATTTCAAAAAAAAATTGAGGCCTGTTTTTGAAAGCAAATAACATAAAAAATCCTTTGCGGATTTCGAAAAAAAATGAACAAATTTATTAAGAAACATATAATCTCAATCCCTGTCTAAAAAATTTCTGATTAGTATGCTTACAGAAGACACCAGCAAAAGATCTCGCGAGCATGTCGAATTCCTTCATAATCTAGGCGCAGCAAAATCTGCGCATGAGATTTCGCGAGACGAAAAATAAAACGATTTCTATAGAACGAGCGAGCGCTGCCGATTGACTGACTACCATGCACTATCGAACATCATGCAATGCACTTTAATATTCACAGAGAGTTTCATATCATATCCATCTGCTCTGCTTCTGGCAGCGTGTATGATACCATACACTGATTTGGATTTTGAGAGAGATAGAGATAGATAGATAGATAGATAGAGCGAGAGGGGGGAGACAGAGAGAGAGAGAGAGAGAGAGAGAGAGAGGAGAGGGAGAGAGAGAGGGAGAGAGAGAGAGAGGGGGGGGGGTGAGAGGGGAGGGAGGGAGAGAGAAAGAGAGATAAAGAAAGGAAGAGAGAGAGAGAGAGAGAGAGAGAGAGTGGAGGAGGGGGTAGAGGAGAGACAGAGTATAATGACCCCTTCTACCAGTATGTGAATGGATTATGCGTTGTGAGAAACACGCTTATGTTATATGGTATTGTTGACAAAATGCTGTGAGCAGGGAGGGTGTCGCCACTTCAGAAGGGGGGGGGGGGGTGCTGGTAATAGTGATTATATGAACCTTGGATCAAAGAGGGAACACATTCGTAGAGATTCCTTGAGTTACCCCAAAGTCACCTTCTTAAATACACTTTCACGATAAATGTATAGAAGTGGGTTTTATTGTACACTATTTCCGTTCCTCAAATTGATAAAGATCGATAAATAATTAGCGGTTGCACAAAAAGATGTCGTATTACTTGCAATCCCCAGCTGCCGCACAGATAGCATATAAGAGTACACATTAATACCTATAGCATATATTACCACACCTCGAACAAAGACAAGGCGACAAGGACAGATCATTCGATCGAGTGATATATTGTCCAATCAAGGACTGATACTCATCAACTCTTTGTGCGGCACGAGTGCACTTTTGCACATTAGTAATACACACAAATAACATAGAACAGTGGTTACACACATAAACTCTCTCTCTATGCCATACGCAACGTTGTCTAACAATATAGGAATAATGAGTATTACCGCTGACCAAGCAAGAAACAATGGCATGGGGTGAGTTAACGTAGTGAAGATTAATTACTAAAAAGTACTCTCGGCATTTTCGTCACTGGAGCACTCCAGACCTTATAGATTGGAGATTGGGAAAACAATAATTATTGCTATTTTGTTAGTGTTTTTGTCACTTCAATATTGCGCGTTGGATAACAGTAATTGATCAGAGAATACATGACTCGTGTTTCATATACATACATTTCCAGTCTTTAGATCTTGTAGTATGCAAAATGAGAGCATTACAAATACATTTGCTTGTATTCTTTTTTTTATTCCCTAATCCCCCGTTTCTGCATTATTTCACGTGGTTGAATTGGAAATATCATTAGCAGTATTAATATATTCACACAGAAAGCAGCTTGCCTTTGAAAGGCCTATGAAAATAGGATATTATGGAAAACGACATCGGCAACCGGCTCTGTGTGGACATAACATTAGTGTTGTGGGCGACCCTGCGATATCAGCCCTGGAGAATCGATCTTGTGTTTGCAGGGCCTTATTGACACGTGGCATGTGATGGCCTGCGATAATGATAATTATTTTTTTCTCTCTCACGCTCTCCCCATCTCAACCCTTTTCTCTTTCTCTCTCTCTCTCTCTCTCTCTCTCTCTCTCTCTCTCTCTCTCTTTCTCTCTCTTGTTCTAATTGTCTTTGTCTTTTGTCACCTGTCACTCTCTTTGCACCCCCCCTCTCTCTCTCTCTCTCTCTTTGTTTCCACATCATTTTTATGATACCTTTCTCGTTCTCCTGGTTTAATACCCCATTCGTCTCCCCTCTCTCTCATCCTCATACATACACAAACGCACACACTTTCTCTCTCTCTCTCTCTCTAGCTGTCTAGATGATAATGGTCATATTCAAATCTTCTTCCACCTCTCTTAATCAATTGGATACATGCCTTAAGCCTTGATACGACGTATCCGCAAGGACCACCACCAATACCGCCATTACCACCACCAACACCACCAACACCACCACTACCCCACTACCACCACAACCCCATTACCACCACCACCACCACCACCACAACCCCATTACCACCATCACCACCACTACCACCCCACTACCATCACAATCACTACCACCACTACCACCCTATTTCCACCACCACCACCACCACCACCACCACCACTACCACCACTATAACACACTCTTCCTTTCCGGTTCTTTTCACCTCAACACACTCTGTGTGTCTTTGTTCTTTTGTGAGAGAACACACACGTCAATAATTCATATCACAGAGATGGACCAGCTACACCAAATGGTGAATGGCTACATCTCCCCCCCCCCCCCTCTCTCTCTCTCTCTCTCTCTCGCTCTCCCTTCCATCCCCTTCTTTATTTCTCGTTATGTCTTGCCCTCACCTCTCTCCTAGTAGGCTTTGTTTCTACATGTGAGATAGCTCTCCGGCATTGAGTCATCTATTGGATGCGTGCATCCATTGTGTGCACCCCATCCCAACCCATACACACACGTACTTCTCGCTTCCGTTCTTGTTTTCGAACGGGCTTTGTTTGTTTCTCTGCGTGGGATGATACGCCGTACCCTGCATCATCATTGTTGATTTATCTCGGCTTGGCGCATCTAATAAATTAATACGTACATTCATAATATCATGCCCTCCCCCATTAGCTCGCCCATCTCCACACACCACTCAACTCTTCTCTAACCTGTCACCCCGTGCATGGATCTATTGATAATTCTCCTCCTCTTTATCCTGTCCCGAATCAAGATGATTTACATTTTTTAAGCATCCGTCGTCCATTCTACACACATGGCACAGACACAGACATGCCGATAATATGATGATATGCGTACTAAAATTGTATGCACTTAAAGCAATGTCAAACTTGTCACGATGTTTAGAATTTTCATTGACTTTCTTTATTTGAGTATGATACGCTGTAACATCTGTTAGCTTCTTAATCGAATTGGAAAAAAATAACAAAGAAGGTAGGGCATTAACCTATTCGTAAATAAAGAACACGAGACAAAATTGCAACCTTCGATATACACTAGAATACAATAATGATATACGTCATTCGAAGAAGAAGGATTAAAAACATCCACTCAAGTGAAAATATTTAGATCGGATTTTACCTCGAGTGGCTTTTGTCTTGAAACCGTGCTAAACAACACAAGCGAATAGATAACGACCATCAGTGCGTTGTTTGTATACAGCGCATGTAGTCCATCGATATCTACACACTCTCAACAAGACAGTCCAGTATATATCTATATCACTGTGTACAGAACAAGAATTCCGTATCTGACCTCAGTCGTGCGGGAGTAGAGGTGTATGTCTTAATTATCGAGATGGACTAAAAGGGTATGTACATTTGCATCCTATCTTCTTTTTATCTGTGTGTATATTAGTTTGCCATGCAGTGTAGCTTGTTCTTTGTTGTTTCTAGAAGTTGCTTCTGAGGCGATAATGGTAGAATATGGGTTTCACAGTACACAGTAATTACCATGTAGTTCTGCAAAGGACTGTTCGCTTGATTTTGATTTTTGTCCCGGCGAAATCCTACAGAGAGCAAGGTGAGAAAGGGCAAATGTAGAGTAAACATCAAAATACGTGATTTTGTGTGTAAGGTTGACCATGGAATTTACTGTTTGCTTGAAGTCGTTAGGAGTGTTAATTGGTACCTTGTGAGCGTCCTCAAGAATAATCCTTCACGGTTCACGGTTGATGCCGGGGCAATTCTGAAGACGGATGCACGCTGTCCACGTTGTGGTTTAATATTGAATTGAAGATGATCTCCATGGTGTCTTTGAGAAGGGCTTAGCCCGTTAATCCATTAATCGCGAGTTAATTAACCATGATAATGTACATCACGTACTCTACACTCTATATGCTATATGTTATAGGGCAATATACACTATTATATACAGTTGAAAACGCCGACACAACAATGCTTAATCGTGCTGTTAACGTTTATTAATGACTTCCATTCGATACAATATTATGACAAGACTCGGTTTCGAAAGCTCACATAGGTTTATATGTCACCAGGTGGCTACGTCAGTTTATTTTCTACTCGTATATCGAATTTCATTTCCTTAAAATTAAGTTGTGGCTTTTATTTCCACCGTTGCTTATAAGCCATATCAATGAACACCATGTACCAGGGAATAATGCGTTGTTTGTTTTTGTTTCATCATCATAATCATCATGACAATCATCATCATCCTTCTATCATTCTAATATTTTCTTTTCACTAAGTCATGATATCATAGCCCCTGTAAGTGAACATTCTATGCTGTCTGTCTATCATAATTTAAATGATTATAAAACATGTTTGAATAGCGCATATTTTTACATAGGCATAATTGCATGCCTTTATTCGCTAGCGGGCTTGGCCAACATGGCCAAAGCAGCCGTATCCAATGGCAGAAGATTTAACGAGTTTATGCCACTAGATATGACGTATCTGTGATTGGTTCCTCCCAGACACGTGATTAGCTATTGCGTTTTGCTTACCATTTTCGTAATATTCTCAACCGTGAAGTTGTACTTTCGAATGCTCATGATATGCATGACTGGAAAGCCCGCATAAAGCGTGCATCTGATATGATGAGTTCTGTCTGCGCGCAAAATGCACACGAATACCACTGATTGGTGCTCCTATGTCGTATGGGGGTGGTGATTGCCTGGGGGTGGGGTGAGGTAACACTCTAGTATCTTCGGATCAACCCGTGTGTGACATACTTGAGTTCAAAGCCACTGCGTGCTCTATGGAATTATTAATTTCAGTTTTGAAATCAACATGATCGTTATGATTATGCAGATAAGTCAATATTTGTAGGGATCGCATTGAGCGGTGAAGAGATGTCTTTCGCTTTTGTTTTCCTGCCAATTCAAAGTACATAAAATGTCTTTGTACTGGGTATATGACTTTGTAGCTAAATATTGGGTTAAATTCTCTTCACTGAGTATAAATTCAATTATCCACATTAAATCTGATTCGACTTCATCGATCATGATATTACTGAGTACAAATACAATTATCCACATTCAATCAGATTCGACTTCATAAAACATGATACTTTTAAGTTATCATGATTCACACTAGTAATATGCACAAATCCCATGACAAAATTTTAGCTGGCAAAGGGTGAAACACATAAAAATTATGACATAACATATTAATGATTATTCATTAGTAAAACGGAAATAACAGAAGACCGGCTGTACTTGGCCATCTCACAGTCACAGCCACTGACCGCAATCATCATAATCACCACCACAGACCGCAATCATAATTATCACTATTATCATCATCACCACCATCATCATTATCACCGTGATCATTCCTACCGTGACTGTGATTTCCGTCTTGCTCATCAGTACACCATTACACCTTCACCACTATCACCACCACCATCACGACCACCACTGTCGTCAGTAGTATCCCCATAATCTTCATCATCAGCAGCACAATTACCTCCTTCATCACCATTTCCACTATAAGATCAACATTACTTCTACTTTTGTTTTCACTACAATTATCAATAGCGGCAACACCACTATCATTACCACCATCACCACCACTGTCAACACCATCATCATAATCATATCATCATCATCGTCATCATCATCATCATCATCATCATCATCATCATCATCATCACCATCCTCATCAAAACTCTCATGCACTCCCAAACGCTGACAAGTACGTTAACGAAGTACACAAAAGTTTATGCCTACGTGACTGGATAAATTAAGACCCAGGCCCATAGCAAACCCGAACCATGAAGACGCCTCGAGGTCAATCCACCTCTTGAGGGGCACATCGTCGCTATTTTGTGATAGATGGAGACATCATGGATGAGATCCCGCCAAAACGTGTTAAGAGCGCCGATTGTTACGTAATATCGTCTGTCCCATCGGCTCGTGTAGGGACACTCTATTTTGATTAAAAACGCCTAGCTCGTGACGTCAGCTCATCGCGTACATCTACCGCGCGTTCTCTTATAACATTGCGTTGATAATGATTGGAACTGCGATAAAAAGGTGATAAGTTACTTATTCTCGTATTGTGAACTCGTTAGCGTACATTCATCACATACCGTCAGGACAATTAAGGCAATGATAGCGATAATGCTATAGTTATTGTGTTACAGAAATAATGCTGATATGCCATTGACCCAATTTAGAGATAGACAAAGAGGGTTTGTTACAATGCAGCAAGTGTTTATCATTCATCATTTATCACCGTCAATTGTCAGTCATTCCAAAACTTACTATTTTTTGTAGTTTTGTTGTTGTTAGATATGAGGTGGTATTGGCTATTAACCGGTACTATCCAAATAAAATACAATTAAATCATATAAGTACTCGAACCACAAAACACACCGCAAAGAATCATGCAGAGGAAAATAAGCTCATCTGTTTTTTTTTTAAACCTGTGACCTTCTACTTTCCATACAGTTATATTACCCCCAGGCTAACGGAGTGCTGACCTCTGATAATAATTGGTAAAAACAACAATTATACTGACGACTCGTAGACCATAACAATGAGGGACGAGAAGGAAGAAAAAAAAGGAAGAAGAAAAAGGTGAGAAAGAGAAGAAGACGAAGAAGAAGCAAAAGAATGCGAATACGAATAACGAAGAATAAAGAAGGAGGACGAGGAGATGGAAAAGGAATAGAAGCAGGTTAAGAAGAAAAAGAAGACGACGAAGAAGGAAAACAGAAGTAGAAAAAAACGAGAAAAAAATAAAGAAAGAGAAGAACGAGCATTGGTTCAATAGACCTTCGGAGCGTGATAAGAAAAGATAGGGTGAGACTTTTGCCCTCCCCCCCCCAAAAAAAAAAAAAAAAAAAACGTTAATCAGTGAATGATGATTTCCAATCTATTTTCTGAAAGAGCAATGATCTGCAAAAAGGAAGAAGGAGAAAAAGGAGGAGAAGGGGGCTAAGAAGAAGAAGAAGAATAAGAAGGAGAGGAGGAGGAGGAGGAGGAGGAGGAAGAACAGTTATAACAAGGAAAAAAGAAGATTTCTTGAGATATTGAAGTAATAAGGAAAAACACGTCTAGACGATAATGGTTCATAAGATCAAGTTGACCTTCATTCATTTATACCTTTCATTGTCCTATCCTATCATTGTTTAAACTAGACCATAAACCAAACATGTATGGAAGTTTTTAGTGGCGTTACATATATTTGTATATAGAAAACGAAGAAGAAGGAATAGATAAAGACGGATACGAATAAGAAAGACTAAAATAGGAGGACAGGAAGACCAAGGAGGAATGGAAGGGGTGGAGAAGAAGAAGAAGAAGGAAAACAAAAGTAGAAAAAACGAAAAGAGGAAAGAGAAGAAGAAGAAAAGGAAAAAGAAGAAATATGATAATACGAAAAAAGAAGATTTCTTCAAACATTTAAGTAATAAGGAAAAACACGTCTAGACGATAATGGTTCATAAGATCAAGGTGACCTTCATTCATTTATACCTTTCTTATTAAGGGAGTAATTAAGAAGGGTCCTATCATTGTTTAAACCAGACCATGAACCAAACGTGTATGATAGTTGAAGTGGCGTTATATATATATCAGGTTTTCGTCAATGATTTCAGCATCGTCTATTTTCATTGACCGAGTCAATGCATAATCTATGCCACACCTTCCATCTTGGTTCAGAAGTTCGAGCCACCTGAACTTTCATCTTGATCTCGGAATGTCCGTCCAAAATTGAACTTCAACAAGGCGTTAAACAAACACAAAGACCATTTGCTGCTAATGTGTGAAGCACGTGGTTTAAAAAAGGTTAGTATTCAATAAATTTTTTATGAACGTTAGACGTTTTATATATGGAACGTATGGCTACCTATACCCTTAAAGTATTTTCTCGACACCCAGTGATATCATGTATCGTGTTCTTTGACCACGTCTGCTGATTTTCTCCACGTCATATCATATTTGTCTATGTGCAGTTTATAGGCTGGCCGAAGAGTTTTCGATTGTGGTAACGAGGTGACGAGAACGGCGGTCCAGGAAATGCAAATACGCCGAGGCCCACTTTTCACAAGATGTGTAGCAATATTGTGAATAACTCATTATATCTCATTACTATACGAGCCCTTTCCGGAAAGAAGTATTGTATTTGCAGACCCTACCCGTACCAAATCATGCCAGAAATGTATCCTGAATGCAACTTCTTCAATGCGAAGACTATTTCGCGATGTGATCCAGAGCGAGCCACGGCGTGTCATAGCGTTTTTGTTGAATTTCAATGATTTTATAATTTTGAGATAATTGTTTCCTGGTTACCTGGAGTCCAACAAGTATTGGAACCATGGAATTGGCAAAATGACACTCCGGTTATAACGGATTCCATAACCCTTACTACTACTTGAACTAACCTTTGATTTAAACAGAAAGCCCACCCTAAAGTTAAGTTTTAATAACAGCAAAAACATGAAAGAAACATATTAGTGAAGGTTTGACGAAAATCCGTTGAAGGGTAAGAAAGTTATGATTTTATATTTATATATAATTATATCCTTTTGAGAAGATCAACAATTTCAAAGAAAAAAAGACACTACGTATGAGACAACGTATCTTCCACACAAAATTCACAAAAAAAAACATCTGACTAATTTTCGCCAAACTTTCACTAACACGTTTCACGTTTCATGTTTTTCTTTCATTGAATCAGCTTGACTTCAAGGTGTAATTTCCCTTTAAGGTACGCTTTATTAAGAGATATCAGCGAACGCAAAAGTGTACAACCGGGGAAAGGCTGTATAGGGCGGGTAGTTCCTTTCTATTTAGTCTGAGCAGGCTTGGCTGTAAGTGACGCAGATGGCTTTCCGTGTATCGCGGGGAAGCCCGTACTCTGATTGCTTCTCTTGATGGATCATTAATCCTCTCATTACCAAGATGATTCACTAATGACATAATGAATGCCTTAATTTATGTCGCTAAGGAACGCAGGCAGAATTCCCCCTAGGAAGAGACCCACTTTGTTCTCTACTTGCAGAAAGAACTCAATCTCACCATTGTTACTTAAGTATGATTTAAGAGGACTTCAAAAAACCAGTTCGTGATTACGCCATGGGCGGATAATCCACTGAATTAAAAAACAACAACTAGACAGCAGACTGCGATCCGTTCATGAAGCTGTTTTGGGTGCTGGATGTAAAGACATTTTACAGCGTGCCTGTAACAACTATAGAATCAGGTGCACATGGTAGAACATTCTTTCACTACCTTTGCAGAGCTGAATAGGTGTTCTCGTATCTGCATGATAACGGGTATGAATGTGGTCGACCATCTCATGTATTTCCATTTAAGTCTGTGAGTAATACGATTGACCTGAGGTCATTCGTACCAGCAATAATCTGCTCATGAGAACATTACAACTACGAATTGGCTTAATTGGGGAGATGTCAGATGATAGTGTGAAACATCTACGATCGCTTAATGGATGCAAGATCTGTGGTATATATTAGCAGGTGGTCGTTATGAACAAGTTACCTTCATACAGGTTTGAATAAGATACATTTTATAGGGAAACACAACATGTGGTCTTTATGAGCAGGTGGCTGCTCTAGCAGGATTCTATGCATTCACGTCTAGTTTTTACTGTAAACAAAAAATAAATAGCTGAAAAATACCATTCTCTACCTTAACGAAGTAAGTGAGGAAAAGCTGGATACTATCAAGGTTTGGGGTGAAAATGATCTTATTTTTAAGAGTCTTAGTATGCACTGGGCTTGATGGGTGTATGTTTCTCTGTTACTCTCTGGCCTTGTTTCCCGCCTGACCCGTGCTTGTTTCCCTCTCTCTCAGAAAATGGCGATTATGAATATCTCTTAAAATCCTGTGCAGGTATTTTATGATATTCTAATGACGTATTTTGTTAACCAATATGAATTGTTTGGGATTCAATAATAACTCGGCCCACGTTCTTAACTATTTGTTAAGGGTTGATTCTTACCACCTTTATCATACAATCAATCGTTACCATGGTTACTGTATGGTGATCTGGAAGTTACTCAATCGGTTTTAAAAAAAAAGAGATTTTATTTCAGTTCAGTTCATTTTATTATAGCACGGTGACCCACTTCAGCAAAACGCTGTTTTTAAGGGGCCGGGCAAGTGAGCAAACATTATCATTCCTTTGACATGAGTACAATTGTTGTACTTGGAAGTAGGAGATTGGTAATTTTAAAGATAATGACCTTTATAAACAATTTTTTATTTTGTAGATTCTTCCAGGCCTCGGCACTCCCCATTCTAGCTATACCCGTAACCGTGGTAACATTGTATTAATTGCTGCAAAGAAAACATCACCTACCCATTATCCCGCAAACTCAAAGTTTGAATAAAGTCCATTAAAGCGAAACTTGGCCCAAGTTCATCGTGAAGTTTAAATGATGAATCCGGCCGCCCACGCGCCGAATAACTGAAGTGATCGCCGGTGCTAGAAGGAGGGTGGGGCAAGGTAAGTCTGAAGCTGAAACGTATTCCGAGGTGCGTTTGTGTTAGGTGTGTGTGTGTGTGCGTCCTAGTGCGTGCGTCCTAGTGCGTGCGTGTGTGTGTGTGCCTGTGTGTGTGTGTAGGTGTGTGTGTGTGTGTGTGTGTGTGAGAGAGAGAGAGAGAGAGAGAGAGACAGGGAGAGAGAGAGAGAGGAGAGAGAGAGAGAGAGAGAGAGAGAGAGAGAGAAGAGAGATTTGGGATGGGAGCAGAGAGAGAGAGAGAGAGAGAAAGAGAAGGGGAGGGATATCATGTTCTTTACGAAATGTAAAGCTTATATGTCATTTGCACTGTTGCATAGGTTGTGACGATTTGCACGATTGTATGGTTATATTGACGTCATCATCTTGACCGGAAGAATTTGCAGTCGAACTTCAAGATAAAATCCTCCCAGAAATGGACTCTACCACCAGACGCCCACGGTCCCGATGTAATCAGGGGACCTAGAGGCCTACAAACAAAAGTCAGATAAAGGTTACACTTGAAGTTTCTCCGCAGCAGAGAGACTGAAATGCTTAACACGCATAGCTTGTTTGTGTGGCGAGTGGCGATCTAAGATC
Source organism: Arbacia lixula (assembly GCA_963669155.1). Taxonomy (NCBI): domain Eukaryota; kingdom Metazoa; phylum Echinodermata; class Echinoidea; order Arbacioida; family Arbaciidae; genus Arbacia; species Arbacia lixula. The sequence goes on from OZ022588.1 coordinate 21,819,564, forward strand.
TATAACACTAATGCTAATATTGAATCATCGCTTGTAGTGATTATTTGTCCGGGGTAAACTTGAGTGAGCGGGACATAAAAACCGATGACTGGGACTGAATGGGGGTGAGAAGTGCTAAGACGTCGATTGATGTAGGTGTGCTCGTAGTGCATTGTGTACATACATGTACCTGCTGACTAGATTGGACGCTTGAGGGCGAGACAGGAAGGTAAGTGAGGAAATATATTCCCATTTGGATTGTGGATTGTAAACTTGTAAATGCGATGAATTTAGTGACAATATAGCCCTTTTGCAGGTTAAAAATATGTAAAATTAAGAGGTAATCTGTCAATCATGACAGATCACCTAAAAAAGGAATATTGGATAAAATGGTGTATATTAAGAACTTTCCTCCCAATCGTATAAGTGGAAACTGATTTTGAGCAGAATTATATCAATTGCTAGATTTCGAGGAGGTTTTAGACGGGTCGCCCGAACATATAGAGTCTGGAGACGGCAATACATCATAGCATATATCACGGCCTTTCGCATCGCATAGTGATACTTTGAGGCGAGTGGCGCAGGGTATATGCATGTATATCGTGGTCGCTACGTTCAAACGTAAACATAGTTTTTCACTTTTCCTGGAGAGATCCGTGAAGCTGCGACCATGAAAATTCATACACGCTATAGTTCGGGGTATTCTGTTGATTTCTGCCGAGATTCATAACTTTTGCAAATGGGACACCTTTTCTTTAACCAGAGGTGCATCTCGATCTCTTTTTTTGGCAGCGGCATCGTTTTTCCAAAGACAAAACTAATGTTTGTTTAAGAATTTTTTTTATCAAATCCTGTTTTTATTCAATAATTGAAGGTTACACACTCGTTATGTCCGTAATCCCATGCACATGCAGCTGATCATTTCCTTCCTACTGCCCCCCCACCCTGTGTCCCTCCTTGATATCTACTAGTATTCCAGTTCGTTAATTGATTAAAGGTGTGTTACATGGCCAAATATATGTGATACAGAGAGCGAAAGAAGACCATGGGTGAAAAAGAAATTATTTCGTGATGTCACTAAATAAATATTCACATGTTTCTCTCTGTCTCAATATCGGTTTATCCCTTATACGCGCGACACGCAAAATCTACGCGATATATATTTTTATTTTTTCGTGTTTTAGCAAGAAGCCATACGACGCGGCCGGGAAAGTCCCTCGAATTTTCGACCGAGGTGGAACTTCAATATCCTTTGGGTTTTCTAAAGCCACATTTGAAAACAAATAAAAGGCTCCTCCGTATTCAAATCTGACGTTGGAGAGATGAGAACATGGAGAGTAATACAGGGTCCATGGTAAAATAGATCTTTACTAATATCATTCGTGATCTTTCTGGAATCTAATAGTCCCCTAGGTGAACTAAAGGGCGTAAGGTATTATTTTTTCTTGACCTTTAAACTCGGTAAAAATAGTACTCCACGCCCTCTACTTCGCCTCGAGATGTATTATATTCCACAAGATCACTCATGATCATGAAATATGTGTCTACCCCCCCCCTATCTCTCTACCCCCCCCCCTCTCTCTCTCTCTCTCTCCGTCCTCCCCCTCCTCCCTCTCCCTTTCTCTCTTTTCACATGCACACACACACACACACACACACACACACCACCCCATTCTTTTAGCCCCCTTTCCCAACCCCTCACCGCCACCTCCCCCTACCCAATCTAACAACCACCACCACCACCTGTGCCACTCTGTAGCAGTCAGATCCCTAGTCCCCACACTCCTTAGCCCCCATCCTCAACTCGCTGCACGCTGTACAACGTTCGTCATGTTCGTGACATCTCAAGTCATGTGCATGCTGCGAGCGGAAGTATTAGATAATGTATTTAGCCAGAGCCTGTCTGAATAACAGTAAACATAGGTCCTCTTGGGAATTGCTGATTCACTTCATTTTTCACATTTATAAAATTGAAACATCCTGACATTTCATGTTTGAGTGACGGCTCATAATGTCTGCTGGACTAGTTTTCGGGTTGAAGTTCAGTTTCTGTTATTATACCATTAATAGCTGTTCTATTACATTACTTACGCGGTTAAAATCGATTTACGAGGTAAGAACAATTGGAACAGAGGATTAACTAGGTAAGAACGACGCCAAGATGTTAAATATCGGGATGAAGTAAAACTTGGGAATGTGAGGGTGGGAGCTTGAATTCTAACGTATCGCGTTATTTCGCGTTTACAATCATGTTTTGAGCAAAACTTGCCTAGTATCTGTTTGATTCGACATAATGTAGAGGCCGATTTATATTGTGCTCATTAGAGGCCATAATTACTGTGTTGCTATGGGAATACATGTTCTCTCGCATCCTAGCTACCGAAAACATAGGCCTAAATACATCGGATACGTTTATCAGACCCTTTATCTTCTATCATCATGTTGACCAGACACTGTCTCAGACAAAATATACAAGGAAATACCACCCAGTTCTATTTGGACTCTTAAGGTACGAGGAAGAAGAAGAGATGACCATGGTCCGAAATCATGGCACATCTATTCTGTCACTGGTCCGGATTGTGTTTAATGTCCCAAACGTTCATCATTTTGAGATGACTCCTTCCTGAAATCAAACAAGTACAACCGGGACATAGTAATATAGGGGATGCCTACGGCAAAATTAAGAATAGAGGGGTCTCAGACTGAAGATTTTCTTATATATTTTTGTATTAAGATATTTCTTCATGTGTTTGATTTTCCAAATACAGAGGGGCGCGCACCACTGCAGATAAGATAAGATAAGATAAGATAAGATAAGATAAGATTTGATTAACTCTATCGACCCCCTCTCGGGGTATGAGAGTTCAACATATTTACAATGATATACAATAACATGAATACATACAAATACATAAAATAGAGTACATAACTTCTTCAGCAGTTCAGTATTTACAACACCAAGCGCACAGGATTTCTTACAATTCTACCACTACGTCTAACTACATGTTCATGACGCTGAACAGTAACATCAACAAAATCACTTCTTTTTGGTTCATGACTAAAATGATTCATCATTATGTTAACAAATTTTACAAGTTTCCTCAACTGGCAAGAGTCTCGCATCTTAGAATGTTTATCCATTTCTATAGAGCTAGGTCGACGGCTGCAAGAGTTTATTTAATTAATTATTTATTTATTTATTAGTATTATTTACCCAGGGTAGCCCCTTCAGCGGTTAAATAATGTTCTACAAGGGGACCTGTTTCATTGGGACCCAGGTTCATGGCGAATATTGGCACTCCACTTTACCACAGCCACCCCTTACCTTTAACTCCAAATCGTAACGTCGATCCACACCAACGGGCCTTTATTTGGTTACTGGGGGTTTTATTACATGTAATCGAAGTCCTGTTTTCATACCTCGACCGAGTTAAATACCATGATGTCGTAAATGTTTTTTCCGCACGCTATGATTATAATGTGGTTTCTCAGTCCGTGTATCGGGTTCCAAGTTGCTATAGCAACGGAATGTTTAAACCTCGTATTCAGATCCACAGGTCTTTAAGTTGACAACTGATTTTAAAGAATTGTAGACTGTAGAAGGTGAAGGCAAATAATGAAAAATAGGAGTAATAGGAATGTGACGAAATGCATCTATATGAAGCAGAGTAATCCCAAAATGAAATACCTTGACGACACATGTGGTAACATAATAAGGTAGTAAGTGATCTTTTAATACAAAGCTGAATAATCACAATTATTTAACCCTTTGTTTGGCAAACTGGGGCTCTATGGGATTTGTGTATATTACTGGTAATCAAATACTCATGTGGCACAAACTCTCATCCTCATTGAGGAAATCATTGATTGGTGATTTCAACGTTCTATTATCTTTGTTTAGTCAGGTATATACGCGTGACCTTCATCGGTCTGGATAAAGCGCCAATTTATTGGTTATTGGTTTATGATGACACTTACCCGTTGAATTTCTTTTTTGTCTTGAGACTTTTTCATCGTCTTCGTAACTCATACCAACTTCTTCTACAGGGCTTTAACACCTTAGTCCACGTTCGAGGGGGTCCATACACCTCGGTAGCAAAGGAAGAGAAAGTTATTGTTTAGGATTGTATATACAGTGTATTATATTTTTAATTCATTGATGGTAAACTATATGAATAGTCATCCACTGATGGGGTTTGTACCTACTGTCTTTAAATTTGTAATAATATGTCCCATTACCACAAATTCTTTATAAATATAGAGTTATATTTTGGCGAAAGACTATATTTCAATATATATTTCTTATAGTTTTCTTATATTGATGATAAATCGACATCCTCCGTGCGTGCTGGCTTCAAGTGATATCATGCATGGACACGATCGAAGTATTGATCTTAAGTCTAAAGAGAACATGCGCACACCGACTAAAACACCCCTGGTATCAGACTTTGCACCCTTATCTCACTCTTACGCCAAAATCCCCACTTAGAGCCTCGCATGTCCCTCGTTTTAACAAAAATTAAACACGTGTATCGTACAGTGTTCAACATCATATTCACAATGACTGCATTGTGTACCAACTGCTGTTTCCTATGTGCCTGATTCATAGTGGAGCGCGTCCCATTCTTTTCGTGGAAAGCGCTTCCAATAAATCTATATCTAACCAAGGACGGTGGTATGGAGAGAGCTACCCTGGAATAAGTCCACGTGGTGATAGTGGAGTGCTTCACTTCTCCTTGACAATATACCTCATCGATTTGTGTGTAACATGTGTACGGGGATTGAGTTTTCGTATCTGATCCGCGTCTGAACTGCATTACTACGCCGAGTGAATAGAGTCTGTCGGTCTATATCGTGAGATATATACAACGAGCTACTTATCGCATGCTTGTGTGGAACTCATACTGATACGAATCATGTGAATTGCTGAACGCAAATGCATTTGTGACAATATTAATTAAGCCGACGACACCGATGATATACGATTTATCGCGAGGGTATATGACTGCATGTAGATTCTTGTATCGTGCCTGTGTAGAATTACACATAGAAGTGTAATAAAGTGTATCGCTGAGTATACTGCATTTGTGACAACTAACAGCGAGGATATACGGTATATCGTGAGAGATATGTATAACTCTTTACAATCTGCTGGTTATGTGGACCTATATACACATCTGAGTTTACTCCCATAAGGAAACGAATTACGAGTATTTTGCACTTTATGCGTGAAAGAGATAATAGTTACTGGCCTGAAACTATATACACACAAGACAGTGTATTCTCGGAAGGAAATGAATTACTGTATATAACATATGACTGAGGATGTTTGAAACGTATCTAAATCCAGGTGAGAACTGGCAGTGTATTTGTCACACTTCGTACCTTGTATGGTATCCCAGCCTATCAAGACAAGTACAATGTTTCATCATACCTTACAAGCCATCGGTTTTCTGGTGATACCTTGTATTTATTGTTCATGACATTTTGTTTAATTTGTTTGTTAAATGAATAAAGAATTTAATTGAGTTGAGTTGAATGGAATTGATGTAGCGATTGTGTCGGACTGACTGTCTTATATAAGTCATTTAATATCTGGAATATAAAAAAGTTAAGAATCTTGAGTATTCATACTACTGCTTACAAGCTGTTCCGTTGTCGAGCAGAGCTATACAGAAATACATTTAAAAGTCATATTCCCGCTTTACCAACATTTGAAATATGATAAAGCTTCTATGAATATTGATATACACTTGCATCTAACTTCTAACAAACTTTTATTCGAGGAAAGACAGTGTTGACATGCAACAATGCAGCACGACCATTGCTATCTACAAAAAAAGGTCTTGTAAGGAGTGTTTGGTCTACTTGCAGTCAGTCTAATTCCCACTTCGTCTTCAAGTACAAATTTATATTTAGTGATTATGGCAAGAGTTTGGGATCGACATTGCGGCTAGGGTTCACATTAATTTATTTATTTGTTTTAACATTAATCAACTTGAATGTTAAAGGTATTTGGTTTTGGTGGTCATGTTTGCTCAAACTTTAGAGGATATCATTCCAAGGTTTCTCTTGTAGACGAAATGGAAATTGACGGAATGCGAGTAGACTGAATGAAATAATCCGCCAAACTTCATACTGTCTAACTAATTTGTTTGACTTTGCTTTTCTGATGATTTTCTTCTTTTGAAATTATCTTTCTTTGATGGAAAAATGTCCATATAAATGTTTCGCAAATTAATTTTCCCTTTTATCACAACAGGACTAGCGATCTAAATCACCACCACCACCACCATGGCCAAGAAGATAAGCAGCTCTGATCTGAAGGCCTTTCGCAAGGAGGCCCTGACCTCGCACAACAAGTGCCGCGACGACCACGGCGTCCCGAAGCTCGACCTCTCAGACGAGCTCAATGATCACGCCCAAAGATGGGCCGAGCACCTAGCCTCGAGCGGCACCTTCACGCATAGTAGCAACCGAGATCTGGGCGAGAACATCGGCATGCATTACTCCTCTGCCTCGACTGAATTCTCAGGTGATTATCTTCGCTACATTGTCACATAATCGGCCCTTCTGTCATTCTTGTATGTAATTTGTCCTCTTGTTTTTACCCATCTCACGTATCATCTTCGCCCGCGTTCTCTCTACCTCCATCCTCTTTATCATTGTCAGTGTCATCTGCAATAATTAGCATCTTCTTTGCTTCCTCCTTCACCCTCATGTTTACTTTTGCTCTCATCTTCTACCCCTCCCTCCTCTAACGTAATGTCTTCGCCCACATCCCTTTGTCCCAATCATCATTGACAGTGTCATCCGACATTGTTTATATCTCCTTTGCTTCCTATTTCACCATCATTTTGCTCTCATTTTTCTACCCCTCCCTCCTCTAACTTCTTCGCTCGCTTTCCCCATCCCACTGCAGCCATCCTCATTGTCATTGTCACTGTCATCTGCAATCGTCTGCTACCTTCTTCACCATCGTGTCTACTTGTGCCCTCCTACTGTCTTCCCTTCCTTCTCTCGCTTATTCATAGCATTATCCCCGTTCGGATCCTCTATGCCTCCTTCTTCATCATCAGGATTCTTTGCCCTTTCTCTCCTTCATTAACCTTCCTTCTTATGTCCATACTCCTCATTCATTGTATCTTTCGTTACACTGATAAGCGGTGATATTTTATGATTATCATTACCATCTTTAATATCCTTGTTTTGATCCTTGCTTATGATTCCATTCAATACATAGTTACATAAATCATAAACACTTCATTGTACAGTTAAGCATCCTTTAACAAAACATGAATTAATACAGTCGTTTTGGTTTCCCATCACGATTATTATCACCATCAGCTCCATCATCACAACAGCTAGCATCTACCGCTTCTACCACCATCACCTCCATTACCATCATCAGCGTCCAAGTAATCAGCATCACTAACACAATCAGTATCACCACCACCACCATCACCACCACCACCACCACCACCACCACTACCACCACCACCACCACCACCACCACCATCACCACCACCACCATCACTGTCCACCATCACTATCACTATTACTATCACGAACACCATTACCATTAACATAACTGTCACCGTTGCCATGGTTACCGTCACTATTACGTTCACCATCATCAACAACATCAGCATCAACATCACCATTACCATCATCATCTCCATCACCATCACCATCACCATCTACATCAACAACAACTTAACATCACCATCACCGTCAACATCAACATCACCATCATCAACTCCATTACCACAATCACCAGTGTCACCACCATCACAACCATCATCACAACCATCATTTCAACCATCCATATCAATAGCAAAGCAGTTACTATTACCAACACCATACGCACATACACACACAAACACATACATACACACACACACGCACACACACACACAAACTTATCTTAGTAATCACATTGTTCACACGTTTCTCTTTTGACGCCAGGTAACGATGCCACTGACCTATGGTATCAGGAGGTCAGCAAGTACAACTTCAGCAGCCCAGGGTTCAGGCAGGGAACAGGTGAGACAGCGCCCTCTTCTTCCTCATATCGATTAGCTCTGGTAGAACGTATTCCCCAAGGGGTGGAGATAGTGCACATTATTATGTGTGCATAATACGTTCTTGTATCCAGTGACCGCATCTATGATTACAACACCCTTCACAACTCAGTCTCCGGATTAGGAAAAGGGGATAGACTTTCTACTCCTTTGGCAAAAGAAACGTCGTACGTCCATTGTATTGCTTGGAGAAGTAACTAAACTAGATCGCTTTCATGACTGTATGAATAGTATTTACAAATAAGTACAACATGATAACACCATTAACATGGGTAGTTGTTTGTATTTTTGAACCAAACATGCACCGTGTGGGCGAGATATGAGACAGTATGGTTAATGCAATGATGCAATACTGCCTCATTTCTGAACTATTCAGACATTGAACTGTGCAGTTTTCTGACGCGATTCTAACCAAAAACCGTAGAGCGTTCCGAAGCAGCGCAAGACCAACCACTCTCTCGTATTTGCACAAAAAAAGCGTCGTACGCCATGGGCGATACTGCCGCCATTTTGAGTAGCAGAGCAGCGCGCTGGCTGCATGCCTGCATGAACTGCACGTATATTTTTTTTTTACAAAATAACAAAAAAAAAATGATAGATGAATCCAGGAATATTTCCAAAAATATCTGCTGCCATGTCTAAACTGATCTCCCCAACCTCACCTCTCATCCCAACCCCCCTTTTGCTCTCACACATCCAGGGCTATGCATATTTATTCGTGCGATCTACTAAAAAACACACGACATAGCGTAGGATGTTTGCGTTGATATTTGCTTGCATCCTTTTTTCTTTTTTCCCCTTTTCCTTAAAGAAAACATATGTGTATATTATAAATGTTATTTTACAATTTATTATGAATTTCTCGTACCTCAAAAGTGGTCGACAAAAATGATAAATAAACTTCAAATTTTAATCTTCAAACTTCATCCGGGAGCTTGCTTCCTCTAATGGCGCCCATGTCGTACTACAGCCACTGAACTGGTTCTTTCTAGTTCAGTGACTACAGCTTTTTCGGAGAGTGAACGGTCTTGCGGTGCTTCGCAGCGCTATAAGGTCTTTGATTCCAACTAACAGTTTTGGCTAATAAACAGCAACATTTGTACAAAATCATTTACGTCTTTCTGCCTACACAAAAGATAGATTTACAATCATCATATCTTTAAAAAAATTTTTTATAGAAATTGGAGACAGAAAAAAAAAGAGAAAGAGAGATGGGGAGGGCAAAAGATAGAAAGAGATCGAATAATTATAGATGATGACGAAAATCCTTACCTCTTCATTATCACAAATAGATTAGTTCCACACTTTGGCAACAAGAGCAAAAGAACCGTCGGGTTGTGAGGAAAGAAAAACAAAAAAGAAAGAAGGTAGATTAGATTGTTAGAAATCGGGGCAGTCGTAGCGGAAACCAAAACAAACACGTCGGAGAAACTATATAATTGTTGACGTTGTTTTATTTCGCATGTTTTATGTACAGGACACTTTTCGCAAGTTGTCTGGAAGTCGAGCAAGAAATTCGGCATCGGGAAAGCTATCAGCAGGGACGGGAAGGTGATCATAGTCGGGAACTACAAGCCGCCCGGCAACGTGACCGGACAGTTCCCGGAGAACGTCTTCCCGGCCCTCGCCGAGAAGGCCGAGAAGTTGAAGAAGGAGAAGGAGAAGGAGAAAGAGAAAGAGGCGAAGAAGACGACCAAGGTTTCGAGGACGAGGAGGGGCTCGACGAGCTCGACCTCCAGTAGTAGTAGTGACGAGGATAGCAAGAAGAAGGTAAAGTTGTTGTAAGAAAAATGACACGAATGATAATGAAAAGAAAAAAAAAATGTGTAAATATGATTATATAGCCGTTGAAAATCAGGTGGAGAACATAGACAAATCTAATGAAGGTATACCAAGGTGGAGGAAGAGAATGAGAAAAGGATAATAATCATAATAATAGCACCGTTCAGGGAGGATTTGAACTTTTCCACTGTGTCAGCATGTTTGATGTGAGTTGGGATTGGGTTCCACAGTGCCGGTGCTACATGACAAAAACTACGCTTACCATAGTAATTGGTAGCGATACCGGGTACTTCAAATAAATCTTTTTGGCGTGATCTCAGATTTCTGCCGTGTTCATATTTGATAAGGAGATCAGTAAGATATGCTTGAGCCAAATCATTCAAACATTGGTAAGTATGAGAGAGAACGGGACATACTTGTGGACAAGTATAAGGTGGTCTGTATTGACAAATTCGTGCACAGACATGGGCTGGTAAATTCACGGTGACCATCTATTCAATAGAAATCAGAGGCAACGCTCAAAAGAGCACATAGCACACCTACAACATACTAACATTTTCGAGACTTGCCGAAATGATCACATGTATGTGCGAACAACATGTAAGTACTAGTCAATGAAGATAAAGGGGCGAGTGGAAAAATGGAAAGGAAAATCTCAAAGAGAATGACAAAGTGAGGGACTGAACAGAAGAAGGTCTCAAAATCACTTCGCAAAAGGAATAAAAAATTGACTCTACCCACACCACGATTCGAACCGGGGGCCGGGCGTTCTTAAAACAGCGCCTTACCCATTGAGCCACAAATCTTCCCATTCACTTAACACGTGCAAGCACAGCAGGGGCTAGAATGATTTATAGTAGTCGATATTCAAGCTGAATCCCGACATCTGATTGATAAACGGAGGCAGCGACCCCGAAAGCTAGAAGACTCAACTACAGCATACTAAATTACAGAGGTAAAGGTCCAAACATAAGCAACATACAGCTCCTTAAACATCGCCATGTCAATTCATAATTTCAAATAAATGACTCTCCCATTGACATTACACCTACATAGGTCCGATTTTGACATTAATGCATATAATCAAATTTACTCCTTGAATACATATGAAAAATGAAAAATTAAGGCAACCCTACCACAGAGCAATGTCTTAGGCACAACATACTGAAATTTTGGAGAAAATTGATCAAGAATTACTGAGATACGCAAAAACGAGTAAAAAAAGTTCGTGACGTCATACATGAAAATTCATTTTTTTTATTCATATGGCAATATGATGACGTCTCGATGTACTTAACAGTAAAATGACACATGAAATCGCACTTATATTTCATACTCTTTTCGAATATTAAAACAAATTGGGGGTCATTAGCTATTCTGAGGAGCTATGGCCGATTGAAGACAGTAAGGTTTTTTGCAATATTTGCACACAAAAGCGTATTGACGCAAGCGCAGACTTTCAACTTTGACTTACCCGCACGATCTTGTTATTGCATGGAAATGGCTCAAAATTGCAGGTATGATGTTTGTAGGGTAAAAAAAACATGAAACTAGTAAAAAAAACAGAATTTTGAGGCTGCTTACGCGTTACGCACGGATAAGCGCGCACGTGCGGAAATTTTTGAAACGCTTAAAACTGCCTGGAACATATACAAACCTATCTTTTGATGAAATGGAGCATTTTTAAAATTTTAAATTTTTGAAACGCTTAAAACTGCGTGGAACCTATGCAAACCTATTTCTAGATGATTTGGAGCATTTTTAAATTTTGCGCGTGCGTTTTTGCACTAACGTACGCGTACGCGCACGTTTTTATTTATTGAAATAGATTGTCTGATCATTAATTTTATGCATGTCAAATTTCATTACATATAGATGATCGGTTCAAGAGATATATCCAATAATAGATTTTCATTAAATTGCTCGTAGATGACGTCACGATTATGTAATGACCTTGACATTATTGCGGGAACATGTTCACAAACATCCCTAAACATGATGAAAATTTGATGAAACATGACATATGCATTGTTGAGATATAGATGCCACAAAAAAGTGGGGGGCATGGAATAAAAATAAGAAAGAAAATTCTAACGAAATTATAAGGTGATCTGTCGGTTACGACAGACCACCTAAAAAAGAAGGGATAGAGCAAAAGAACCCGAAAATAAGATCATCAATAATGCACGCGTTAGCTAGATTGGTTGTACGTCATTGTATTTCTACTTGTCCGGGTTTTTTTTTCGTTTCAAAGCTTATTAAGCATCTAGACGAGTGTTTTGCAGTGGGTTGTACTTATCGAAGTATAACACAGCTTTCGATATACAAGAATTCCAATGGGAATTATGCATTATAAACACCATTAAAATGACCAAGATTTCGTTTTGCAGACCGAAAGTTCACATTCCTCTATCGATTAGAAGTTACTTTTCAAATGGGAATTCATTTGTTTGATGTACCACTTGTAGACGTCTTTAACATTGAAGGCTTTGGCTTGAGTAGGTTGGACAAAGGACAAATTGTTCTTTTGTGTGCGTTATCAATTACTAATATACCTTTTACCATTTATATGGCGTTGTCTTTTGGGTGTTGACCAAACAAAGATGTGTTTTAACACTCGACCTTTCCCTTGTTATCGCAGGTAAAATATGGCGAGTGTAGATCCTGCACGCAAGATAACATTTGGAAGGACTTTAGCAAATACAAATTCAAATCACAACGCATCAGGTGTGCGTATATTGTGCATGACAAACTGAAACTAAGGTCACAGAAACTAGGAATTCGTTTATTCAATTTATCTAAATTCATCCATGTAATCTATACGGCTGCTGTGCACCTTTAATCCAACCTGTTCAATAACTGGGTTTCGCTTCTCAGGCGGACGGACTGAGAAAAGAGGAGGATAAAAAAAGATTATATAGTCTTGTGAATAACTAGACTATATTTTTCCGTTTGGATTATATGTTCAACAGCCTGAAAGTAGGTTGTTGGACGACAAAATATGTTTGCTTACTTTTGTAATCCATCATGATGTCATTCGTTTTAACGATTTCTCCGGAGTTGTTCCGACTGGGCCCTCGATAGCTTTTGTCTCTTTGATTCGCTCTGCTTTAGCTCCTTCATTTCTTTCTCCTATTTGACATGTCTCTTTTCAGAACAACACCCTCACAGGAGAAGAGGGCGTGTTGTATAGGCCGACTCTGTCAATCTCTCTTCACGTTTCTGTTCTCCTTGCCCTGAATCATCTTGTGTTTTTGAATTGAACCATTTCGTCGTCGTATGTAGATTTCCACACAGCGCTCTAATCACAAACAATAAATATGTTTGTCCTCATTAGGACTACACAATGACATTTGTTCATATTTGTTCACATTACTTTAACAACGCAAAACCCAGATCGCATCTAACTTTCAACCACATTCGAGGAAAAGACATATAAATATAGAAAATAATCCATTCACTTTAAGAATAAAATCAGGACTACTTCAAAGTCAGATAGTGTTACATTTTGTACTGCTGTTTTAAGTAATGATATACTTACTTTCAATTCGAGACCCAGTGACAATGCAAATGAAAAAAACTTTCTTTAATGACAACCAAGACGCAAGAGTCAGATTTAAAATTATGGTAGCTAATATCATGGTAATAGTGTAATAAACAAAATAATGCAAGGTGGCTGCCGCTAAAGGAAGTCTTTCCTGAAAGGGTGGATATGGCTTTAAATGATATACCCAAGGGACAGGGCGGGAGTTACGGTTAGGCTCAGGAACAGGCTCGGGGTCATGGTTGGGGGTTGGGTTAGGGTAAGCTATAATGATCATAATACTGAACTAGATCAATTGTTGGTGGCTGTCGCAAAAGGAGGTGAAATTGTAAGAATTATCATGTAAGAATTATCAAACTAATGTTTATATATCTATATCTCCGCACTCAGGGCACCCGGTCGAAGAACTCCACGCCGAAGGTCTCCCGGTCGGATCAGAAGGCCTTCGCGAAGGACGCGTTGGAAGCACATAACGACTACCGCAGGCATCATGGCGCCCAGCCCTTGGAGGCATCACGTGACCTGACCAAGAGGGCGCGCAAGTGGGCGAAGCATCTGGCTAAGCACGACCTGTTCGAACACAGCAAGTCCAATGATATCGGCGAAAACGTGGCCATGCACTACTCGAGTGTGACGACGGACTATGCAGGTATATGGTCACACGTGTTTAGGCGATGATGATGATGATGATGATGATGGTAATGATGATGATGATGATGATGGTAATGATGATGGCGATGATGATGGTGATGGTGATGGTAATGGTGGTGGTAATGGTAATGGTAATGGTAATGGTAATGGTAATGGTAATGGTGATGGTGATGGTGATGGTGATGGTGATGGTGATGGTGATGATGATGAGGGTGGTGATGATGGAGATGATGTGGTGGCGATGGCGATGGTGGTGGTGATGATGATGATAATGGTGATGTTGGTGATGATGATACAATTGATTGAAATGATGGTGATGATGACGATGATGATGATAATGGTGATGATGGTGATGATGACGATGGTTGTGATGGTGATGATGATGATGTTAATGATGGTGATGATGGTGATGGTGATGATGGTGAAGATTGTTATCGTGATGATGGTAATGGAGTATGCTAATTATAGTGCTTATAATAACAATATCAGCAACATTACATTAGGAACATTGCAAAATAAATCACATTTGGAAAGATAGACCCTTAAAAGAATACTCCTTATAATTGGTATTATTATAGAAACGAAAGACGGCAATGAAACAGTGGTACCAATACAACCAGGAGTGATATAGAGAACACCGTCCATCTGTAATAATGAATCGGTGGAATGAATCAGCAGAGTAATGTTTCCTTCTACAGAAGGCACATGATTTATAAATTATTTCACAATTTGCTATATTCTTCACCAAGTCACTTGGCGGAAGTGGGATTTTGCAAGTTTCTGCAAATTGTCCGTTGTTTAGTCATTCATGCAAAGATCAAAATGGTACCGAAATATGCTGGGAGGATCACTCTACCAGAATATAATTTGGAACTCATGATAATTTCTTTTGCTCACTCTGTGTAGGCAAAGATGCTGCCGCGCACTGGTATAGCGAGATCCATAACTACAATTTCAAGAAGCCCGGTTTTACGAAGGGCGCAGGTGAGTATGAACCAAGGCCTCTGTTGCCTTAAACTTACCATGAACGGTAACTCTGCCATCAATGGTAACTACCGTGGTAACAGCGCTTGACTGCCAATCCAATTCAAGGTTTTCATAGAAGTTGCCATTTGGAGTTAAGTTACCATCAATGGTTATTGTTATGCCACAGGGCCCAGAACAATTTTCCGACTTTAACTCTTTTCCTGCTAGAATCCATACTGCCATATTGGAATAGTGTGTATTACCAGTACAAAAATGTGTCAACGACGCATAAAGAGTTGATATCCTCTTATTCCTAACCCACGGGCGGGATGGGTAGAGGGGGAGGCAGGAGAGGGGGGGGGGGGGGGGGGGTGGGTGGGGCGTGGGGGAGGGGGGACGGGGGGAGGGGTAGGAGGGTGCGGGGGGGGGCGAAACTTAAAATCCCTTCCTTTTCAGTCTCAAGTAGGCATCAAGTGGGCAATGATATCTCTTTCAAGTGTCGCCAACTGAAACATGTCAAATGCAGGGTTGTGTACATTGTGCGAAATGCATTATGTATCATTTACATTGTATTTCGTTTAGGAAATTTTTGGAGAAGATTTTTTTTTATTTATTTATTCAAGTCTTCTTGAAAAATACAGGGTAGGCAGCCTCCGTTAAAAAAACTGCTTTACAGGTGCGCCCTGTATATACATACAAAACATTTACAAGTGGTGTAATAAATCAACTTGCTTAATTAGACAAAGAAGATCTGGAAGAGAATGACAAAGATCTCAAAAATCACATTGCAAAAGAAATGGAAAACTGAACCTACCCACACCAGGATTCCAATCGGGGGCCTCGCGTTCTTAAAACAGCGCCTTACCCATCATGCCCATTGAGCCACAAATCTACCCATTCACTTAACACGTAAAGCAGAAAAAGGGGCTATAATGATTTAGAAATCAATGTTCAAGCTGAAATCTCGCCGTGATCCCGACATCTGATGAGAAAATGGAGACCACGTATCCGAAAGCTAGTAGACACATGTACAACACACTAAAATTTCAGTGTAAAAGATCCGTGATCCGTGATCCAGATCCGTGATCTGTCGGTTACGACAGACCACCTAATTACCTTGCCTCTCACGATATCACTGTCCAGGATGTGCAGTGCTACAGCTTGGGAGCAATGATCTTATTTCGCGGTCTCAAATCCCTCTTCGTTCTGCAGGTCACTTCA
Source organism: Arbacia lixula (assembly GCA_963669155.1). NCBI lineage: Eukaryota > Metazoa > Echinodermata > Echinoidea > Arbacioida > Arbaciidae > Arbacia > Arbacia lixula. Next base: position 21,835,791 of record OZ022588.1, read on the forward strand.
CCCAGATGGTATGGAAGGGGTCACGCGAGTTCGGCATCGGCAAGGCGATCACTCGTGACGGCAAGGTGATCGTCGTCGGCCAGTACCGCCCAGCGGGCAACATCATCGACCACTTCGAAGGGAATGTATCGAAGCGCGACGACGGCTACATGCCACCGCCCCCGCCCGAGCGGGAGTCGACCCAGGTGACGAGGGTGGTGAGGTCAACCGAGTACGAGCAAGGCGAGAATAGAGACGTCAAGGCCGGAGAGGTCAACGAGACCATCAGGAAGGTCAGTCAGTGGTCAGATTGTCCAGAATCCCCTCCTGAAGGAAATCACAAACTGCTCACCGTTAATTCAAAGAATTTCATACTTTGCAGAGAGACAAGAAATACCAATCTCTATTTTGATGTTACTCTCCGTAGTAATGATATTAATTGATCAATATGTTACCATGTCAGTAAAGAAAATAGGATCATCCTGGACCAAGCAGATAGCCAGAGAGTCGCTGTCCGGCTAGCAGTATTTCATAGGCCCAAGTACAGGGGCTCACACTGTATAGCGCCCCTCCCCTCCGCACATGCTATAACTTCATTAAAAGGTGATCTTCCCAAAATGTTTGAAGGGGACTCTCACGTTCCCCCCCCCCCTCTCTCTCTCTCTCTCTCTCTCTCTCGCTCTCTCTCTTTCTCTCTCTCCCTCCGCATATATTGTTTACTCATGAAAATCATTGAATTTGGAATCTTGTCGAAAGGTGGGATAATTATAGGTCTTCAGGAAGTAAACTGATTTGTTGTTGTGTGGTCATAATGTATCTTAAACTCAAAATGAAATCTTATTGCTCATCAACAGATGGGCGGGATAAAACTGAAGGACCCAGACACTTCGCCCTCCGACCTGCGAAAATTCCAGAAAGACTCGTTCGAAGCACTCAACAAGATTCGGAAGAAGCATAAGGTGCCCACACTCAAGCAGTCGAGTGAGCTGGAGCAGAGGGCCCAGAAATTTGCGGCGGACTTGGCGAAAAAGGACGAGTTTAAGAACAGCAACGAGAATGATGTCGGGGAGAACATTGCGATGCACTACAACAGTGCTAGCATTGAATTTTCGGGTGAGTCTATTGATTGCTTCCTTATAACTGGACGAGATATAAAACGCAACTGTTTAACTTTCATGCATAGTTACTTCACAAAAGTGAGTAATGAGTCACAAAAAGTCGGTCGATGAAATAATTGGGAATAGCAGTTTACGGACTACTTCGTCAATGAGTTGAGAATAATTATACGAAAGTATGTGTATCTGTTTTATAAATATTTTTTCTTCATTTTCTCTCAGGCCAAGAGGCAGTTGACATGTGGTATAAACAGAGGGAGAAATACAACTTCAAGAGCCCGGGGTTCACTTCCGGGGCAGGTAAATATTCACACAAAATTTAATCATGTGATAATATCCATACTTTTTAAAGACGAAAACAGATATCAACGGGCAATGTAAAGTCATGGTAATATAATGAGACCCATTGCGACAGAAGAACCGTTCTGTCTTGATCAAGGAGCTCAGTACTTGTTTGATTTCAGGGGTGGTCTTCTATAAACATACTTTATGTTTCGACTGAGGTTTGGGGTCAGGTTCTCCGTTTCAGAATGCAAACTGCATGACGTAGCACAGACAATTTTGGGCTTCAATTTCTTTCAGAAAGCCTCATTATTCTACACATCCCATCAATTTGCTGGAGTTTTGTTTCACATTGTTTGTTATTTTTATTGTGTATTTCCAGTTGCTTCTTCCTGTCAGAAAGTGAAGTGTAAAAAGGGAATGTAAATATAAAAATGAAAACCCAGAAATGAAATCACGATTGAGTTGTTTGCTGTTAACTTCCAGTGTTTTAGCGCTTGCTCCATCATCACACAAAACACTGTACATCTGCGTTTACACGGGAGGCGTTTTCTGGCTTTCGCTTAATCAGTCCATAATGGCACATTAATTGGGCCGGTCACCTAGGTACCATGGTAGAAAGCATCGCTTTGGGGAACAATATCATGTTATGCTATCGTATACCGCGGCTGGAAAACACGAGGAGCAAACTACATGTACCGAGCAGGTGCGGTAAATCACGTGGCCTTATTTAACGGATAATAATAAGGAAGACTCTACTCGTCTTCACCAATCATTTCCTTTTACCTCGGCTATCTTACAATGCAGGTCACTTCACTCAGATGGTGTGGAAGAACAGCAAGGAGTTCGGTATCGGCAAGGCCATCACCAAGGAGGGCAAAGTCCTCACCGTCGCCTTCTTCCGACCACCAGGCAACGTCATGAAGCAGTTCGAAGAGAACGTCCTTCCTGCCTAGTATATTGATAGTTGAGATCACATCCCCACTGCATGTATACCTTAGCCACTTTAGCAGGACTGTGCGCAGCACATTGAATGCGCGTAAACAAAACACAACTCGTGGGATTGGGGTTGTGCACGTACAATGATTCGATTTGCGCGTCGCACACGCAATAAATTCCTTTCTCATTACCATTTTAGCACTGTATATACCTACGAAAATAGCACCCGACTGGCCTTGGTGCTTGTATGTTGCATGACTCGAAGCCATTGAATCAAATGAAAAGTCTTTATCCAATATATGCCAGCCCTGTATCTTCTTTTTCGTATAGAATAAGTGTATGAATATGTTATCAATTAATAGAAATTAAACTCTATGTTTGGAGTTGTACTCTAGCATCACGTTGACAGTGGCTGTGAAATCATTCCGTTTACCCAATCTCTAATGGTATTGACTTGATTATCCATTTCGACTTCAATAATTATGTATTCAGGGTCCTTTCTCTAACCATTTTACTAGTATATGTATTACGAGTTTGTGTCTTAACTACACACAATATGCATTTTTGTCAAGGACGTCATGGGCAAAATTATTGATGCTACTCCTATCTCTCCGTTGAATAGATGTCCCAAAGTCAAAAGTCAAAATATTTTGTGTCTTTCTTGTTTGATATTGAATGCACAATGCAATATACGAAATTGATTAAAATTATTCATGCATGCAGTTATCTCTTATGTTAAATGTATTCATAATAAACTCTATCTATACGCCGAAGGGAGTTATATTATACTGTTATATAATATTACAAATGTGTTGGGGTGTGCCATATTTACCGTCATTTCATATAAATATGATTCGAAGTGAATGATTTCGACACTTTCATTTCCAGTGATAAAATCGTATTTCCAATGATCTGGTGTTGCTACAGTTTTGATTACAACTCTGAAATATGTATAATTTGTTGTCAATAGAATATAGTCATCATTCATTCCAGTTGATTTCCAGTTGGCGATTGTGCTATACAACTATCTGTAATATTAAGTATAATCTTTTTGTGTAATTTATTAAATTTCTCTTCAGATTGTATGTCTTTCACCCTAAGTATCTTTCAAGAAACAAACGTGGTTCTAAACTGTTGGTCATTAGTAGCATGGCTCCAGGCTGCTTGAGATTTACAATCCAAACAAATAAAAATACACATACGGGTCTAGAACTGGCAAGACTAATCATCATCTGCTTCCAGTGTTGAGCTATTAGTCTTCTGCTGCCAGACCCGTTTTTGTACAGGTCAGATTTGAAAATGTCCGTCAGCCTGGAAGCGAAGCTATATGTGGTAATTGTACAGCCTTGTTCTTTGTTGTGTTTGAAGTATCTGTTGGTTTTGTTGTCCGTGTTGGAATTATATCAATATAAATGATGTGCTTGTTATCTGTGTCTCAATAAGATATATATATATACGTGTGATAGTATAGTGAAGTGATGTACAATTGTTACACAATATACGATGTTCACGTTTAACGGCTGCCTTCTTTAATGGCTGGATAAATGCACTTTCACTTTCGGCTGTTTCAACATTCTAAGTAAAAATATCAAAAACAAATGTGATCACAACATTGTAAATACAAGTCACAGGATATTGTGTTTTTTACATTTTATTTGATATTACAGGTCTGTTTCATTGCATAGCGAAATGTAGTCAAGTATGAGGTATCTACAATGAACACAATGATAAATGTTGGGAATTAGATTCATGTCATGTTTTTATTCCACCTATTCACATTCCTGTATGTCATAAGTGATTAAAATGATATTTATCACAACCTCATATATGATTTTAATTGATATATCTGATCAGGAAAAGAATGGATGTGAGAGGGGACAGAGAGAATGATAAATACAATGGGAGAAAGGGAGAGGGAGGAAGAAAGAGAGAGAGAAAGAGAGAGAGAGAGAGAGAGAAATAGAGAGAAATAGAGAGAGAGAGAGAGAGAGAGAGAGAGAGAGAGAGAGAAAGAGAAAGGGCAAGAGAGAGGGGAGACTTTAAAAGAGTTAGAGAGGAATAGCGAGATAACGAGGTATAGATCAGAGACAGAGAAGAGGAAAGAGAAATAACGAGACATACTTGTGGACAAGTATAAGGTGGTCTGCATTGTCAAATTCATGCACAGACATGGGCTGGTAAATGCACGGCTATGCACTGACTATTCTGTACTATGTGTTACTACTAATACATGTACTTTAATTGTTTACTATACTAGGTACACAACTGCTAATACTACCATTGTCTACTGGACTACTCTACTGCTACTATAACTACTACTAGACATACTACTTCCACTACTACTACTACTACTACTACTTCTACTACTACTACTACTACAACTATTATTATTTATTATATTCCACATACTAAGAATGTTGCTATATGATTGGTCAAGAGTTGATCACGTGATGAGGAGTATTTTTTCCTATCAGATCACCTGAGAATAAAAGTTCGTTACACTCTAGGTGATAGTACTTTTTGGTTTCGCTGATCTCTTCACTCCTCACAGTCCTAATGCGTGATTAATATTTTGAGTACGCGCGAAATAAAAGTGCGTTACACTCGGACTATCACTTGACATCCAATGCGCCCTTAACGCGCGTCCTAACGCGCGTCCTAATGCGCGTCCTAATACGCGTCCTAACGCGTGTTCCCCATGGCAGCGGCTTGGGGTTATGGAGATAAGTAATCATTACCTTTTTTACGTCAAATTGTCATTTTTGGTAGAGATAGTTGGTTTCAGATGTGGAATATGAAGCAAATAATCAACTTTTGGTTTCAAGCAATGAGACGAGCTATCACTTCCTCGGCGATCTGAATGTATACGCTATCTTTCCTCAGCTGCGCTTCGGAAAGATAGCTACATCCAGATCGCCTCGGAAGTGATAGTTCTTCCCATCACCCTCACCAACGCTGATTATTTGCTTACTACTACTACTACTACTACTACTACTACTACTGCTACTACTACTACTGCTCCTACTACTGCTACTACTACTACTACTACTACTACTTCTACTACTACTACTACTACTACTACTTCTTCTACTACTACTACTACAACTATTATTATTTACTATTATATTCCACATACTAAGAATGTTGCTATATGATTGGTCAAGAGTTGATCACGTGATGAGGCGTAGTTTTCCCTATCAGATCATCTGAGAAGAAAAGTTCGTTACACTGTAGGTGATAGTACTTTTTGGTTTCGCTGATCTCTTCACTCCTCATAGTCCTAACGCGCGATCAAAAATTTGAGTACGCGCGAAATAAAAGTGCGTTACACTCAGACTATCACTTGACATCGAACGCGTCCTAATGCGCGTCCTAACGCGTGTTCCCCATGGCAGCGGCTCGGGATGATGTAGTGAAGTAAACATTCCTTTTTTACGTCAAATTGTCATTTTTGGTATAGATAGTTGGTTTTATATGTGGAATATAAAGCAAATAATCAACTTTTGGTTTCAGGCAATGAGACGAACTATCACTTCCTCGGCAATCTGAATGTATACGCTATCTTTCCTCAGCTGCGCTTCGGAAAGATAGCTACATCCATATCGCCTCGGAAGTGATAGTTCGTCCCATCACCTTCACCAACGTTGATTATTTGCTTACTACTACTACTACCACTACTACTACTACTACTACTGCTCCTACTACTACTACTACTACTACTACTACTTCTACTACTACTACTACTACAACTATTATTATTTACTACTACTACTACTACTACTACTACTACTACTGCTACTACTACTACTGCTCCTACTACTGCTACTACTACTACTACTACTACTTCTACTACTACTACTACTACTACTTCTTCTACTACTACTACTACAACTATTATTATTTACTATTATATTCCACATACTAAGAATGTTGCGATATGATTGGTCAAGAGTTGATCACGTGATGAGGCGTAGTTTTCCCTATCAGATCATCTGAGAAGAAAAGTTCGTTACACTGTAGGTGATAGTACTTTTTGGTTTCGCTGATCTCTTCACTCCTCATAGTCCTAACGCGCGATCAAAAATTTGAGTACGCGCGAAATAAAAGTGCGTTACACTCAGACTATCACTTGACATCGAACGCGTCCTAATGCGCGTCCTAATGCGCGTCCTAACGCGTGTTCCCCATGGCAGCGGCTCGGGATGATGTAGTGAAGTAAACATTCCTTTTTTACGTCAAATTGTCATTTTTGGTATAGATAGTTGGTTTTATATGTGGAATATAAAGCAAATAATCAACTTTTGGTTTCAGGCAATGAGACGAACTATATCACTTCCTCGGCAATCTGAATGTATACGCTATCTTTCCTCAGCTGCGCTTCGGAAAGATAGCTACATCCATATCGCCTCGGAAGTGATAGTTCGTCCCATCACCTTCACCAACGTTGATTATTTGCTTACTACTACTACTACCACTACTACTCCTACTACTACTGCTCCTACTACTACTACTACTACTACTACTACTACTACTACTACTTCTTCTACTACTACTACTACTACTACTACTACTACTACTGCTACTACTACTTTTCTTACTTTTACTACTAATAATAATGATAATAATCATACTGAGAATGATGATAATGATAACAATAATACTTATTATCATCCTAACCAAGAACAGTACTATGGCTAACAAAACTTGTAGTTGATATACAATTTGAGCTGTATAGATGAGCTACGATTAATATCGAGAGCCATTACCTTTTCGGATCGTGCTGTTGCGTTGACATCTGATGTATAAGGGTCATATTTTCTTTATACGAGACTCGAGATTATATTTCTGCTCTCTTTTAACACACGATTAAAGCCAGGTCAAAACATAAAATCTTTAAACACCACGGGAAATGAAAAAAAAAATCCTTTTTAAGAACTTCCCTCGCAATAATAAATCTAAAAACTGGCTTTGAGTGGAATCAAGATTATATTGGTGTTTTAGATTTCTTCAAGACGTATATTATACTAGTACAGGGCGAGTCAGAAAAAGAGTAAATTAATATTCCTTTGTCACTTGGTAATGTTTGTTTTAGTGTTGTTGTTATGGTTGAGGGCACAATAGCCATTGATTGAAAAAGCTTCAAAACCTATTTGCGCCAAGTCAGGTGATTACCTGCTGAAACAATGACAAAAGCATTCACACAAACAATGAATGTAAACTAGATTTTAGTGAAAGGGCTTTCTGGGGTAATTTCAATTTACAAAGAAATTTTTTTTAGGCATACACCCAGTAGTAAGGATAGCGTGCTCCATCCTGTAAATGAACGAAAAACAAGTCAGACAAAAATCTTGGAACCAGACGGTATTTGAACCTGCAATCTACTGCTTTCCGGGCAGCGACCTAACCACGCAAGCTATTTCTAGTTCACGGATCAAGACACGACAACATGGAAACAAATACCCGAAAGAGTCTCATTTCACCTGACTCATTAATATTCATGAGTAGTCCGCCGTAGGGACAATTCGGCTAGATTTTAGTGAAAGGGCTTTCTGGGGTAATTTCAATTTACAAAGATTTTTTTTTTATAGGCATACACCCAGTAGTAAGGATAGCGTGCTCCATCCTGTAAATGAACGAAAAACAAGTCAGACAAAAATCTTGGAACCAGACGGGAATGTAAAGTTTATGCGTATGTTTATCAAGGGAGCCAGTAAATCAATAAATTATTTTCACTGAAAAAATCCTTTTTAATGTCACTTTGGCCACAATTTGGACAAAGCTTTCCGCCTTCAATCTTCCACATGTTGTCCATTTCTCTCTATGCACTTCGCAGGGCCATGTCAGCAATGCTCCATCAAGCATTATTCAAATACATTTTGTTGAAAAAGAAAAGGAAAGTCTTAGCTACTGGGCTGCCTATTCTTCAAGTCATCCATTGACCTAAAAAATAAATTGCCGGCATCTTTGACATTCTTTTTTTATCGACAACCCATAATTAAATATTCAAACCCTCGCAAAATTGGAATGTTAATTCCTACGCAGCCTAATTTTCATACCATTTACAAAAGTGAGTAGTGCCTAGTTTTTTTTTGAGACACGCGGTAGAACTCTATTTTCTCCCAGGGGCGAAGCCCCCGGAGGAAAATAATAGTAACTTACGTCAGTCCCTGCGAAGATGGATAATTTCCACTATACCTTCGAACTCGATGCTTGGTATATTTGTTTTATATCTCTTTTGTGAAACAATTAAAAAAAAGAACAAGAAAAAAGTGTTGTGACGCACCTCGGTCGGAACTGAGCGGGCGTAGTTATATTGCACAGTGCGCGGCGGATCGTCTGCTTGCAGTCAAAACAAATGTTGTTACCAGGTAGAGAGCATGCGCAGTAGTGCCAAGAAAGAAATTAGTATATAGAACATGCGCAGTGCTCCCCAGGAGAAAATAGCAAAAGATAATTGGAGCCGAGGCAGAGATTTTAATTTCTAGTGAAATTATTTTGTATTCTGCGAGCATCAATTGACCAATTACGTTCCTAGAGTACTCATGAATATTCAAAGAAGTGATATAATACCCCTATGCACCTACCCCGCGGCCTGTGGCACTGAAAATGCGAAACACACATTTTATTTTATGGAACAAAATATCTTTTAATGAGGTTCTCCAGAGTTTTTCCAGCACTGCCGTCAATCGGAATGCACCTGAAGGGATACGACCCATTTTCTCTGTCGACTAGTGTGCTCACCCGAACGAAACAAGACAGAATGAAGGTATGTTTTTCGATAAGTGCCATCTTAATTGCCTCGATAATAATGTTGACATTTAACCAATTGTGTTTATATCATAGGTTTTCCCGGCCAAATTCGTCAAAACAGCAATCAATTTCATCAACACGCATTCATGTTCGGGAAATTTCAAACTTTTTTCATTCAATTTAATTTTGTTTATAATTTTCTAGTTTTTACATTCAAATAAGAGCGAATTTCATTCAATTTCGAAATTCGTAATTGACGTTCAATTTCACCAAGTTTTAATACAAGGGGAATTATCTCCGAATTGCGTATTCATTTTCGCCTTTTGGCAATCTCTTTTGCATTTTTGTCATTCAATTAAAAAAAAAAACATCCTTACTTATTGGACCCGTGAGGATTTTTTTTTTTTTTTTTTTTTTTTTTGGGGGGGGGGGGGGGGGAAGTCGATCTTTCTCAGTAATTTCAGATTATATGTCATTATTTTTCTCTTAAATATGATTTTATTCCTTTTTCTTTAGATGTATTTCGTCTTTAATTTCATAGTCTTTATTTCATGTTCATTCATATTGTTCTTTTGATATTCTTTGTATTTCATTTTCTATACGTTGCTCCATACAGTTTATTTTGGGGGGTTTATATGATGGATATCATTGTTTTCATTTGATCTTTAAGAATAAGTGTATTGTCTTTTTTATCTGTTTTGTTACATTTTCATCTTTTTCATCATTCATCATATACTCTCTTGTTTTCCTCATAGTAAATGTTGTGCATTGCTCCATCCGTCGATTTCCTGGCGATTCAGGCATCTAGGCATATATGTTTAATAATGGTTGTACCACTGGGTGCATTTTGCAGGGGTTATGGTGTCGATGCACTGCACTGCAACCTCTCTCAGGATGGTGCAGGCCCTGTATGTAGCTTGCGGTTGAACTTACAAGAAAAGTCAGATATACCCCATCTTCTCTGACGAATGTTATCGGTGTAATGAGAGCTACAAGCTAATGAATCACATCATCTTTCTTCATGCGAAACTGTGCATATAATTATTCTAACAGAAATACACAAATTGAAAAATTACCATGAGATGAAAACCATTGCACAAATGTCAAAAATGTATGCCTATTCATTATATTGAATAACCAAATTCTTACTGCAGACTGTCCGGCGCGAATGTGAATGCTCCTTGCACGTTTTTGGAATTGAAAGCTCGTTCTACATTTTTGTATGACAAAAAGTATAAAATCGCATGCTTTTGAATTTGAGTTTTTTTTTGCTTTTTAAATGATGATCTACACCGTCATTCAATTTCGTTCTAAATTGAATGAACCTAAAGTTAATTGGGCTGCTGAGTTTACGAAATTGGGCGGGAAAACCTATAGTAACATATATTTATTTCTCTTGACTGTTTTTTTTCGTCTATTGTTTGCCCATCATTAGTCTCTCTTTCTCCCCTTCTTCCCCCTCCCCCTCCCCCATTCACTTTCCCAATATAACATCCCCCCCCCCTTGCCATCTCTCTCTCTCTATCTCTCTATCTCTTTCCCTCTCTCTCTCGTTCTCTCTCGGTCTCTCTCTCCCATTTATTAACATTGATTATGATAATCGTCATTAATCATCATGTATCCGTCTCATATTAATTACTAGTAGTCATTGAGCGAAAATGATTGAAATACATGATTTAAAGTGTAAATTAATTGCTTTCGATATTCACAAATTGTAGCCATATGTAATTGTTCATGTATATGTCACAAATGCGCTCATTCATATTATCTTTTCTGTCATTGCTTCCGTCAACAAGGAGTTGCAATACATATGCCTACTTTGGATAGTCGTCACTACCACAGGTAAGATGTCACTTTAGTCGTCGTAGCAATATGGCCGTATTAAGAGCTGATAACAATGGTCACAGTACCGAGGTGGTGTCGTCATATGAGCATGTTGTCAAGAAAATTGGCTCTAAACAAATTCACTCCTGAGAGAGATTTAGCGGCCCGACAATGTCTAGCGGGCTAGTGGTGGGCATTCCCCGCTGTGATCACCGCTGCTTGCTCTACCCGCATTATTTAAAACCACTTATGCTCGAATGACGTCACACTTCGGTACTCTATACGGCTAGAAAAACAAAAAGCAGCAGCATTTTTAGTCGTATACGATAGATGTAGTACATTTGGCAGCCGAGGTAGTAGTAGTAGCAGCAGCAGCAGCAGTAGTAGTAGTAGTAGTGTTATTAGTAGTAGTAGTCGTAGTAGTAGTAGTATTAGAAGTAGTAGTATAGTAGTAGTAGTAGTAGTAGTAGTAGTAGGAGCAGTAGTAGTAGTAGTGTTAGTAGTGGTAGTAGTAGAAGTCGTAGTAGTAGTAGTAGTAGTAGTATTAGTAGTAGTAGTAGAAGTAGTAGTAGTAGTAGTGGTAGTAGTATTAGTAGTAGTAGCAGTAGTCATAGTAGTAGTAGTAGTCGTAGTGGTAGTAGTAGGAGTAGTAGTCGTAGTCGAAGTAGTAGTAGTAGTAGTAATAGTGGTAGTAGTAGTAGGAGTAGTAGTAGTAGATGAAATAGTAGAAGTAGCAAATAGTAGGAGTAGTGGTAGTAGTAGTGGTAGTAGTAGTAGTAGATGTAGTAGTAGTAGTAGTAGTAGGAGTAGTAGTAGTGGTAGTAGCAGTAGTAGTAGTAGTAGTAGTAGATGTAATAGTAGTAGCAAGTAGTAGTAGTAGTAGTAGTAGTAGTAGTAGTAGTAGTAGTAGTAGGAGTAATAGTAGAAGTAGTAATAGTGGTAGTAATAGTGGTAGCAATAGTAGTAGAAGTAGTAGTAGTAGTAGTAGTAGTAGTAGTAGTAGTAGTAGTAGTAGTAGTAGTAGTAGTAGTGGAAGAGGTACAAGTGGTAGTAGTAGTAGTAGTAGTAGTAGTAGTAGTAGTAGTAGTGGAAGAGGTAAAAGTGGTGGTAGTAGTAGTAGCAGTAGTAGTAGTAGTAGTAGTAGTAGCAGCAGCAGCAGCAGTAGTAGTAGTAGTAGTAGTAGTAGTAGTAGTAGTAGTAGATGAAGTAAAAGAAGTAGTAACAAGTAGTAGTAGTAGTAGTAGTAGTAGTAGTAGTAGTAGTAGTAGTAGTAGTAGTAGATGAAGTAAAAGAAGTAGTAACAAGTAGTAGTAGTAGTAGTAGTAGTAGTAGTAGTAGTGGTAGTAGTAGTAGTAGCAGTAGCAGTGGTAGTAGTAGAAGTAGTAGTGGTAGTAGCAGTGGTTGTAGTACAAATAGCAGTAGTAAGAGTAGTAGTAGTAGTAGTAGTAGTAGTAGTAGTAGTAGTAGTAGTAGTAGTAGTAATAGTAGTAGAAGTCTTATCAGTAACTACTCATCCACATTGTCATTAGTATTATCATTATTATCATTATGACTATTGTCATGATCATCACCACCTTTAATACCTGAGCCCAGATCCAACAGAGAGTCACGGCTCAACATGCCCAGCACTGACTTGCGTGGTGAAAGACACGTTTCCATTTCGACCGACGCATACGTCTGAGGCAGAAGGGAAAGCAGACGACACCAAAAACCCTTTTTTTCGTGGACAGATTCGCTACCACACTTGCATGAACCTCCCCCCAAGTAAGACTATTTTACTCGTATCTTCTTCTTTGTTATTCTTAGTTCATGAAATTCCCTGAAAAGGTCTAAAGAGACGATACTTTTGCAACCGAGTGCCTGGCAAACGAATTTTAAAAATAAAATACAATGTTGTCCTATCTGCAATCGTTCTTAGTAGCCAGGGTGATTAAGATATTAAGGTTTTGTTTCTGAACCAGACGTTTATACTCATTTTAGATAATACTTATTCAAGGAAATATAACTAAATGTGAAAAAAAAACGTGTTTTGACCGACGGGATAATCACGGGATAATCATTGATAAACAAATGTAAAATGTTTGTATCATTTCTACCACCAACTTTTTTTTCCTGGGCATCCGAGTGAGATAACTTCTATATCTAACATGTCTAAGGAGGATTTACGTCATATGTATGTTCGTGTTGTATCATGCCAAGTTACAACTCGGACCGCAAAATGTATGCAAACTAAATTTAGTTCTCTTATCACGTACTCAAAATAAGATTGGAGGAAAGTGCTATGCGAAAGGCTTATTTGTGGTCTATATAATGGTCGAGCATGATTATTAGTAAGCGAGTCGTTCTCATATGCCTCCATGATCAGTTATATTCATTTTCATATTCATTTAGTTTTTCCACAAAATAATATTTGTAACATACGTCTGGAGATCGAAGCAATATTGAACAAAATTGATACTCGCATGTATACATAAAATAAAGTATATAGATAATATAAAATAACGATCACAATGCATAAATTAATGTACAGAATGTACATTTGATTCATCTGAAGTTATATAATAAGTTATGTGGGGGAACCTACAGAAAAGCAGAAGCTTGTGGGGGTAGGTCCCCTGAAAAGAAATCTGCATACTCACACACACGTGCACACACCCACGAAAACACTGCACACGCACAAGTGCACCTGGACAAGCGTGCGTGCCACACATAAAACACATAAAAGGGAAAAGGAGAGAGAGAGAAAAAAGAGAACACCGACAAAGCCGTGATAAAGACAGAACCAAACAACAAATGAGAATACCTGCAGTTGCCTAATAAATGAAAGCCTGGATAATCGGGAATAGGAGAATAAACCAAGTATACCTGTCCAACAACCATGCATGTAGAGGGGTATAAAGTCATGATACAAATTTATTTAAATTTTTCTGCCACCAGACTACTTTGAATGAAGGGTTTGTTTAAGCTTACGTTTAAATGTATAAAATCCGTGAGTTTGTTGTAGTTCAGTATCTAAGGAATTTCAGAGTTTAGGACATCTTTAAGCGAAAGTATTTTGCAATATTCGTAGTGTAAGGGGTTCAACAAAATTACCGTTTTTATCAACCTAAACTCTTTGCACGAATGTAAACGTGTAATGGCCGCACTATGATGAAACTATGGCAAATGCATACAATGCATCAGATCTCTGTCTTCATCTGTCTCCGTTTATTTCTATGACATGTTCTCCTTCCCCTGTTACTCCCAAATTATATTCTGTCCTTTCAACCAATAAACCAACCCCTACACATCTATACAGGAATCTTCCGCCTAGTTCTCTATTTACCGGGTGAAAACGCCCTCATCTGCGACATGCCAGTAGTGACACTGAACACCACCATTTCGGCCGTCTTTGCTCATGTTGTTTGCGGCCAGTTACCCGCACAAGCAGGACTAGATCGGCCACGCACTGTACCAGGTTACACATACTTCAACTTTGTAGATTTCACGATGTACGTGCTCCAATCAAGCAGAACGTCTGATCAGCAGAGCATGTCGAGGATTAACATGATGACGGGGCAAAGCGACACACTAATTGCCAATATAAGTGAGATGATCGGTCATTATGGAAGCAATCATAATATATGTACATACTTACATATGTTATATATTAAATCGTAACATCAACTTCAAACTTCCCTAGTTGTGAGGAATGCAAATGAAACGAAATCAATCCAAGGGAAATTTATGAGAGTGTAGCAATATTCACTGCTCCTGTTCTTCCTAGTTTTCTAGTTGAGGAGTAACAAATACTGCTCTGCTCTTACAATTCCTTTCTTTTATAATACTATATTAAAAACATGACTTGTGATAGTAATTTGAAATTAGACAATTACATACGAACGGCGGAGAGGTATATTAATCGAGAGTATTTAACCTTTGTCAAAAATTGATGTCATTGTGTACCAAAAAGTGTTTAAAGTGGAATAAGCATGATTATGGTTTGCTAATAAAAGCGCAATACGAATTCGGAATTCATCTATTTATACTCGTACCAACAAGTTTTCATGTTGTTTGGAAAGAGCACTCTCTACTATCCTGACGCGTTTCAAGTTTGTAAATGCTTTATATAGAGCCGCCTGGAAGAACAGGAGGTCGCAATGATACCAAATCAATCAAACAAATAACTACATAAATGAATAAATCGTGAATGTATCTTTCTGATAAGACAGCGAACAATAGAGAACCAGTGTTGGTTGTCGACGCACTGGGTCAGCGCGTGTACTGGTTCGCCGAGGACTGCATTCACCAGGCGGCTCTGGACGGGGGCCAACATCGGCACGTGTTGTGCTCCCCGCGACTCGATCTACAAAAATGTCCTTCCAATGATATAGAGGTGCGCATCGATGTGTGGAAAAGGTATGAATTGTAATGAATATTATAATAGTCACGCTATAGTACTATCATTTCCCTCAAATTGGTGTGATAACAGGTCAAATGACTGACTTATTGTAAGGATATAATTTCATTATATTCCACATACTAAGAATGTTGTTATATGATTGGCCAAGAGTTGATCACGTGATAAAACGTAGTTTTACCCATCTGATCACGTGAGAAGAAAAGTTCGTTGCACTCGAGGTGAAAGTACTTTTTGGTTTCGCTGATCTCTTCACTCGTCACAGTCCTAACGCGTGATTAATATTTTGAGGACGCGCGAAATAAAAGTGCGTTACACTCGGACTATCAATTGACTAACAGTACCTCCTACTAGCGCGTCCTAACGCGCGACCTAATGTGCGTCCTATACGCGTGTTCCCCATGACAGCGGCTCGGGGTTAGGTAGAGAAGTAAACATTACTTTTGTACGTCATATTGTCATTTTTGGTATAGATAGTTGATTTCAGATGTGGAATATAAAGTAAATAATCAACTTTTGGTTTCAGGCAATGAGACGAACTATCACTTCCTCGGCGATCTGAATGTATACGCTATTTTTCCTCAGCTGAGCTTCGGGAAGATAGCTACATCCAGATCGCCTCGGAAGTGATAGTTCGTCCCATCACCTTCACCAACGTTGATTATTTCCTTATTACATTATCGTAATGATGATATCAATAGTATTTATATTCTAATGTGGTCTACAACTAGCCTACTACTACTACTACTTCTACTGCTGCTACTACTATTACTACTACTACTACTACTACTACTACTACTACTACTACTACCACTACTACTACTACTACTACTACTACTACTACTACTACTACTACTACCACTACTACTACTACTACTACTACTACTACTACTACTACTACTACTACTACTACATGTACTACTACTACTACTACTACTACTACTACGACTACTACTACTCCTACCACCACCACTATTATTACTACTTCTACTATCATTACTTCTACTCTTCCGTTTCTATTTTCTCATTTTGTCGTCCATCAGGTATCTATTTATGTCCGTGATGTGCGAGCAATGGCGGTACGACCTCGCCAACGAGGACCTCGTGAAGTTTGTGGAATATGACGGCAATCCGACGAGAATCGTTGTAGAAAATGTAAATCTGGATTTACAAGGTAATCGGTCCCCCCCCCCCACACACACACACACCTCTCTCTCTCTCTTTCTTTATCGCTAATCCCTTTTCTTAATCTTTATAAATCATCCCTTTCTCTTGCTATTGATCGGCTTCCCCCCCTCTCTCTCTCCCTCCCTCTCTCCCTCCCCTCCCCCCCCCTCTCTCTCTCCCTATCCTCCTCTATCACCAATCCCCCCTTCTCTCTTTCTATCCCAATTGACAGAAGAGTTCTTACTCAGATACCAATATACATTCGTGCAAAGGTGTGCTCATGCACAACCCACTTTAAACATAACATCACTGGAGGTTTTAAATTCAGTTAGTTAACCCCACATTTCCAAACAATTTTTATTAGGCGTCAAACTTTACCCCACAAGCTTTGATAATGGTTGCTCTGGGACATGCTCTATACTGGATTAATTTTCTTTTCAAGTTTATACACCATTATGCCACAGTACATCTTACGAAGTAATATTACACCGAAAAGTGTGGATTTATCATCCAGGTATTGCAGCACCGTGCACTCCTTATACAGCAGGCTGTTTTCTCAGGTAGTCTTTCATGTCCCCAGGTCATCGCTTATACTGGACAACGATGCCATCGCACAGTATTTTGTACGTGGACGTCGACCGTCCGACCCATGTGATAGATCCGATCCCGCGGTGGAAAGTGAAGAAAATCTGGCACTTGTTTTACCCTACGATGTACCTCATGGGATTTACCGCCTCCCACCAAATCGGGGGTTACGTGTTCGACACGGAGACATGGCAGTTGACATCGAATATGTGGTCGAATTTTGGCTACAAAGTCCAGGCCGTCGGAGACTTCGATGACTCCGCCATTTTAGAAGAACATCTTTACGACATCTAATCAAAGACCAGCGCAGACGGTACGATCCGATCAGTCGTACGAGCGACCACTGACTGCATGAATCGCAGGAACCGGTCATTGGATTTATGCCAGAAGGTGACGTCACATTTGTAGTTGCTGGCCCTATACCGTGTATAGGGCCAGTGTGATTTTTGTTTTCAAGGGGGGATAGTCCTGTATTGGGTTGGAGAAATATTTGTGCTATACCAGAACTGAGAAACTATATTAAGCACAACACAATTATATGTTCGTGTTGAGCAAAGAAATTACATTGATCTATAATGTTATATGAACACAACAAAAGAAGTAAGTCCCCCCCCCCCCTCTCTCTCTCTCTCCTTAGCAAAATAGCATAACTTTTTATCGAAGAGGTTTTGGGCAAAATAATTTGGCAGGAGTGTTTTTTTACCTTAATGACTAATTTCTGTGTGAAAATCACATTACTCCAATCAATCATGCTTGAGTGGGCAAATTTTTATAGGCAAAAATGTCCCTTTTCAAAAGTCACAAGGGTAATTCTTCATGGCGTTTTAACAATACATTTTGGCAATTCTTGTGCGATTTTTTAAAGTATTTTCACTCAACCATGACACGAAAATGACTTCTTATGTTGATATAACTGGTCATGTTACATCTTTGTCAAAATATTTTTTTCACCAAATAAAGGATTTTTAAAAGTTTCAAACTCGAGAGGGATGAGTATTTGTTAAACGATGCTAACTCAACCAGAACAATGGGCTAAGTGTCGGGATTGGTGTTAGTGCATCGAGAGATGGATGATAAACAATGAAAGGACATAAATTATGCACCAGAAATTGAATTCATCAAAAATCGATATGACAGAACCCCAAATTAATTTTACCCTTGTGATATTCCGAAGGTTCGTTCATTCCGAAGGTTCGTTAATCTGAAGGTTCGTAATTCCGAAACACGTAAATTGCTTATACCTCGCTGCTCGTTAGTCCGAAAACGAAAAAGGGTTCGTTAATCAGAGCATTTGTCGCGTAGCGTTCGGAATAACGAACCTTCGGAATAACGAGTGCTTCCCAAAGAAAATGAGATGGAGCCAGACAAGAACGATTGTAAGATTCGCAATGAACAGATGAAAAAGGATGAGTGCAGCAATACATCAACATGCAGTCAGTATGCACTTGTCATCAATATCAAATCTTGAAGTCTGTGGAAAAATTGTTTGTATCGTTGTATTGTGACAAGCATAGTTTCGTCACAAGCGAAGGTGTTTTTTTTACACTTTCGAAGTCAAGTCGAAGGGGGGGGGGGGTACTGAAATAAGTGAGGAGTTAAGCACACGATTCGAGTTGTGCTGTCGTTACTGAAAGTTGCCGTTTATTGTCAAATAACATTTCACAAAAGCCCAATGGTGTAAGTACATGGATAAATTGGCGAAAAAATTTTGATTTTTTTTTTTTATAAATTTGTGTTAGTTATACGCGTAACCATTGAATTAGATGCAGCCTATGTGCTTGTGAAATTCCTCCTTAGTGAAATCAACATTGCGCAATGTATACTGCCCAGAAGATTCTCAAGTTTGCAAGACCTGTCTGGGCCAGGTGTTATTTACATAGAATAATGTACCTATCCCAAAGCTAATTAGCATAATAAAGGAGGCATTGACTGTGAGTGTGCCTGTGGAGTTCAGTGACATTTTAGGCCAGTGGTAAAAGAACGTTCTAGAAAGTAGTAGATTCAGAAGAATGTAGAACAGTCCATCGTGTTTATTGTTTTGATGGATAGAACTGGATAGAACTTTCTAGATGTACAGATTAAGCATGGATAGAACTTTCTAGATGTGCGGATTGTAATGTATATATATATATGTATCAATCGTTTTGGACATGAGTTCAGAGTTTCTGTCATTTTTGCTCCAGTCACCTGTGTTAGTAGTAACCTGCATTTAAGAGTGTATTGTGACCGTGGCTCGATACGCACCTGTGGATTTATACGAAGATTTTCTCTGCGTGGATAGTTACCTACCTGTTTAATAGTGTTTATGAGATCATGTATGAGAAAGCCTTACACTCTGTGGATTAATATTTGACCATCTTGGATCATTGATTTGGACTCGACTATCTGGAATACCTACTATTCAGCCGTACAACATTGGGATCAATATTGCGATCATAATTCGGGAATACACTGGATCGGTTTATCCACTGAATTATCAACTGGAGCCGTTGATTCATTCGACTACAGTATCCTTAAGCATTGTGAACTAATATCTACATGTACGTAGAGTATTACAAAGTGATAAAACAATTGTGAAAGCTTTATTGTATGTTTTGATTTTAAAGGGGAAATACCCTACATAATAAATAACACATAAATTAAATTTTGGTGTCAGTTTGTATGATCATTTCTGTTGTGAATTGATCATAACAATATTCAATTATTCTTTTGTTGTTTGATGTTATTAGAAATGATTGTCTTGAAATTTGAAAGTATGAGCAAGAGGTACAAACCGCGGCACAATGTCAATACAAATTGACATTATGCTGCGTACCGTACTGGATAATACGTATGCCTAATACATGTATAGTGTTATGATTATAGG
Organism: Arbacia lixula; assembly: GCA_963669155.1. NCBI lineage: Eukaryota > Metazoa > Echinodermata > Echinoidea > Arbacioida > Arbaciidae > Arbacia > Arbacia lixula. Next base: position 21,855,697 of record OZ022588.1, read on the forward strand.
GTCAAGGTTGACATGAAGTTATGTAATGGAAGTACGTGTAATATACCAATATGGCTTATAACATGTTGAAAATGAGTGAGAATTACAGGATAAATTTAGTTTTTTTGGAATATAAATGGCATTTAGCTGAGTCATGCAGTATAGAAAGTGTATGCGTGACAGGAAGGTCATTCACAGGGGTCTAGCTCATTATGCACAGGCCTATTGTATGCAGATGGATTATCATTGGTGTATATATGGAATGAAAAGGTCATTTTTTTATATCATCAACTCAATTAATTGGCAGTAACAGCAGAGAGCATTTCGGTTTGTTATAGTAGTGCTCCATAATGGTGATTTACAGCTTAGCTGAAAGTAGAATATAAGCTGCTTGATATGAAAGGCTACACATGTATTGGTTGATGGATGAAAGGATTTACTGAGGACATCGTCATGGATAAGTCTTGATTGAGATAAGAACAATTACATTTCATATAAAATGATTATGAGGTTGCATATTTCATCTTTACTTTAAGTAAACCCATTGGCAGATGTGTTATGCAACAATACTTTATGATTGTTTGTTTCATTAAAGGTTGAACCGCACATCATCATTGGTATCATCAAAAGGATGTCGCATGTGTCATTATTCGTCAATGGTAACTTTCGGCCAAAGAGTTAAGAGTCAGCCACAACATCAATGTTCGAGTTAAACCCGTGTTAAACGTTATACAACCCCACACAGAGCCCCCTTTCCAGGTACATTAGTTTATGTTCTAGATGAATTTTATCGGCCCGAATTCGTGTACTCAGCTAGTCTAGGTTCTAGATGTATTTTATCAGCTCGCATTCGTATATACAGCGCGCGACGAAACTCAGCACAACGACATCGAGTGATCGTGCGATCGCCGAGAATTGCCAGCCCGGGGACGTGCAGACTTTCAACTTTGACGCACTCGCACGACTTCGTTATTGAATGGAAATGGCTCAAAATGACAGGATGTGATGATTCTAGTGTCAGAAATATGAAACCAGCGTTACGCACGGAAAAAACGCGCGAACGTTGAAATACTTGAAATGGCATGAAACAAATGCAAAACCATTAATAGTTGATTTAGAACATTTTTAATTTTTTCGCGCGCGTTACTGCACTAACGTACGCGTACGCACGCGTTTTTATTAAGTTAAATTAATTGTCTTATCATTAATTTTATTCATGTCAATTTTCATTTGGTAGAGATGATTAGTTCTAGAGATACATCAGTTAAAAGGTTTTCATTAAATTGCTCGTAGATGACGTCACGGTCATACCATGACCTTGAAAATATTGCGATGACAAGTTCACATGTATACCTATACATGGTGAAAAAATGATGAAACATGACACGTGCGTTGTTGAGATAAAGAAGTGGGGGGAAAAAATAAACAAAGAAAATTCTAACGAAATTAAGAGGTGATCTGTCGATTACGACAGACCACCTAATAAAGTAAGAAAATTCGGACTAAGTTAAGAGGTGATCTGTCATTCATGACAGACCACCTAAGACACAAAGAAACTGAGGCAAAGCTAAAGGCTGCCAGAGAGTCGTAAAAGAGGAGTGGGTAGGGGGGGGGGGGGGGGCGGCGGTGAATTTATATAGGGTGTGACCTGCTATTTAACAAGACTGAAAAGTGAACAAATGGGCAGCAGGGGGGGGGGGGGGTAGGGATGTGTGCAAGACAAATTGAATGGGAAATCCACTCTGTATTTAAGTTGGTTTTCATAAAAGCAAAAATATGAAATAAACAAATTAGTATTATTGAACATAACAATGTTGATCTACACTTTCAGACACTCCGCTCTAACTTGTTGTTCGTATTTTGTTGTCTTGGTGATAAAAGACACATTAGTCCAGCGGCATAGCTCGATATTTTGAAGTAGTTGTTCACTTTTTGTCTAAAAGCACCAAAATTGGCACTCGCGTAAAATGATTTATTATACGCAAAACCTCTCGATTTTTGCCCAGGAGAGCCATAGCGGCCATTTTTAAAAATGACCGCTATAGAAAAGTAGTACTGAACAATTTCATTCATAACATTTGAACAGTTCATTTCCACACATTATATAAGACGTCATATTAAAGAGTGTTAAAAATTACTACAAGATAATATCAAATTTGGCAGGATTGTGTGTGATTTTCATAAGAAATTCGGGCAGTAAATATGATTTTTCAAAATTTTTCCCCCAAAATTTGAATTTCCTAAATTACACATTTCTTTATGTTTCAAAAATTCGTCTCACTAATGCAAAGAAACTTCTTGAAAAAGTGCTAGGAGAGATGTTTGATAAACTCTGAAAAAATATGATTCATTCACTAACCAAATACATAGTTATAGCTTTCCAAAGTTTATACTTTAATACTAGCTAAAGCAGCATTTTGTACACATTTTGTCCCCCTGATATGTTTTATACGTAACGGTGCTCATTGGGTCTGTATGCCTTTTGTGTCTATTGTTTCCAATTTTCCTCGCAAAACGCAAGTTACTTTCGGCCTCCATCAACATATCAATGTTTGCCACCGAGATGGATTATCCTAATAGTAATGAAAGTATATTGATATGTATACAAGCCTGACACAGGTCAAAAGCGCAAAGTGCGCATGCCTCGGTGTACAGGATATACAGGATACGTGATACGATATGCGCAAAATGCTGCTTTAGGTTCAACTTTGGAATGCTATAACTATATTTTATGAAATGGAATGTAATTCATTTTTACACACTATATAGAGCATATACATGGGTAAATTTCCGTAATGTTTCAGTTCATTAGGGTGAAATATGAACCAATACGCAATTAAGGAAAATTTAAAATCTTGGAAATTCTGTTTTAAAAATTACATTTTTGCCCTCAAATTTTATAAAAATTATCCCACAGTGAAATGAATTTTGCATCATCTTGTAGACAATTTAATTAGCTTTAATATGATACCTTTTTAGCATCTGCTGCTGTCAGAAGTGGGAAGAGTACAGTAGTACTAGTTACGTCTACTTACATTCCTGAAATGGGAAACTTTCCCCCTGTTTTACCCCTCCTCCTAACACTGACCCTTCTCCCTCCTTTGCTTCCTCGTTTATCTTTTCTCTCACTCCCCTTCGAACCCCTCCCAGTGTCTGGCTTAGTCCGCCCATTGATTCAAGCATAACTATTGGGATATTAATATGTTATACAGGTCATGTGCGTAGAAGGGGCGGGGGGGGGGGGGGTCAACTAGACCCTTTTTTCCTCAAAGAAAGGAGGGTAGGAGTTGAATTTTCATTAATAATGTCTGTATGAAGTAGTCTTCGATGACAGTGGTAACACATTTTTCTAGTTTGAGTATTTTTGGCGAGTGTTCAAGGACCCGATACACATGGTCATGATGGTTGCGTGTTAAACTTTAAAGGTTCAACTTGAGAATAGTATAACTATATATATCAGAAAATGGTATGTAATTATTCTTACGCATAGTACAAACATAAACATAGGTAATTTTTTTCAAAAACGTTTCAATCCATTAGTGAGAAACATTTTTGAAATATGAACCAATGCGTAATTGAAGAAAATTTAAAATGTTGGAAATTTTGTTTAAAAATGACATTTTCGCCCCAAAATTTTATAGAAATTACCATAACGCCATATGAGTTTGGCATCATCTTGTATTAAAATAATACCTTATATGATGTAAACAAATACTTTTTTCGATTTTTTTAGTGGCGGCCATTTTTCCGAATGACCGCCATTGCCTCCCTGAGCAAATTTCAAGAGGGCTCAATATCCAAATTTGCTTAGATAGTTTAATTCTACATGTGTGCCAAATTCGGTGCTTTTAGACAAAAGTGAACAATTATTCAGCTTTCGTGGCAATCATAGCGAAATTCCATGGGCATTCCTAGTTGCTCGGCAAGACGTACCCACAGATGGCGCTCTATACAGAAACCTTAAAAAAGCTCTAAAATTATTACGCGATTGCCTTTACCGTACCCACCCTGAGCTTACCGTACCGCCCCTTCAATCTTCAAATTACCTCAGCTGCCAAGATTTGCAATATTACTCTCACCAACGTATCACCACCAGTGATTAATACCGACATCATGAGTGAAGTGTGCTCTCCCGACAAAGAGATGGAGAAGAAATTCCAGTTCAAGTTCGCCATCGTTCGTCGAGTGGCCGATAGCCTGGTGGATCAAGCTCTCCGCGCCGAAGACACGGGGAAGCCGGAGCTAGCGCTCGCTAAAGAGCAGCAGAAGAAATACATCAATTGCCTGCGCGACTTGAACATCGACGTGCACGAGTTCGACAGCGACGAGGGGCTGCCAGACTGCTGCTTTGTGGAGGATGTCGCCGTCTGCCATGACGGGATTGCTCTCATCAATCGGCTGGGTCATCCATCTAGACAGGGAGAGGTAAGTGCTGCACGGGAAATGTTGAATCAATCAGTCCAGCATGATTTTCATGATTTTATTAAAATAATTTTTAAATGTCATTAAATTATCAAAGCACTAAGTCAATCAAAATCACTACCAGCAATCAAATCGAAGTCTGATGCACTCTGTTTTGTATGATGAACTTGTGAGAGTGGCTAGGGAGCCTAAAGACTTTTGTACCAGAAAATTGTACACTATTAATTTGGAAATTAAGCATTTTCTTTTTTTTTTACCGAGCTACTGTAAATGTAGCTGTAGCAAGAGCTGAAATCAGTGCACTTACCTGTAAGAATGAGGATAGACTTGCCCACGGCTTACTGGCATGTCTTGTGCAGTATTAGGTCAACAAACATTGGGAGAGAAGTCTCCAATGAGAAGGAGAATGTTTCCTAAGTCTCAAGATTATTTGGGCAAACTTGCCCTTATATGTACATGTACGTATGAACACAGGCTTGAAGTGTGCAGGCTCTTAGAGTACCGAAGTGTGATGTCATATATGAGTATGTCGTCAATACAACTATGTGAATAATAAAAACATCTGTGATAATTGCAGGAACTCTCATTGGGAGTGCCCGACACTAGCCCGCGAGGCAATGTCAGACTAGTGAAACTCTCATTTGAGCGATGTTGTTTAGAACCAGCAACCTGCATAGATATATGACACCACTACTTCGGTACTCTATAGATGTATGTGTACAGTGTGCATCCACATCATGCATGCCAGGGCTGTATATAATTGACATGTTTTTCTGAGACACTTCAAAAGGATCATCGAATGATACAACATTGTTCATCAGAACCTTGAAGAATTACTATCCCATAAGCGTGAGCGCTGTCCTGGAGAGGACTGTGCTGTGGTGCGTGCTGTTGGTGATGTGCTGCTGGTGAAGTGATGGTGGTTGTTCGCCGTGCACTATACAATGTTGCAGGGTGCAGTGTGCAGGTGGTGCAGGTGTGTCTCTCATTACAACATCTTCAGGGGCAGGGGCAGTGCCATAGTCTGTATAACGGGTAGTGCCCCTCCCCTAAAGCCCTGGATGGTAGTTGCAGTGATAGCGTTGCTTGGGAGAGCGTTCCAGACACGGACTGCCCTGGGAGCTTCTTTTGTGAACTCTTTGTGAGTCATAGCTGTCTTTTCTTTACAAATAATACACACAAATCCTGTAGAGCAGCAGCTTATCTGGCACACAAAGGGTTAAGGGGGAGGGGAGGGATCTATCTTCCCCCCCCCCCCACACCCTACAATCTATGCACACACCCACACACCTGCGCACAATAACATGTGGTTGTTGGGTACATGTGCCATCTGTAATATTGTTTCTAGTTCATTTTATAATAGTATTCATTAAACCCTGTTTATTGCATAAAGACTGGTTCTAGAAATAGCCCCTACAAATATACATTTCATACATTTTATATTTCCAGTGCTGGTTTTGCATTTCTTGACCTTTCTACGGGCAAACATGATGCATCCTGTACATTAATGTTTTATAATTGTGGCATTGAGGCATGTTTGCGCTGGTAATACACACTAATCCCATAGCTTAGGGAAGTGTGGAGTCTGGCAGAGAAGGGATTAATCACAGTCATGTAGGTAGGAATCTGAAATTACTGCTGTTAATGTACTATACGCTGGAGTTATACATCATAAACACATACTTAGATGGAAGTTGCTTTGATCATGATTATAATGATGGGTAGTATACATACTACGCAACCATAGAGCATTACCAGTAATATTGTGTGCAGACACATGACATGAGTTACAGTTATGTTTTTCTTTATTTACAGCATAGAACTTTCTATGGAGTATTATCATGCAGTTATGCTGTATGCTGTATGCTTGTGTATATTATTGATCGTCATGACAACAAGGGTGTAATGATAACCACAATGTTAGTGGTGGTGATGGTGGTTTTGGTGATGGTGGTTTTGGTGACGATGGCTGCAATAAAAAGTATGCACATTTGTATGATAGTGATTTGTTGAAATTGTGGTGTGCTATACAAATTGCTTTAACTGCAATCAGCTATTGAAGATCTACTATTTACAGGGTATGAGATGAGGTGTTCTCAGTTACATGTGCTGGCAGTGAATAATGCACACTCACAGCTAACAATTACATTGTACTACATTTTAGACTGTTTATAGTGGCACCACTGTAGATTCTCCGCTGCTGTGTGCCCTAACCCTTAGAAGGAGAGATTCTCAGCTTGTGGGCACCACCACTGCACCCATTTTTTGTGAAGCAATACGACATGATGCGATTGTGTTTTGGATCCGGCAAAGTTTATCAAATATGATAAGTGTAACTAAAGTCTGACCCTAAGTCTGACCCTAACCCTAACTCTAACCCTAAATATAATCCTTGCCTGAACCTGGACACTAACCCTAACCCTTTGCCTAAATTACGCAGTTTAAAGCGTCCCAAGACATATTCTTGACAGTAGCACACCATGATGGTGTCTATATACTGTGTACACTTCCAAAATGATAGTGATACTGTCAATATGTACTCATAGCTACAGTGGCACACCCTTTCATATTGGGTGCTACTTCAGACAGGTTTACTGTTTGCATCCTAACTCATATCTTGTATGTTATTTAATTTGGTATTCAATCATATCAGTAAACGCATTATCACAGAGCACGTATGCTATGGGTATCAAGCAGTCTAGACTACAATGTACTTAAAGATGGCCCGTCCCTTTTACAAACATCTGCAAACTTCATGAAAGTTTGCCCATAATTTTAGGACATATCTTTGGGATACCAACTGTGAAATTTTAAGGTCAGAGGTACTATAACTCCCATAGAATAAATGAAAATCTAACTAGTTTTCACTGAGATTTGACTATTTTCGTGGTACGAAAAAAGAAAGCTCGATCAACTATCAAAGATTATTTCCTCACAACCGAATATTACACTTTGTCGATTCCAGGGAAAGGTTATTACCACTTAATCTCAAATGATGACAAAGTCAGGGAACTTTCAGAATTAGGTCTGCAAAAGGGATGGGTTACCTCAAAGAGTGTGTTTTTACTGACAGTGATTTAAACATGTCTTGTCAATTGTATCTTACTCTTATCAATATGTTGTCCCAGGTCAGATTTTCCTGTCTGTTCAATCAACCACATTTCCGTGTACATACGTGCATAAAGAGCAGGGCTCCACATTTTTTTTTCTGTGTGTGTGTGTGTGTGTGTGTGTGTGTATGTATCTTAGAGCCTTTGTACAAGGTTGTGGGATTTAGGGGTCCAGACTTCTTACTTAGGTGCCTGTGTGTACTGAGCATGTCTGCTACAGTGCTAGTGTCAGGGCCTTGAGTAAAGGCAGCTTGAATGGAACAGAAGAAATGGAAGCCTCAGAAATCAGAGTGTAAAAATGTACATACATGCTTAAATTGCAATATTGAGCATGCCTCTGCATTGGAAGCAGTCGGTTTGTCCGTATACTGTCTGGATCTTATTTGTGCGATAAGTATCTCAAAAAGAAATTGACAGAATTTCATCAAACTTAGTGCAATGATACATCTCTCTAGTCTTAAGCCTAATTTCATTAGGTGGACTTCATCAAGTTGGCTTACACATTTCTATTATAATATAATTGACTCCAAATAACTCTTATCAACTTTTATGCGACTCATTAGTACATCTTAACACAAGTAATGCTCACAAATCCAGAGCAAAAGTTTGCCTGACTATTCGTGGTAGGGTCCATGGTCTGAAACAACTAGGCTAGAGCAGTTTGTAGTAATTGGCTTCTATTTAAACTTTCAACTTGAGTGTATAATATGCATGGAATTCCTGTAAGGCATGTGTATATGGATGGAGGAGAGATTGAATAGGTTGCATTGTTCATGAACTCACTCACTACGCAAATATTTACATTCCTAGTTAATTCTTGTACATGTTGACATATTCAGGTGTGTGTTGAAGTCACAGTGATCTGCTCATTCAGTGAACTATTTCTTGGCCTTGTTTCCAGACTGTGGGCTTTTCCCATATACATGTACATGTGCATGAACTTGTAGTTGTAGCTACTACATGTATGTCTGGACACGTAGACTAGTCTTCCTTCCGTCTTCCTCTGAGCATGGACCCTGCTATTCACTGAGGAAAGAGAGAAGAAGGAAGGTCGGTTGCCTAGTCTTTAGTGTCCAGACTTAATTGTGACAAACTTTTGCTCAATGGAATCTGTGTGTATGAATTGTTCAAAAATAACACACATGCAGGTCAGTATCCTCAGTGTGGGTTTCATGTTGTTTAATATAAATTAAAGCATGGGCTTTTAGAACTTAATGGGCCACAGTGATTTTGTCTACTGAATCAAAAATTGGGTGATAATAATCACCTACTGGAAGTATTCTGTGGTCAAAATCCTTTATGTTATGAAAAAAATTGAAATGGTTGAATTCGTGCCCCATAAAGCTGACACTATTACAGCTTCTATAGTTAAAACAAAGAGCTATTGTGTGATAGCTCAACGTGGTTTTGCCACATGTACATTCAGTTGTGTAAAGATAGTGTGTTTCTTTTGAATTGAAAGGATTGTTTAGTCTACTGAGTATAAACCCTAAGAAATCACAACAAGATTACTGAAACTGAACAAAAATCAACTGATGCTGATTAAAACATTGCTTAGTGATTGAAAATTGTGAGTGAGTGAGCATACTGCATTGAGTAAACAAAAAAAGTACAAATGAGGCAATTTTCCTATTTCCCTAAAAAATTATGACTAGGCAAACTCAATTACTCCACAGTCATTGTTCATCAACTCAGCCTTCTTGCCAATGAGTTCACTGCTCGCTTTGTGATCCACATGGGGCTGCTGGGGCGTAGCACGAGGCATGGGAATGGCTGATTCCATTCACTGCCGATAATGGCCAGGGAAGAGCAAGAACACAGTATACAATTTAGTAATCCTGTACACTAAGAGATGGTATGGGTCACTGTCATGTCTAGAGTCAAGACTATGAGTTCATTATGCATGCAAATGATATGTAAATGTATATTGACCCCATGAGGTCAATGGAACACATTGTACACTCGGAACGGGGGAGTTCGGCAAGATGGTTGAGAGCAGTACGAAATAAACAAACATGAACCCGGTAAAAGAATGGATAATTTGTTATTTATTTGGACTCGATCCTGTGAGATATATGGTATTGTGTGAGTAGACAATACTTCAGTAACATGTGTGGGGGGAGAGGGTTGTGGGAGGCAAGGGGGTGTTCATGTACATGGGTTGTATGTATTGCATCATATATTAATCCAATCCAATCCAATCCAAATTATTTTGTTGTAATTTAGTATAGTGTGTGTAGAGGAACAGAGGAGCAGAGATATAGCGTGAGAGAGAGAGGGGAATAGATAAATTACACACAGTCCCTCAACAAGGTGGAAAGACCAGGGCCCTGTTCCATAAAACTTACCATTGATGGTAACTTTCCTACCATTGCCAACTTCTAATGGAAACCTTGAATTTGATTGGCTGTTGAGCAATGTTACCATGGTAGTTACCATTAATGACAGAGTTATCATGAATGGTAAGTTTTATGCAATGGTGCACAGGTCCAAAATGATGTGGGATTACCCTTACAAGAGGCTGAACATTTAGCCTAGGGCAGAACTCAATGGTGAATGATGACTTGTAGGGAGAGGGAAGGGACACATCGTCCTATGCATAGAAAGTCAAATCTAGACCAGTCGGGATGTTAATGAGAAGCACTTAAGAAGGAGCTAACTGTGAGGAATGAATACACTTTCCAATTTATGTATTTCACAGAGGGGACCAGCAAGATTAAAATCCAATTCAATCGTAATTAAGTGCTGGAGATCTATCAGTCTGGATCAAATGAGGATCAGGGTGCTGCCATGTGTGTGGAGTGATTGACGTGGCATGACAGGAGAGAGAGAGAGAGAGAGAGAGAGAGAGAGAGAGAGAGAGAGAGAGAGAGAGGGGGGGGGGAGAGAGAGAGGGAGAGAGAGAGAGGGAGAGAGAGAGAGAGAGAGAGAGAGAGGGGGGAGAGAGAGAGAGAGAGAGAGAGAGAGAGAGAGAGAGAGAGAGAGAAAGAGAGAGGGAGGGAGGTAGAGAGAGAGAGAGAGGGAAAGAGAGGAAGATAGAGAGAGAGTGAGAGAGGGGGGGGGGGTGTGGAGAGATACTGTGTTTGTATACATGCTGGTGTGAAAGGAATAGGAAGAGATGGAAAAAGAGGGAGAAGTAGATAGAGGAAGATATTGTTTGTATGTGTGTGTCTGTGTGAGTTAGTTGGGGGGGGGGGGGGCAGAAAGGATTTGATGAAAGAAGGAAAGGAGTGTGAGAGTTAGAGGAAGAATAAATGTGTGACAAAGACAAAATGCAACAACTAGAGGAAGAAGATACAAGAAGGTTGCTTATACATGACTTCTCTCTGTTTAGTGTATGCATGATCAGTCAGTTTTGTTCAGTTGATACATGGTTACTGACATCCTGCGTATTTCAGTCACGTATATTTATATTGCCACAATTTCACAATTATACATGATCATGCAGGTATGAAGCAGATCTGTACAGCTACCGATTGTGCATGATCTTGTATGCAAATACATTGTCAGCCAATCCCTCACTAGTGCAATTTCTTCTCCAATTTTTGCAGGTATGATCAGTGCATGCATTTATGATGAGATAAAATATAATTACAATGGTCGTTAAAATTGTCATTTCAGCCCAACTCCCAATGTAGTGCAACATACATCAGGCATCAGCTATGCTGTACACAGTAGGTACTGTACATCTAGTCAAATAGTTTTGTGTGGAATGCATTTCAATGGACCATTTTTGTGACATATATTATGAGCATCATCCAAACAATATGCTAATAGTATTTTACCTCCAAGCTTGTCCTAGGTTTGTCTGACTAGCACCAATTTAGAGATGGAGTAGAAATAAATGGCAACTTCTTTTCCCCCTTGAAAAGCATGGGTTGTGTGCACATACAAACACACACATTGTATATGATGGCATCATAGCAATATTGTTTTGTACTGGATTGAGTAACGCGGTTGCTTTTCATACCAAGCACTGATCCACCTTTTTTCCAGGTCGAAGTGGGTTGAAGAACTCATCAATCCGATAGGAAGTGGGTTGCAGACGCCCTCGAATGTACATGTTAGCTTATGAAAGTGGGTTTATTCTGAGTTCAACCCAAAACCTCCCAGGGGCAGGGGCTTGCTCCCATAGCACCTGAAGGGCATCACATTGGGCCCCACATGCAATGTACCTCATATAACATACTAGAATGAGTCTCAGTCAAAACAAGGGGAAAGCCCTTCTCCTACCTCCCCCCCCCCCTCCCCCCTCCTTCCCAGAACCTCCCACCACAACCGTAGCACTACAATGAAATCTGTCATTATGTACATTTAAGACATTTTCGGCATTTGAGAGGCAGAGAGCCATTCATGATGACCAGAACGGTGCTAATACCACGTGCCCTTGATCCAGATCTCAGTGGATGCATTAACTGCATCTTTAACTCTTTTAATGCCATTGATGCATTTTTGTATATTTTATGGCTGAGAGTCAACAAATTCTACAGAGCTATAGTGTGACTATATCATGGAAAAATTGAATGATGCACAAACAGAAATATTCTTACTTACACAATTAACAAACTTCTTCACTTTCCAGAGATTTCCGGAAATGTGTGATTCAACTATTATCAAAATTATATCTTGGGCTGTTTATTCTCATTAACAGAGTTTGCATGCAGCTGAGATATTTTATTAGAAAAAAAACTGTTTATGTTTGTTCGCTGATATCTCTTTTCCTCACAAAAGTATTGATGCAATCCAACAGAACTGGACAAGCGAAATAAGACTCTACATTTCTTTTGTTCTCTCTGAGAAACTGTTGCTACGCAATCATGTTCGTTATTGTTAAACCACCTGAAAAGCACATGCTGAGACCACATAGTTTTTCGGCAGTGCCACGCATGGGTTCAAAGAAAGAAAGTTGCTTCATGTCCTTCCATAACACAGCCCTGCCTTTAACCCTGTGTGTGCTATGGAGGCATTATTGCACTAGTTGCACACCTACACTCCAGCTCAAAGGAATTGGCATAGGGAAAGGGAAAGGGAAGAAAGGGAAGGAGCCGCAGTTTTAAACTGCAGTATATTTTGTCCAGTTCAGCATCAAACACAATGCTTTAGCCTAAAAAGCATGTTTCATGCTGAACTGGACAAAATATGCTGCAGTTTAAAACTGTAGCTCCTTCCCTTTCTTCCCTTTCCCTGTGCCAATTCCTTTGAGCTGTAGTGTACATGCTCTGAAAATAACAAGGCAATCTGAGATATTCATGTGGTCACTGAATAATTTGATGGGATGTATGATAATTAAAAAATCATGTACATTATTATGATTGATAACATTATGGTCTTATATCCTTTCTAGAAAATTCCAGAAGTGTACCATTTGATTAATTTGTATTTCATGTACACCTGTATCAATTTTTGTTTAGATTTTAGTGAAAGGGCTTTCTGGTGTAATTTCTATTTACAAATTTACACAGAGTAGTAAGGATAGCATGCTCCATCCTGTGAATGAATGAAATTTTTGTTTGCTGATATAAAGCTCTGCAGAAAGAATGGGGGGGGGGGTCCTTTAAAGATAATGTATCTCAAATTAACAGTTGTCTTCACGACAAATTCTTTGTTTTGATCACATTAGATTGAGCCTAACCATTATTTATTACTTGTTAACTCGGTTGAACACCTTTTCCAGCTACACTCGAGCAGGATAGGCAACCTGTGAATCCAATTACAGATGCTGCAATTAAGAGAGTATCACAGCACCCCAAGCACACAGCATGGGCAGGTTTATTTATCCTAGGTGGACATAGGATACTGTTGTTTAGATTCGTTGGGCTGAACTACATGTCATGATCGGTGCTCGAGGTGTATATATGTGTGTGTCTACATTAGGGTTGCATGTGAGTGAGCTGGCTGTGTGGCGGTGGGTGAAGTGAGGTGAATGCTAAGAAGGGAATGTATATGACTGTGTGGAGGCTGCTTCCCATGTTCAGCCCTCCATGAGAAAACATGCTGGAATACATTTAAATCCCCCACATTAGGGTTGGCTGCACTGTACATAGTAGGAATAATTCATGAATTATTGAAAGCGGGATGGGGAAGGGAGGAGAGGAGAAGGGTTGGGATGGGAGGGGATGGGAGGGGGGGGGGGGGGTACGTGCATGCATGGAGGAGAGAAGTGAGGGGTAAGGTAAGGAACTATACAACAGTAGGGACCGTGACCACATAGACAGAGTGACAGGAGAGAGAGAGAGAGAGAGAGAGAGAGAGAGAGAGAGAGAGAGAGAGAGAGAGAGAGAGAGAAAAAGAGGGGCAATGTGAGGGAGAGTATAGATGAGGATATTGTCTGTTTACAGCAATTAATTTCTCAAAAGGTTGTCATACATGATTTACCAATGACAAAAATGTTTCCTCTTACCATGCAAAATGTCAAGAATTGTAATTAAGAAGAAAATTACAGTAATAAAAAAATCAAAATGAACAAGTGACACAAAAGCATGTAAAAAAGATATTATGTTTCCAAGAACTCACTGACAAGGATTGTGCAAAGAAGAGGTAAGGACTATAGTGCTGAGAGCAAGTGTAACCAAAGAAGACTTTCCTTATCAATGATGTCTGATACATAGAGAGTTGAGTCTGTACGGCATTGCCCTGGGAATACAGCATGAAGTTCAAGTGGATTATCAGGTTGATCTCATCCTGTGGAGATGAGGCAGGGATGGGGGGGAAGGGGGGGGGGGGGCAGGAGGAAAGGAGGAGGGACACAGAGGGAGGGGTGGAGTGGGTGAGGGATGTGAATGGACATGGAGAAAGATAGAGGAGAGAAAGAGAGAGCAAGGGAGGGGAGGTGGTAGGGGTTGTGTCAATGGTAGAGATGGAGGGATAGTGAGGGAAATAAGGAGACAGAGGGGGGTACAGATAGAAAGACAGACAGATAGAGATGGACAGACATACAGATAGAGAGAGGGAAACAGAGAGAGAGAGATAGAGAGTAATAATAGGTAGCGACAGACAATCAGACAAATAATGGTAGGGGTCAGGCAGGTGCAAGGGAGGGAGAAGGGTGTATATATATATATATAGAGAGAGAGAGAGAGAGAGAGAGAGAGAGAGAGAGAGAGAGAGAGAGAGAGAGAGAAAGAGAGAGAGAGAAAGTGGATGGACGATTAACAGAGTAAAGGATAGAGAGAAAGAGTGAAATTCTTCAAGTGATAGGGGGGGGGGGGTGGAGGAATAGGTGTGTAGAGAGAGTATGAGAGAGACAAAGGGGCACAGAGATGGTGGTAAAGCAAGTGATAAAAAGGAAGAGATACATGGAAAAGGAAGACAGACAGAGACAGACAGACAGATAAAGAGAAAAAGAGAGAGATAGAAAGAGAGAGAAAGAGAGAAAGACAGAGAAAGACAGAGAGAGAAAGAGAGAGAGAAAGACAGAGATAGAGAGAGAGACATTGCATTATTTTGCATTTGTTAGTAATTAGAGTGAGTAATAGGGGACAAAGAAGAAAAAACCCAGAGCATTAATATTTTGAGACGGAGTCCAATTTCATGCGATTAAAAATAATCTAAAAATACCTATTATACAGTATCCTTAGTGAGTTCTCCATTCGCCTACTATAATACATGTACTGTACATACACATAGTCCAATCACGACAGACTGTACATACATCTCAAGTAGACAATTCCACTCCCGATCAATCTGTACAGTGTAGTGTAGTGAAGTCCAACATATTGATTTTCTTGTTGGGACATGGGGAGTGTGAAAGAGATGCTATTAAGTCTGTTGATTTGTCCTCGAGGTGATGAAATTCATTTACCGAGTATTGATTGGTGTCTGTGCTGATGCTGAATATTATTGTTTTTCCCCAATCATTGCTGTACAGTGTCACTTAATTGAGGTGTTGAGGGGAATAGATTTTGATGACACAGTGCGATGTTCAGTTGACATGATTACTAAATCATTATTTATCACATTCAAATTAGTTCATGCAAGGCTGTACACTACAGCTCAGAGGAATTGGCATAGGGAAAAGGAAAGGGAAGAAAGGGAAGGATCCGCTTTTGTAAACCGCGGTATATTTTGTCCAGGTCAGCATGAAACATGATGCTTTTTAGGCTAATGCATTGTGTTTCATGCTGAACTGGACAAAATATACCACGGTCTAAAACTGTGGCTACTTCCCTTTCTCCCTTTCCCTTTCCCTATGCCAATTCCTTTGAGCTGGAGTGTACATGTATAAAGCGTGCATGTCTGTAGTGAGTGAAATGATTAAGCAGGGCTAGGGCTGTTTTATTTCCCAGCAATGCCAAAAGAACCCCCCAATAATAGAGAAGAGCCCTTGTATCTGCTTTCATTGTGGGGTACATATTACACAGCATGGTTCATTGTGCCCCTTCATGGCATTAGGATTGAAAGTAGCCCCCATGCAAATACTTTTTTTATTTTTTGACTCTGTACACAAATCATGTACAATGTATTGAAGGACATGGTAGTAATCGGTAAAATCAAAGGTGATCCCATGAGGTTACCAATCCATGTGATACACTTAGAGAAAATAATGTTCCTGTGTATTGTTTTGCTTTAAATGGCTTGTATAATATGGTATCACATCATCAGCGTCTTTATGAACCATTAAATTTGTACAGCACACAGTGCATGGATTTGATCGTTCTTAAAAATGCTGACAACATGTAGATGGAGTTTGTTTCCAAAATGGCATAAGGACCACTATTTTTGTCTTGGTATTTGTTGGTAGACATTTTACTCCATCACCTAAATTACAAGCTTCTTCCCTCTGGTTCCATGGGTTCCGATGCAAAATAGATTTATTGCATGGTGGCATCATGCATTTCTCTATATTCCATCAATGGATAGCAAACTCCAATAGCACGGTGCAAGGACATTAACATTGATGGACAGGAAACCAGGAAATACTAGATAATGCCAGGAAACGCTGCAGTATGCTCTCCTTGAAAGGCTCATAACTCATTTAAAGCCAGTCTACATACCATTTGAGCAATTTCTGCTCACTTTACAGGCCATTAGGAATTTCCATGCATTTTGTAATGATAGTAAATGAAAGTATGATTGAGAATTATTGATCCAAAATACCAACACCTGTATTCTGATTGATTTTGGGTTTAGTTCTTGAGTTCGCATTGTTCATTGATATTGACTGATGTTTGTATGATCATTCATGAACATTGGACCTTTCAAGTAGCAATATAGCAATTTCTGCTCATTCTGCTCGTTATGAATTGTGCTTTTTGTACTGTTACGTAAAAAAAGAATTGAGAATTGAAAAATGTATGTGCTGATTCTGTTTTTGTGCCGTCTCTTGAGTTTGCACTATCCCTTTATGTTGACTGTATGTGTTTGATTATAATGTGCACCCATGAACATTACACCATTTAGGTACCTGGTGAAAGTTACATTTATTATATGGTAAATATTAACACGGCCAAAACAAACATTTCTGTTTGTATTGTTTATGACACTCTGTCATTCACTGTGAGTAATATTTGGTCATATCCTTTCTCATTTAATTGTACAAACACACTTTGAGCTGTGTGATTGAACATTGAACTGTGTTGGTAAATTGGCACAATTTGAATGGTAGCAAATATTTACTGTCGCAAGAAAAATAAATACTGACAATTTTTATAGATGTCAAGGTCTCATCGTATGTCAACAAAAATATCTCATTTCCAGATCTAAGCCTATATTTCATTATTTTATGGTGTGGAACAACAAAGAAGACTTGACATTGGGCTTTGGGCTACTGGTACCTTCAGGGGTCAATGGGTGTAGAATAATTCTAACCAAAAGGTAGTGTATTCCTTTGCAAACGGTAATATGTGTACATATTTCTTACATGAAAAAGCCTCAATGATACAAACATTGCATGTTAATGCTCACATCAACACAATAAACATAACTCTTTCATTGCCATTGGCATGAAGATGTGTAATAAGCCAATGGGGATTTCAAGGTATGGTAATGTAACGGATAAGTCTCTCATTACCATAGGCATGAAGACGTCCAGTAAGCCAATGGGGATTTCAAGGCCTGGTAGTGTAAGGGCTATAGGAGCTTAATAGTGTCTCACAGTGGCCCTCTGATCTCCAATTTCTTTCCTCTAGATGGGATAACCCTTCTAATATCAGCAGAAAAAATGTGTACATGATCCACTGATGGGATTCATCTTTAGATTCTTATCTAAGGTAGATGTTTAATTACTCTTGTTGTTTTTGTTCACTTTCATTTAAGTTTAGTATAAGTGAGTTAGGAATACGGTATTCTGAAATTGATTGGTGACATTGATTCAGATGATGTCTGTAGCTATACTAATACACACAAGTCACTTACAGTCAATAAAAGGAATGATTGTGTATATAAATCCCCTTTAACCCTTTGTGTGCTTGACATAATGCAGCTGTAGGGGATTTGTGTGTATGTATGCTGCAATAATTCACATGTGGCACAACAGGGGTTAATACACTAAGGATTGCAAGTGTAGGGCAATTAGAGTAAACTTGGCCTGTGGAGATTTTTCTCGCATACTTCATTCACAATCTCACATGTTGTTTTGTTTGTTTGAAGACAGGGTAGCCAATCTGCTAAAGCTCTGAAGCTTGGCAGGAATCAGCAGTATACCCTTTATAACTTGTATGAAATCTCACAGTCGTAGCTTCGCAAACCTTTGCAGGAAAAGTTAAACACTAGTGCCATTCTCACTGGGCTTAAAAAATTGCGAAGTTAGACAAATCGCACAGTTAGACAAATCACAAAGTTAGGGTGAAAGTAGCCTAGCAACCATACCAAAAGCCGAGAGGTTCTATTGTCCCTGTCCCCTAATTTCGCGATTTTTCGAGCTTCGCGATTTCTTAAAGTCCAATCACAATGAGAATGGCACTACTATCCCTGTTTACATTTGAAACATAGCGTCCATGGTCTACTGTAATGCTGTGCACCGCTTGCCTCAACGCATCACTGCGCGGTGTGAAAAGCTGCGATGTGCACTATTGTGTATCTCAGTTTCCAGTCTCTAGGATGGAGGTTTCGGATGACCCGTTCAAACCCACCTTGAAATCTGGCAATCGATACAGTTTTCCTCAAAATCAGTTTCTAGTTCTATAATGTGGAGGGAAGTTTGTGTGCATTATTTTCTTCCATTTTTGTCCATCAGTTGAGCTATTGAATGATGAATCCCCTAGTGTGCAGAAGACGCTATCCTACTGATGCAAGAATGAAGCAGTGATGCATGAAGAAATGGAAGTAAGGGGAAGTAGATTCAGGACATGTAATCAATGGAGTGCCGTTTCTGTCATGCCTATGCGTCCACTTCCTGTTGAATTACAGGATACATGTACCAGAATAGAATTGTCGTCTCAGATGATGAAATCTTTGCAATTAAACAAAATCTGGATCCAATGAAGACGATACAATGGTCTGCCACGATTAAAGTCCATAATCATTCCCACGACAAACCCTTACCTTTACTCGCCTTTGTGGAAGACAAAAGGCTATCCTCCATGTACATGGGCAAAAGTGAACTAATTGTATATAAAGCATTCAAATCTTTGCACTGAGAACCTCAATACAGATTGATATATTTTATGTCCCTAGAAGTGCTTCTTTGCCTGAGAAAGTACATTAGTTTTTGTTATTTTCGGATATCATTTCACATGCAAAAATCAAACCAGTATATATGGTACATAGACAGTAACAGGGAAAACAAAGATTATTCCCTGTATGAAAAACTAGCAGATACAAGATCCAAGATACAAGATATTTTATTCAGTCCAAAATCATGGAAATTTGCTTTCCACCAGCACAATAACACAACAATATTTAGCGAATATGGAGACACATATAAACAATAAACAATGAGTTAGAAAAACATATCTAAACATGGTTGTAATTCGTCTGTGTAGATGTAAATTATATACTGTATGTGACATAATACATGTACTTAAAGACTAAAAAATAATTAACTGCGGAATTGGCTTCATATTTTTAGTTTCCTTCTCGTTCTACTCCTGATGTAATAAGATATATTATATTTACTCTTTTTATTCATCAATTTTGATACATTGTCATATAAGATATACACCTACATCACCAAAAATAATCTTGTTAAACTACATTTGAATATTGCTACATGTACACAGGCTAAAAATGTACTTTTCCTGGTAATGATGAGGTGTCCTTCATGTTGGATAGTGGATATTTTAAATGGATCATACATGATGTATAGCTAACTACACGTTATGACAGTTTCATCATGTCTGGCCTAGCCGAAACCTGCACTTCAACCGAGACATGCCAACAACATCATGCACAGCAAATGCGAACATGTAATCATTACTTTCATCATTATCATCAAATCAGCAAAGTGCTGGCCAGCTCTGTGAAGGGAAGATTGGCCGTTTAATAGAAGATCAAAACAGTTTCAATAATGCAACATTAAAGTTCAAAACAAAAATTTGCCTTTTTAGGACAATCTGGAGCCATTTAACCATGGTTGGGCATAATTATATATCCATTGAGTGGAAAATCACAGAGAAAAACAATTGAAATAAACAGACGGGCACACACACACACACACACACACACATGCACAACTTAGCCAAATTATAGTAAGGATAAAGGAAGGATTATAATGCAAAGACTTAGTTCCAATGTCATTCTGTTATACTTGGAGAGGTAATGAGCTTAGAGGGGTGCTGGGGAAGAAGTAGGTCATGCCTGATATTACCCCAATGACATCCATGTCTATGGAAATTACCTTGTAATTAGGCATTTGCAAATTCATGTATCTCCTATCATTTGTGCACTTTGCGTGATCAAATTTACTGGGACTCCCTAGAGGATTTTACTTTCATTTTATCTAAATCTCACAACCTTGACGGCAGGTGATAAGAGTACCACGCTCTTGACTCACTTTTCCCTTCGCCTTTCTGATCTAATTTCTTATTATCAATCAATGATCAATTTTCCCTTGTATCTAACGATTTCAACATATTTTTTATATTTATGCCTCTGCCACGAAGGGGCAAGAGGCATGTGTTTGGGTTGTCCGTATGTTACTGTAGGTTAAAGGGAATAAACTGTACTGGGAAGACAAAAAAACCTTCAAAAGGTGATCGTGAGCAATCTCCTTGCGAATGGTCTTAAATTCATGTATTGTCCATTTTAGAAACTTGCTGGAAGTTATTTGCCCTCAAATGATCAGCATGTGGAGAAATTAGTAATAAAATTACAAATCCTGAAAATGGTCGGCCCGAACATTTATATAATTTTGAGAATAATCACTACATTCTCCACATATGGATCATTTGAGGGCAAAAAACTTTCAGCAAGTTTCTAAAAATAAAAAATGGACAATACGTGAATTTAAGACCATTTGCAAGGAGATTGCTCACGATCACCTTTTGAAGGATTTTTGTCTTCCCAGTACATTATATTCCCTTTAACCTAACATACGGACAACCCAAACACATGCCCATTGCCCCTTCGTGGCCCTTTAAGCTAACATAAAGGTGGAAAGCACATTTATCAACTGAATGGCATTCTATTTGCTGTAGTTCACACACGTTTTCTTTCTGTGCCATATTTTTTTGTGCTTATACTTTCAGGGATTTTTTTCATGTTGCCAAAGTTCATGACACATAACAGATACTCATGTTGTAGAAAATATTTGCAAGAACTGGCCCAGTACTTGTAATATATGGTGAATCAATTTTTTTTTTATAATGCAAGGTTGAGGATTGATTTGCAACATGGAAGTACATGACAGAGATAATTGCACAAAACGAATGAGAGGTTGTCCTGTTCTGGAGCTCCAATCTGCTCGATAGCTCTGTATTCAAACAAGATTGACCCAATTATTGGTACATGACTATGCTTTAGTTTTCTGCAGTACACTCTCCATTTCTCTTGACATAGTCTTTTATCTCTATAGAAAAGATACATACAAACATACTGCATGCATTTTTTAAAAGAAAACTTTGAAGAAAATTGTTAGTGTTTACACTGTACTGCTGTGGTGCATGTGTGTGCATATATGCTTCGTGCTCCTACATAATATGTCTACATTTGAAATTTGTACAGAACCATCTACATGTATGTGTAAATAACTTATGTAAAGCTACATATATACCATGTCTGTAACCATTTTTCTAGTTCCGGGCTTTATATGAATCACATAGTGTTTTAAAGATAAGCTCGAAGTTGATTCACGTTACACAATGTTGCTCATACATGAGTCACATGTAGCAATATATATATTAGGCTAAAGTTACCAATATGTGATTTCCGATTAATGTAGTTAACCGGAAATTAATGTGATAATTTTCGGATGCAGGCAATTATATCGCAGGAGTCGTTATTTTACCGAAACGCAATCAAACGCATCTCTGGGTAATATTACATAAAACGATGACATTCATGATTATACAACAAATAAATCATTTATATTCACGAAGGAAATTGCTTATTCTCTGAGGTTGTACACACGTATTAGCTCACTAAAACTAGTCAAACCCGTTACGAAATCATTTTCTTAAAGGACGACAAGTCGACACAATATCAATATGAAGTGAGTGCTACATCTCAACCTCATGACAGCATTGCCAATTTGCCTTACAAAGTGGAAATCTTCATATCATTGAAACATTAATACCTTTTCAATTGATTTTCCTCAAACATTTTTGTGCTCTGCTTTCAAGATTTTGATGCCTCTATTTCCTTTTAAAGCCGAAATCCCCTTTTCAATTTTTAAGACATATTATCACACAAATTCCACACAAAAGATACCGCATGCTTCCATGTGTGCTGCTAGATGGCGCACTTTGCGAAATAACGTCATTCCGTGAAAAGGTAGTCACAATGGTGCTATTGGAATCAGGACTGTGATTTTTATGACTGGCGCCCGCATTGTCTCTTGTGTGATAATCCGTTGAGGGGGCAATACTTGCTTCATGGGTATCATAGACGTCAATATTACAGGCGACAGATACATTTTCCGCCTTTCCCCAGTCATTAATTGTAACGAAAATCAGTACGTCGATGATAAAATTCACCGAATTTTGCCAAGTGTCAGTGGCACGACACCCCACTGATACTGTTTCATTAATATAAATTTGATTTGCGTTAAATTCTAGCCCGCCCTCCACGATGCGTAGGCGACTGTCGTTGATAGACAACAACCCAGTGCTTAGCTGCAGGAAACCCACATCAGGAGACTCCTGGAAGATCCACTGAATGAGAGGTGGTGGGTGTGACGTCACAGGGCATTGGATTAAAACGCTGGCGTTGTGTTCAGTACTACACGTCTTGTCAGTTGCAAGAGATAATGAACACGTCACCTTATCTATCGAGTAAATCACATGGCTGTTGGATTTCAGTAACGGAGAAAAACAGGAGCCATACATAGTGATATCTTCTTCTGTTTCCAATAATAAGACTTGAGGAGAACAATCGCATCTTTCAATGCTTTCCGTCACGAAAATTTGAATATCAAAACGAGGCCTAGAATTAAAACTCACAGGTATTAATGCCTTGTCTATTTCGGTTGTTGAATTGCTCGTCAAATCCAATAGGTTAAGAGTATAAACAAATCGGTAAAATTCTCCACTGCAATTTCTACCAGGAAATCGCATCAAGTCATTCCCAGACAGATGGAGCTCTAGTAAAGGGTGTACTGTATTTAATCGGTCACATCCAACTAACGACTTGATGCGATTGTTATCAAGGTATAAACGCGTAACCATTGGAAATTGTACCAAGAACCTAGCAATGTCGAATACCTGGAAAGAGTTTTGGCTAAAGTTCGTATGAACAACCTGCGGGCCGTACCAATTTGGAATGTCTACGAGATTACTTTCGACAAAACTAATTTCAATTGCTTTTCTTAAGATTACGCTGTTCAGACGTTCAAAGCCATTCAAAGATACATTACGCAAGGTTATTATAGGCGTATATAATTCTTTTGATAGCTTTGACTGTTTTGACGGCAGGCGTGAGGCTGGTTGAAATGTGCAGCTGTCGTTAGTAAGGTACATTTCAATTCCCACGAGGAGAACGCGAAAATGATGACACACTATGGTGTCAGGAACCCTGATTACGTGGTGGCCTTGAATGAGGAGCTCATGTACCTCAGCCGAGATCGCCACGGATGCGGACATGGCGGAGTCAAGGTCAAAATGAAAGGTACGTAAGCCACGGATAAACGAGCCGCTGATATCAAATGGTGGAATAAGATTGCCATTTATTTTGAAAGATTCTAGATATCTTAATTTTTCAACTGCCTCAATAGTGAAAGTGCTAATGTGATTGTGACTGACATCTATCTCTTTTAGGGATGGAAATAGTTGGCTGATATTATGTGGTATCTTGGTCAATGCATTTCGACTAAGATCTATTACTGCCAGCGAGCGAAGCACATCGGATGGGAAGTCTCGAATGGTTGTATTTCGTAGAGACAAAGTTTTCAGTATGGACAGACGAGAAAATGCGCCTTTTTCAATGGACAGGATTGGATTATTATCGAGTATTAAGAAGTAGAGTTTTGGCAGATCACCAAACGTTGAAATGTTATAAATGAAATTGTTTGGAAGAGCCAGGCGATCTAAGTTATCCAGATTTCTAAATGATTTCGAATCAATTATTGATATTGCGTTGTCACGACATTCCAGCGTTTTGAGATTTGGAATATTTGAAAGGTTAGAAGGATTCGTCAATCTGTTGTCGTCAACATTTAAGACGACGAGTCTCAGAAGTTCTGAGAACATGTCAGAATCGACTCTTTTGATGGCATTGTTGTGAAGGAAAACCGCGCGTAAATTGGGATTTTTGAATTGTCCTACGAGCGATACGATTGCGTTGTCCTCCAATGATATGACATGTAGATTTAAAAGGTTTTTAAACTTGTCGGCATCAAGGACAGTAATTTTGTTGAAGTTCATAGTTAGTATACGAATATTCCTTAAGCCAGTAAAATGTGGAATGCTTGTAAACAGATTCTGAGACAAGTTAATGTCCGCCAGACGTGGTATAATCGCTGAATGATCTAGGAATTTTATAAAATTGAAAGAAAGGTCGAGAAAGTTAAGGTACTGGTGGTTTAGTGCCCGAATTTGCGGAATGTATCCATTTGTCATTGTCAATTCCTGGAGAAGAGGTGCCCGCGTCAAAATCGTCCTCAAAAAGTAGTCATCGGTGATATTAGAGAAAATGGCGCTTTGTAAAAGGGGAAAATAAGGAATGGTATTTTGTGATAAAGAATGTTGTTGATTGTCTAGATAGGCAGTTGTCAAGCGAGAAGTGTGCAATAACGCAGATAGGTTTCTGATGTTATTACCACTCAGTACGAGGGTAAGAAGGGAACTTGTGAGGGAGAGTTCTTCTATCACTGCGATTCTATTGGAATCGAGATGTAACGTTGAGAGATTAAGCCGAGAGAATGTGCCATCAGGAATGTAAGCAATACGGTTTTTCGTCAAGGATAAGAAACTCAGTTGGTCAAGCCCGAAAAAGGACTCGCTGTTTACTGTCTGGATTAGGTTTCCTGTCAAGTCAAGATATGTGAGAAGAGTGGGAAACCTATTACCATGCACCTGATGTAATTTATTGAAGGCGAGGTCTAAGTACGTGAGGTTAGGTACACTCAAGCCAAAGGAAAAAGGGATGTCTTTGATGGCGTTGTCGGTCAAGGTGTACATACGCAACGGCTTTAAGAAGTGAGATGTCGGGATCTCACTCAGGAGGTTGTGATCGAGATGAAGACTGTTTAGCACAGGCAGGCGGGCGAAGATGGAATCGTTTATGGAGCGGATAGCGTTTTTATGAAGCGTAAGTTCTGTCACATTCATATTTCCTTGAAACAAATCAGGTCCAAATATCGGGCTGTCCTCTTGATGCTCGTCAGCGTAGGACGTATCCCTTGGAAAGAAATTTCCGATACAGGCAACATAAGCACCAGGCACGCTGTAGGCGTCATAGCACATGCAGATTCGGCAGATCTCCATCTCCTGGGGTTTACTTAAGCGAATTAATATGACTAAAACAAATAGGTTTGCAACTCTCAGTGGGAAATCCCGATTTGCCGCCATCCTTGCCTCTCTGAATAATGTGAAAATACGATAGAGCAAGTCTATCCAGCACAACCTTCCTGCAAAAATATGAAATGAAACGGGGAGAAAGGGAAAAAGAAGAGATAAGCAAGATACACAAAATATCAAAATTAGGGAGAATAACAGGGAAAATGGTAACATAACAAGCACATGACTTTCTTATTTAACAAAATATGCAGCAGGAGGCCTATATTGATGAACAATGATAAAGAACAACTTGCTAAATTAAAATTCCGATATGTTTATTGCGATTTTACCTTGTTCTCTAACTAAAGTGAGGAGGGAAATCGTTGGACTCTAATGCTCTGTTGACACTTTCACGATTTTTGGTCCCGCACTGCCCCGCATTGAATGCGTGCCAGTGCGGGACCAAAAATCGTGAAAGTGTCAACAGAGCATAACTTGATAAGATAAGAACTACGTGGAGCATGAAATATATATTTAGTATTTTATCGAAAACGTAGAATAACAATATACATGGTATGTGCAGGAATAGAAAGAAGTTAAAGGGCATATACTGTACTGGGAAGACAAAAAGGCCTTCAAAAGGTGATTGTGAGCAATCTTCTTGCCAATGGTCTTGAATTCAGTATTGTCCATTTTGGAAACTTGCTGGAAAGTTATTTTCCACATTTGGAGAAATGAATGATTAAATCGCAAATCCTCAAATTGTTCGGGTCGAACATTTCGAGGATTTGTGATTTAATCACTAATTACTCCAAATGTGGATCATATGAGTGTAAATAACTTTCAGTGAGTTTCTAAAATGGACAGTACATGAATTTAAGATCATTGGCAAGAAGATTGCTCACGATCACCTTTTGAAGGCTTTTTTTGTCTTCCCAGTCATTTGCCAGTACAGTATATTCCCTTTAACACATACCATACCAAACACACTATACGGATGTATGGTCTGGCTAAAATCAGGTTCGGCGGTCCGAACCGTATTTTGACACTTGTACCTTCAGCAGGAAACTCTCCATCCGGGAGTATTATGATTGATAAATAGTGGAGATTGAGCTTAATCGGTCGTTAGTGAAAAAAAAATCCCTTTCTTTTATATACAGAGTTACGTGTTGTATCAATCGCAAGTTGAGTTGCAATCAATCGCTTTTCGTTATACGACAGTTTTTTTCGACACCCATTACGGGCTGTGATGGGACAGACCCAAATACCATTTCCGAAAAATGATGCTTTGAACCTTATACTATTGTTTCTTGGATACGAATGAGTATAGCTTGAGCTTTATCAAGTGAAAAGTTGCATCATGCTTACAGTGATACAAAATAAAGCCTCTGTTACGCTCTCTCATCCCGACATGCTAAGCTCGTTCATTATTTAAATCTATCTCTTATTGATCTCCATACCTGCATTTCAACTTTTCCAAGCGAGTGGATGAAAATGCCTTCCCCACACTGGTCGACGTAGTTGGTAATCGCAACTGAACCTGGAACAACACATTATAATCATGTATCAACTATCTATTTGCAACATTAAGTTAGATTTTCATACAATTTACATATACGTGATTTTTTTTCCATCATAACGGCATAACAGTATTTGTACACTAGTCAAGTTCAAGTTCAGTGTTCATAGCATTAGCGTTAAAATCAAAAGACCATGAATGAACCAAACCTTAAAATGATTCCCCTCATGGGAATAATGAATTGAAATGGGGAGAGGACACACACATACATACAAAGCCGTTAGAATGAAGATATTAGCATGATTATACTCACATTTATTTCGATAAGCAACTATTATATAAGAGGTAGACAATTATACCACGAACGTTCCTATTCACTTAACGAGAAACGCACAGAGACTCAGCATGCTAAAACTAGTAATTGATTCTTCAATCAGTCCATCCTCATCTGTGTCCTTTCGTCACAAGTTTCAAGGTTTTGTGGAGCAACGCTATATGCAGGTGACCTTTTTTTTTTTTTTTTAGAAAAAAACACGCACAACTGTACGCAGAGACAGACAGTGACGTTAAAATCGTCCTTATGAAAGAGAACAAAACAAGCCATTAGCTTTAGTTGATGCCCATCTTGAAGACAAACAGATTCATATAACTTGTTTTTAATCCGTAGCAGAACGATTAAATGGAATTACGCTGATCCTACCTTAATCTTCCCGTATCATTATACAATTAATTCATAGTGCTAGGTATCCATGGAGATTGAGTTTGTGTTTTCGTATAGACAGACACCTTAGCATCCTTACGTCAATGTTGTTGGATGTTTGCAATCCGAACTGCTCTTGTACAAACTGATGTTAAAAAAAAAAAATCCTTTGTTCAGCTCGGTACCACGAGTTAAATAAGAATAGTCAAGCAATTAGTCAACACCAGACAAGCCCATTTGAAATCTTTATCAAGTTTATCATGCTTCTGATCCAAGAGTTTGGCTGAGAAATGTCCCAAGAGCTTTGAAACGAGGCAAGCGATTATCGTGATAATAATTGACAAGTGAACGGAAGGTACAAAAATACACGATGAAGAGAGTTTGTCAATTAAGTGACACCCAAGACAGTGAGATGGACTCATTTGACCAATCAAATTCCATGAATTATTAAGCGACCAGTGGAGTTTTGAACCAATGTATAGATCATAATGGATCAGGAGAACTGATTCAGAGCAAATGTTTCTCAGTGATATCTGTATCAAAGAAATATGTAAATAAAACACATGGGCCCTGTTGCAATCCAGGTTTTCAATTAGTGTAACTCGCCAATAGTAACTACAATTGCAACAGGTACAATAACGAGAGCTCATTGGTTGATGCCAGCTACCATTGATGTTAGATTGGAATAATTGAAACTCTTTATGCAACATGGCCGTGATCGTTAAATCCGCCCTTAAATCATGGATATTAGTCAACCCAAGACAAAGCAATTCTTAACACCTTCCACGTACTCGAACAGCCTTCGCGCACAATACAATCATAGTCACGGGACCCAAACTTCGGAACGAACTCTCAACTGAATTAAGAACTGCCCTCTCATTGCGAAACGCAAACTCAAATGTGTTTCTCTTTCCCAAGTATACAAGCCAACTCACGGCCGCAACTAACGGATTATAACATACTCTACTCACCTTTTTCTTCTTTGTTTTCTTTCTTCTCCTTCTTCTATTTTCTTCTATTTTTTCTCTTTACATCTCACCTCTCTTGTTCTCATTGACATATCGTTGTTATTATGAGATATCAATGTAAAGGCTTTGTTTCACTCAAACCAACGGAATCTATATCTATTTTTAGAGAATAACACAAAAATGATGGGTGAATCCAGGATTTTTTTCTTCTTAAAATGTATGCTTCCACGTATGAGCTGATCCCCCACCCCCACCTCTCATTTTACCCCCTTTTGCTCTCACACATACAGGCCTATACCTATTTACACCTGCGATCAAGTAAAAAAACAGGGTCCCACGCCCGCCCGCACTGTATACGTGCACTGTAAAAAATAACTGTAAATTAACAACATTTTTGACTCGTAAAATTACAACTTTTGGTTGTTTTTCCATTATTACGGTATTTTTCTTGTAAAATGGCAGGGGAACCGTTTTTGTCTAGGAAGTCGGCTTAAATCAACGGTTACAAGTTCATGTTACTGTTAATAAACAGGAATCGCGTATTCATACAGGCAATCCTGTTTATTTACGAATTGTTCCTATAGTTCCATTTTCAGCAACGAGAATTTTCCTGTCAAAAAACAGCAAATTCCTTAAACAACATAAAACAAATTCTCGTATATCAATGTCCTTCCTTGTTCACTAACAGAAAGTTCACGTATAGTTCTGGACACTGTAAAACTAACTGTAAATCAACAGTCTTAGTTTGACTTGTAACATTACAAGTTTGGGTTGTTTTTTCATTATTACGGTATTGTTCTTGTAAAATGGCAGGGAAATCGTTTTTTTTTCTAGGAAGTCGGCTTGAATTAACGATTACCAGCTCGTGTAACTGTTGATAAACACGAATCGCGTATTCATACAGGCCATCCTGTTTATTTACAAATTGTTCCCATAGTTCCATTTTCAGCAACGAGAATGTTCCTGTCAAAAAACAACAAATTTCATAATTAATCCACATAAAACAAATATTACTGTTGATCAACATGTTTCTCTTATATCAATGGACTTCCTTGTTCACTAACAGGAAGTTATCGTATAGTTCTGCACACTGTAAGACTAACTGTAAATCAACAGTCTTTTTGACTTGTAACATTACAAGTTTTGGTTGTTTTTCTATTATTATTCTTGTAAAATGGCAAGGAAATTGTTTTTTTCAATACACTGTAAAAAATAACTGTAAAACTACAGGATTTTTTGCCCGTGAAATTACAAGATACTGCCGTTACATTAAATTTACTGTCTTTTCCATGTAAAATAACAGGAAGTTTGTTTTTCTACAGGAAGTCAGCACATGTACTTTGTTAAATTACAAATTGTTACGTCATTTCTATTTTCAATGAATATTCATTACCATAATTCTGTTAGCAAGGGATTTAGAAAATAACAATTATCAATGAAATCAATTGCTCTTTTATAGAATATTACAATTGTGAATGTAATGGCATATGAGTAGAAAATATTTAATCTATAAAGGATCGTTAATTGATTCGAAGTACTATCAAAGTGTTAATTTATCTGTCAAATTCGTGCATCTTTCCGCAAGTACTAACCATAATGAAAGTATTTATAAATAGGATGCCCTATATAAGAATGTCCAAGCAAGTTAATGATAGTTAAGGATAATAGGTGTAGGTTAGATTAGGTTTATTTGTAGATTAGGAGTAGGTTAGGATTAGGATTAGGGTATCCAAGTATGTATTAATTAATTAATAGGACTTAATTAAACGGGCATTCCCGTTAAAAAACGGAAATATTTTTTACAGTGATAGGAAGTCAGCTTGAATTAACGGTTACCTTAATTAAGTCAATGTCAGAGTACAGGAATTACATTAATTTAACAACATTTTATTACATGATAAATACAGGAAAGGACTGTCAATTTACAGGGCACTTATTAACGGGAACCTGTATTTTAATGAGGCTGTATAAAAACGGGAATGCGACACTGTTAAATAACAAGGTGGTCGATAACGGGAACCTGTATTTCAATGAGGCTGTAAAATAACGGGAATGCGAAACTGTTCAATAACAAGGTGGTCAATAACGGGAACCTGTAAATTTACACTAGACTGTAAAAACACTGTATGAGATGTGAAAAAACGGGCGTTCCTGGCGTCCCGGACTGCCAGGAAATTTCCCGTAAAAAAACTGTAATATTTTTTACAGTGTGTGGTTCCTCGCAGTGCTAGGTCGTGAAGCAAGACATCATGAATATTCCAAACGAGTGAAACCAGGCATGCTATCCTGCTAAAATACAATTCCGACTCCCCCGAATCCATGACCAACCCGACAAAGTCCGACCAAGCCCGATTTATTTTGACATGAAAACATTATTTGGGTATTCGGATAGGAAGCCTACCCGGAGCGCTGCTGAGTAAGGAAGACGTCCGCGAACACTGCTGCCAATCTAGTCAGACCAATTTGATCTGCAGTGGGAACCTAGAAAAATAAGGGGCCCCCAAATCCAAACACGGTAATCATTCCTCCGGTATTTCTCTGACCAATGTTGAAATTAAAGGGGGTTTAAAGGTATAACCGTTCTGCCGCGTACGTAATTGAATAATTGTAGAGTCGTGATGTGGAATCCTGAAAATCAAAATCAAGATGAAAATCAACTCAGGAGCCTTGGTTGTGCGGTGCCGTAATGATGAGTCATTGTGCATTGGGAACCTAGCTACCACACTGTAACGTTATCATTCGTCTAATATTCTCCGGATGTGAAATCCTAAAAATCAACCTCTGGCGATGGTCGCATGAACGTGTAGAAATCGTTCTTGTGAGATATGAATTATGCTTCTACTTACATAATAATGTGCCACGGTGCTGATGATGCTTGGATCGGCGCTGTGATCGGGCAGGTACTGATGTAGTTCATATAACATGTTCACGAGGCATACATGCCAAATGTTTGTTTGTACACTGTTTGTACAAGAGTTGATGGTGTATAACACAGACGAAAAGGATGGAACGATACAAGTTACGCGATGTTACTTCCTTTTGAAAAAGTTATCGCGTAGTAGTAGACGTATGTTCCAAGTTGAAAAGTCCAGGGCTAGAAAGTGTTATTCCTGCAGGAGAGTTTGTGTTGAGCAAGTCCGAGTGTTTCGGTGGTTGCGAGGAGAAGTGATGAGATGTAAAGTGATGAGAAGATGCCCCAACATCTCGAGAAGTCCACGATGTAGATTATGAATTCTGATTGGTCAGAATTTCCCGCTGTTTTGGCGTACAACTGCGTGAGTTCGGTAAAATCACCGGAAAGAGGTTTTCCGGACTCTCGCCGCAAGAACAGATAAAGGGTGTTCTGTTATATCAGGGACATGAGAGATCTCTCTCATGTCCCTGGTTATATATCACTCTTGCCGCAAGAACAAAGAGAGTTTGTTATTAAGGGTGTTCTGTTAAATGTCACCCGTGTGGGGTCCGGACATGTAATTCAAGATAGCAGAAATTGAACTTGTTGTTCCTTAAAACATGAGCCGCTACAAACGCATCTTTACACATTCCCCACAAGGAATCACGTTTAACGGGCTCCTTTAAAAATGCAGACACGACGACATGAAGTCGGTCACGATAACATGTTCTTTCATGTACCAAACTCATTCTCTTCATAGTCTGCGATGAAGTCAATATTTGCATTGCAGGTGAACTCAAGGAAGATAAGATCATCGTTATGTTTCCCATTCAGGAGTCTTTTGGCAAACAGGGAGTGGAGGGAAGCGTATTGTGTATCTCACTATGAACATGTTTTTGTGTGTGTGTGTGTGTGTGTGTTATGCGGACACAATTTCAAAAGGACCCTTTGAAATGTTATCTGCGTAACAAAGGCTAATGTTCGTAGTGCCTGCATACAGCCCCCAAAACATGGCCAAGTTGGTGAACTGCCGTGACTGTTTCTTGTCAACAACGGTCAAATTTCATGTCCAGGCTTCGATAATTATTATGCTCTTGTCCTCTCACAGCCTACAACTGTGCACACCGGATCGTTGTATCCACCTCAACGATGAGGGCTCACTCACACATTACACTGAACAACACTGGTCATGACTGAACCGGAGAATATTTTTCGGGCGGGTGAATTTGTGGGTGATCGCAATTTGTGTGACAGAGGCAAATGTGACTGAAGTGCGTGAGCGGAGAAAGGTCAAAACGCTTTAACAACATCCACGATCTACTCACAGCCCTGTGTTTCTGTCTCACATATGATCGTAAAGATATATGTGATCCTTCGACAAATATCGCGAAACTCTGGATGGATCAATATTATACCCCAAAAAAGATAACATATTATAGTCATAGTTTCATACAGCTTTTCAGGAAAAGTGAAAGACTATCCTTGTTCACATTTAAAACACCCCGTTTCTTACCTACATTCATGTAGTATTTGTTTGCCTGTCTCTCTACATCCCCGTCCCCCTTTCTATTTTCCATCTAGTCGCTTATAGAGATCAGGATGACAGTCGATTTGAGGAGGCATTACAGGTTTATAAAACCTATCCTATATAAAACCTATATAAAACCTATAAACCTGGTTTATAAAACGGTGCCTGCACGAACCAATCAATCCTTCAATTGCCATTACAATGTAGGTATGGTCGGCCTTACCGTTCGATTCACCAAAGGTACTTCGAGCACAGCGCACGAAAAAGTGTTGATATTTTTTAAATACGCACGGACTGCTGACAAGGGGCGGATAGAGCGGTACCACATGGAGGTTTCTATCGATGGCGGCAGGAGAGGGTATATCGATAAGATTTGCCATAGGCGCATTCACTGTGTGATAAGTCAATGGTCTATTCATGTCTTGGTACTAAAAAAAAGACTAACAACAACAAAAAAGAACCCTCCTGCGACGTGCATGCACGAGCGAACATGAAATGGCCACATGATAATGTAAACCGAATGAGTTATTATACACCCCAGTGCACGGTGACACGCATGAGGACAAGAATGCTATGATCAGTGGAGTCGGTGTCTGAAAACGATGACATTTCCAATTATTCGGAAGGGGGTGGGGGGGGGGGGGGGAGAGATCTGATCCCCCAGCCCAGCACTTCTGGTTATGCAGATTCAAGTATTGGCGGATACGTGTACATTGCGATCTTGTTTCCGATCATCATAAAGCTATTATGTTGACAGACATGCACGAGGCAGGATTGGGGCATAGGTAACACTTTCACGAATTAGAGCTGAAGTTATATTTGGAGTTATCATCGTTTAGAGAACCTCACCCGGAGAGCAGGAAGGCCCGCGATCTGAATGCGGTTACATCGTCGATAAATTGTATCTTAATGTTAACTGACAGTGAAGTATCGAATTATGAAAATAATGTATTTCAAAACATATGCTAACGGTATTCAGATATTGCTGTAAATCAGGCACGATACATATGACAGATTTATACGAATCTTAAACCTTTGGGGAAAATGAAAGCCTTGCCTTAATCTAAAAAGTAATAATTTGGCTATAGGTATAATGCCTTGGAATGTATTTTCATTTATCTTGCTGCGAGGATTAGTGAAACGATCACACTTTAATTGATTCGAGTTCAGTACTGCCAAGACGGAATCTTCCTCTTCTGCCGATAATTTCAATGAATTACTTTCCTTCACCCAGATCTCTGCTTGTAGATTTCTTATGATAAATATCCAAAAGCCAGGGGCCATATTCATGAAACCTCACTAAGCCTAGTTGCTAAAGTGCATCGGAATGCATGCATTGTAGTAACCAACTAGGCTATTAAGCTTTCATGAATATGGCCTCTGGTCACCAAACTATCGGTTCTCCACTTTGTGATGTGGTGAGTGCATCGGCACTCTGCGTGGCGCCTCGTTGTTACGGTCACTTAATTGGTCACGTGACCTGAGTAAAACGCGTTTCAAACACTATGTAGTTTTTTTTTTCTAAAAATGTGTATATTAGAGCCAAAATCTTTCACAATCTACGTTAAATTGACTTGTAATTGATTAATGTTTAACTGTCATGAGTCATCAAATCATGTCAGTGGTAATGTTGCGTCCATTGTAGTCTCTGAAAGGAAGCATGCCCAGTTCGGTTTAAGAATCACATCTTATCATGTTTGACCGTGATAGTGTTTCTCTGAGGACAGGGGTCTTCAACTATATCGTCAATTAATCCTCTCAGTCCCATAGATGAAAAACTGTGTTGTAGCTGACATGGGATTAAGACTATTTGGTACTGATGGGATTAAAGCGACATTTCATATTCAAGAGATTACTCTAGACAGTTCGTCGGATCTAGGGCAAATCGTGTGAAAGCAGCTCGCATGTTTTGTGCGAGGTTAAACACGCTTATTAACTTCTTGTACGGACCACAGGTTTCGAAGATACGATATTAAATATGTGGTACAGACCCAGCATGCCTCATGGGCATTGGGCATTATTAGGATTAAAATGTCGCAGTCCGTCAGATGGCGCTGTTAAGATTTCCGCTTATTACAATAAAGGCACCATCTTCGTCGGCGGTTAAATGTAGGGCTTTCCTGATTCTGCGGAATTGTCGCCAGTTTAGGGCCTACCAATGCCATTTATGATTTTAAGACATGTTAAGTTAATCCACTGGAAAGTTCTACAATGAAGTTTTGTATCAATGTTTCTATGTTTACAATTTTTTTTGTAATAAAAAAATTATATTTTTGTTTATGTTTTGAAATGAGAAAATAAAAGCCTATCGGAGAGAAAACAGAGCTTCCTGCATGTGTGAAGCACATGCCCAACCCGCTCCCACTCAAGATGTTGGAATTATTTTTTGTGGCGGGCCACTTCTCCTTCAGTATCTTGCCACTGACAACAAGTCTTGTCTTTACAAGACATGTCCAAAGGGGGTAATACAAATAACACGAGAAAAAAAACAAATATTTTGAGATTGGCGATTATGTAAATTCTTTGTGAGAAAGCAAGCTACTGGTACATATTTTAAAGCGATGCATGGAATATCATTCCCTCGCCTCTCCTTTCTAGAACTGAATATTACCAAACTATTATACGTTATTCCATTTTTTAATAGAGGACTGTGCCCCCTTTTCTCTAACCCGGCAGAAAAATAAAAGTATAATCGTCTGCTTTCTCTTCGGCGTATGTTGTCAACTTCGTCTTCAATCATCTTCGAATGAATAATATAATGTTCTCCCCGAGAGATGGCGCACATCACTTTCAGTTCAGAACTTATCGCTCACGACGTTTCGACACTCGGCCAGTAACTAAAATAGCGAGCATGCCTGGCTCAACGAAATTGGTAACACCCGGCTTCGTGTTAGGTTATGATTTGGTACCAGCGGCCCCCAATAACACCATAGAACAACAACGTGATTG
This sequence comes from Arbacia lixula, assembly GCA_963669155.1. Classification (NCBI taxonomy): domain Eukaryota; kingdom Metazoa; phylum Echinodermata; class Echinoidea; order Arbacioida; family Arbaciidae; genus Arbacia; species Arbacia lixula. Next base: position 21,891,794 of record OZ022588.1, read on the forward strand.
CTTGAATGTGTTTCACATTACCCCCCCCCCCCCCCCCACCTCTCGACATATCAAATTAATCATGTCGCCTCTTTGGATAGATAGGATGGTTACATTTCTGGTGATTCTTTATATTCCTTCACACGTTACAACATCAACGTAGTCGGAGAAAATTTACAATTTGGTAATTGGCCTGGGTGTTTATAGATGTATAATGTTTTCTGAAGCATCATGTTTTTTGTGATGTTTTTATGCCTCCGCCACAAAGTGGCCGGAGGCATTATGTTTTCGGGTTGTCCGTCCGTCCGTCCGTCCGTCCGTCCGTCCGTCCGTCCGTCCGTCCGTACGTCCGTCCCGAATCTGTTTAGGCAATATCTTGAGAACCGTGAACCAGATTTGCTTCAAACTTGGTACATGTGTGTATTGCACAAAACCAATGAAGTGTGTAAAATTGGGGTCAAATTTGATTGAGGTCAAAGGTCAAAGGTCATGAACATTGTGAAAAATTGCCCCAAATTGACCTTTTTCACATTAAATCCAAATCTAAGGATACAATTCTCATCAAACGTGGTATAAAGATGGATCACTACTTGGAGGTAGACTGGTGACATTTTGGGTAAAATTCCTGAAAGGTTAGATGTCAAAGGTCAATGAACTTTGTGAAAATTTGCAAAAATTTGACCTTTTTCACAATAAATCCAAGTCCAAGGATGAAGTTCTCATTAAACATGGTACACGGATGGATCACTAATTGGGGATAGACTGATGAAATTTTTGGTAAAATTCCTGAAAGGTCAGAGGTCAAAGGTCAATGAACTTTGCCAAAATTGGCTAAAAACTGCCCCAAACTATATATTTTTCGCAATAAATCCAAATCCAATGGTACATTACCAACTAAACATGGTGCAAAGATGGATCACTACTTTGGGCTAGACTGGTGACATTTTTGGTGAAATTTCTCAAAGGTCAGAGGTCTAAGGTCAATGAACTTTGCCAAAAATTACCAAAAAATTGCCCCTAAAGTGATATTTTTCAAAGTAAATCCAAATCCAGTGGTACATTACCAATTAAACATGGTGCAAAGATGGATCACTACTTGGGGCTAGACTGATAACATTTTTGGTGAAATTTCTCAAAGGTCAGAGGTCAAAGGTCAATGCACTTTGCCAAAATTAGCTATTTTTCACATTGAATTAAAATCTAATGATACAATTCAAAGAAACACTTCATGAAGGTAGACTGGTGAAAGTTTAAGTAAAATTCCTGAAAGGTCAGAGGTCGAAGGTTTATGAACTTGGCCAAAATTTGCTGAAAATTGCCCCCAAATTGATATTTTTCACAATAAAACCCAATCCAATTATGCATTTCAAGAAAATGTAAAAGAATCACAGGATACAAGAATGGATTTAGACAGACTGGTTAGATTGGAAGTCAAAGAAGTAAGAGGTCAAAGGTCAAATGAACATCGCCAAACTTCGCTAAACATGGAAAAACAGAATAAATGGTATTTTCATTTCAGGAATTCACTGGAACATTCCCAACCAAACAAACAGATTGTCTGAACATAATCTGAATAGAGCTAGCAAAGAGGCGGAGGCATATTTATCGACTGCGTGGCAGTCGAATTGCTCTAGTTTTTCATGAGTTTGGGAAAAATAAAACAATATTTATACATTTTTTTTCGGTCCGAAGGAAGAGACTAAGGACATTATATCTAAGTTGTTAGTTTGTTTACGCTTTCCATTTCTTTTTCTCCATTCCTTCTTCACGTGTCTTCAATTCAATATAGGTAAACAAAGTATTGAAGGTGATTAGCAAGTATGTCATGTTTTTTTCTGTGTGAGAATGAAATCAACATTTATCACTAATAAAAGTGAGAGATACTGAAAGGAAAGGCACATGGTATATATATATATATATATATATATATATATATATATATATTTATAGTTTTAAATAGGAGGGAGGGGGCGAAAATATTACTGATAAAACATTACCTCATGCCGTGGGAAAATAATACCGATGGATGTACAAACAATGAATGTTTTTGCTGTAATGTCTGTACGGAGATAGATGCATTAGGTTTTCCCAGGGACAAGATTAACCTAATTTTCTCAAACGAGATGATGCAACTAAAGAGATACTCGGAAAGCTTGCCTAATGTTTCCTTGCTACATCTGTCGGCTGTGAAATCGCGCACAAAAATAAAATGCTTTTCATGACAGATTGTCAACGAATTAGCCCAGAAATCGATGTAAAACGCTCTACCTGGTAGGCGCGAGGTACAGGATTTGACATTTCTCGCATTACGAGCGGTAATCTTTGCTGCGGGGAAGATTAACTGGTCTTAACACCACCGCAGATACTCAAGCCGAAGAGCAAAGAGGAAGAATCAAATTCGATAACCCTCAATACCACATATTTACACGTCAGCTCACAGCGTATCTATCTAGTCAAAGACCATTGGGGTAGTGATATAATTGTCCGCGGGTTCGAATAGATAACTGGATTATTGTGCACAACCGTAGTTGCTTAATAACAAATAATACTCAAATATGCGTTTCCGCTGAGCAGCGTTTGATAGCAATATGATTAATTATACCGTTGGCAATTATTAAACCCTCCGCGTGTTTACCGCCAGTCAAAAAAAAAAAAAAATTGTTTGGTTTGATCGAGCCGAGTCGAGTTATGTCGTGGCAACTGTAAAGTGCACTGTGCCCACAAACTTATTTTGTATACACACTCGCAGTGAGATTCACGCACACACACACACACACACACACACACACACAGACACATACACACACAACTCCCTCTTGCAAACATACATTCACACATACACGCGCACGCACAAATCCCCTTTGCAAACACACACACGCACACAACACACACATTTTGTAAACCCAAGCATTTCTTTGCAAACCCACACACTTATACACATCATGCACACACACTCACGCACACACACAAACCCATTCACACACACACTCACGCATACACGCACACACACAAAAAACACACACACATACACACCCATACACACACACAAATTCACGCACACACACATACACACACAAATGCACGCACACACAAATACACGCGCACACACAAATACACACACACACACACACAAACAAACACACACACACACACACACACACACACACATACACATACACACGCGAACACACATGAGGCGTGTAACACTAAGGATGTATATGAAGCGTCGTTCATCATTGGTAACACACAACACGTGCACTCACTATCCCACCAGCCCAGCACAGTACGATATGGTATCCATCATTCGGCTAATACAACCTGCCATTGCGCGGCATGACCGATATGTTGTCGCCGCTCTCCAATATAAAAACTCATCGCATTCAGCACTACCACCAGCAGCAGCATGCAGCAGCATACAGTAGATTTACTTGCACACGTCACTAGCGTTCTAGCAGTAGCCGACGTGGGTTCATGGACTGTAGTAGTATCAGCGGGAAGTCGACTATAGCAGAGAGCTCGCCAGCAGACCGACTACTCCGACAGACATTTTGATTACTAACACCCATCCTACCGGTCGGTGGTTGCTAGCTAGCTGCGGGTCCTCGGGGGATTTTTTTGGCTCTTTCTGCCTCTGGTGCGAGCTAGCTCTTCCCTTCTCTTCCATCCACCATCCTCATCATCACAATCGTACCGCAGCGGTAATTTATGCTCGCTCACCTCAGCTTGGAGGGCTGGTAGTCCATCTCATATCGGAGCTGGGCGATAAAGCGCTATTGTTAGTGCGGAGCTAGCGGTGGATCAGCCCGAGAAATTGTTTCCTCCGTACGTCCCGGCCCGCGGCGTAGTTTCGAAGTGGGTCGCGCGGGTAAGGAAACACAATAAAGCAGGCAGCTGGTCCGATAGTGCTGGAAATCCGCCGTAGATCGTAAACTATCGTCTGACCTATTTTTTCCTCATTTGGCGGCGGATCCGTATCCATTGCTGATCCAATTATTCTCGACTACTTCCGCTGCTCGTGTTTCTTTGACGGCCGTTGTAAGTTTGGACTCAACGAAGGGAGCAAGGATTAATCAGTGTTTCTGAATAACAATGGCGAATTCTAAAACGACATTCTCGAACGCGCCTTTCGACTTGCATGTCGGGATCGTCAGCCGAATCCCCGACAGCATGAAGAAGAAAGTTGAGAGTGACGGCTTCATGCCGGGCGGCGGCGCATTCGACGTCGACCTTGCCCGACGACAACATGAAAAGTACATCCTCACGATGAGAAAATTGCGAGTGAACATGTTCGAACTGGAGGCAGATGAAAACACGCCTCTAAACTGCTTTATGGAGCGACTGACGGTGGTTCGAGATGGCATAGCGCTTATTTGTAGACCAGCGCATCGCACTCAAAACGCTGTAAATAAAGAGGTAGGTCAGGTGCATTTTTGAACCAGCAGTATTGTCGAGCGCATCGGTGTCATCCCGGCAATTATCATTAGTACCATATTAGTGATAGGAAATGTGACCTTGAGAACAGAGGGATGAAGTGTGCTTTGGGAAATTATACTTGTTACCTTGGGAATGTGCCACATTTTGAGATGTAACTTTGTGTTTGTTTATTCATAATGAGGCAGTTATAGGCATACCCAGATACTTAGTCTGCTTAGTGGCAGGAAGGGAAGGTGTGCAACTGTGCATGTAATGTGTTTGTAGTTTCCCCATTTTCTGGAGGGGAGGGGGAAGTGGTAGCAACCACCATCCATTTTTTTAAGGAGATGGGGTGGAGGTGAGGATAACACACAGTTAGTCGTCAGGATTTGGGGGGGGGGTGGCAGTTGAAACAATTTCCACTCTTATTCATGGGGGGGGGGGGGGTCATAAAACCCCATTCATTCTGATGTGCGATAACAATACATCATTCAGTCATTTGGAGGCAGGCATGTGTTTAACCCTCCAAGCTATTCTTCACGATGGGGTGGAGTGGGGGGGGGGGGGGGGGGGTTGAAGCGGTGATAACCCCCACCTTATCATCTTGGGGGGGGGGGGATGTGGTCACAAACCCCCATCGTTTTGAGAGGCTGGGGATAACAATACCCTATCTATTATTTAGAAGGGGCATGAGGTTAACATTCAGCTATTCTTCATGATTGGTTTGGGTGGGGGAATGTAGTGGTAAGAACACCCACCCTATCATAATGTTTTTTTTTTTTTTTTTTTTTTTTTTGGGGGGGGGGGGGGCTCAGAACCCGCATTCATTCCCTTAGAGGGGGTGTAATATTTTGGACATACTTCTTCTCTATGCTAGTGGTATCAGTTAAATGTTTGCGAGAGCCCTGATCATAGTGTTAAACATACATTGTGTTGAGTAGTAGAAGTTCTTTGTATGTGTTTATCGCTTGTTTCTCTAATGCCATGCTGGTAACAACCCAAACACACTGGTAATCTCATTAAATCACAATCACATCAACCACAATGCTGTAATGGGTTTGGTACTGGGTGTGGTTGGGGGAGTACCACACATTCATGTATTGATCATTCTAAAAGATAGTATCAATACAGATCATTTGATAACAGTTTGCTTTGTCTTTGAAGAGGAGATAAGTACTGATTAATCAGTTAAAAATTTTGATCAGTCCATGATAAGGACCATTGTCTCTGGTTATGGCAAATGCAATTGTTTTTGCGAATACAATTTGATGCAGCCCATTCTCTGAACTTGTTCTAGTAATGCTTGTGGGAAATTCCACTACTAAAACCAGTATTACTATAATTAACCTTTATTGAATAAGTAAATGTAGAGAGTACATTTGTGCAGTATGTATAGAGATTATTGTAACAGGTAGATGACACAAGTCTGTCCTAAATTGACTATTGATTGTTTTCGAGAAATTAATTAAATTACACTTCATGAGGTTACCCAGGAAGATGGGGCATCCCGAGAGAGCAATTACTATGAATATTGCGCGGTCAACTGTGTAACCAAGTAATAGTAGGACTGATTCAAACAGAAGCGAGGTGATTAGACTATCTGAATGGAATTCCACTTGATTGCAAATTGTGTTGATGGTGGGGTGAGTGTAATAGTGTAATATAGTGAAACCTGGTTCAGTGACCACCAGTATAGAGAGCCTACCTGCTTATAAAGTCCATCTGTTGTTTCCCTTGCAAAGTGCTTCTCATTGATTGAAACCTGTATTAGCACAACCTGCTCATAACGACAACCTTTCTTGTCTCCTTTGAACTGTCTTTATCTGCTGGTTTCACTGTAGTGTAGTAGAGTAATATCCTCCCCCTCCCCCCTCCCTCCCCCCCTCCCTCCCCCCTCCCGGAACATACAGTGGAGTGTACTGGAGCCTGTACTAGTTGTGTGTCATCTTAATAAACATGATATATGCAATAGAAATTTCAAGAGGCAATTGAAATTTGGAGTGTAAGGGAGAAAAGAGTTATACATGTGTTATAAAAGTTGGGAAATCCTTTTTACCAGTAACTAGAAAAATGATATGTGCATGTGTTCTGGTATTACAGGTACTCTGGAGGTTTTAACATAACAAGTAGTTTATAATCTTATCTCCTGTCCACATCCAATAATTGAATAATGATGCTAATTTGATTGTATTATGCGTATTATTATAATGTTGATAAGTGTTATTGTTATTAACTTCTTCTTCATAAGCCAATTTCTGCTTTTAACTGAATTGATCTTTTTGCCAACTAGATTAGACTCTGCCTAGGTCATAAGAGAAGGAAAGTCCAAGATTGGAAACAGGATGTATTTGTTGTTTTTTTCCCCAACTGTTAAAATGACAAACTTTATCCAATGTATTTGTTTACCTTTATCAACTCGACATGATTCTGTAGTCATCTTGATGAACATCCATATTTCAGATATGGCCTCATCAGTGGTACTGATAGTTTCAAACTGTCATATGGCTGATAATAATAGCTCAATATATTCACTTATTTCTAGATATCAAATTGCCATAATTAGCCGTTCTGCAGATTTCCATTTTTGTTTAATATTTGACATCAAGAATTGCAAAAAGAGCAAACATGATTCAAGATATATACGGTTCCCTCTACCCAATTGCCATGATTCTTCAGCCCCCTCATTAATGATTCTACGTTTTTGGATGTTGACATCATCAGTGGCACAGATATGTCCCAGTCAAACGAGCACCCCTCATTCCCATCTCCTTGTTACTTCACGAGCATGTGCGAGAGGGATGGAGAGCAAATATGAAAGCACAGCCGTCACTATCTGAGCCATGCTGTGTACCCTGCCTTCCCATGGGGCCTTTGGGGTCTGCAGACGAGAGGCTCCTGCACTGAAAACTAACAGAAATGGTGTGATCAGGGGGGCCGTGTTCACAACAGGCAGCCCAATACCAGTCCTAACACTGAAGGATTAGGCCTATCACTAGCTCTCTAAACAGGTAACATTCACAAGCTCTTTCTTATTACTTTATTATATGAATTGAATATCATTGCTCGTGGCTTACATGGAGGAAAATCAACATCTTAATGAGGTAAGGGTATCAAGGAAATTTTAGATGATATTTGAAGAAGAATTAGCTGGATACAGAAATACTTTTTATCATGTCACCAAAACAGTATTCACTTGAACAAGAAGAATGCCTTTAAATGTCTCAAAATGTAATCTATTTTGAAGACTTTAAAGTTTAAGTTTACGCTATAATGATCATTACAATATTCAATTATGGCATTGAAATGCAAGACGGATCCTGTCTTCTGAAGATTTGTGATTGATTGCAACTTGCCTCGCGATTGATGTCAATCGTAACTCTGTACTTTTACGATAGGGGATTGTACTTACGATCAATCACAGCTCTTTATAAGAGGGGTTCTGAGGGTTCCAAGGGTGATACACCACTGTCCCTGTGCCTAGCGCTGGTGCTGCTTGTATTTCACTGGTTTAGCACTGGTTGCACACCAGGAAACCTGTCTCGCTAGTGTGAGGAAAATCTCAGAAAGCAATCATTCGAACCTACCTGTGCATTATGAAGAGCTTTCCTCCGCAGGCTGCCAAGTACATTTTGCAGAGGAAGAGAAAAATTGTGTTTCTTTGCCCAAATTTGTATCAGAATGTTCAATCTTTGGGGCTTGCTTGTCAAATTGTGAGTACAGTTGTTACCGGATAGCTAGCTTTATTGCTATACTGATTCAAATTTTATGGAAAAAATTGACCAACAGTTGTGTTTTGAAGATGAGCTCTACATTAAGGAGAGGAAAACATAAAGGGGGGGGGGGGGAATGTGTCTTTGCCAAAATATGCATGGTATGGGAGATTGAAATGAGAAAGTGTATGTACAGTACTTGCTTTCTTAAATTTGGTTAAGTTTTCACTAAGTAGCATGTATCAAATCTAGCCAATGTGCCCATACCAGTGAGAGGAGAGTACAAAAAGGGGGCTGTGGACAATTTAGCCCCCACAATACAAACAAGAGCCTCTCTGAAAAAATGATTTTTCTCATAGGATATCATGGTTTTTGTGTTTGTTTCATGGTATCAAGCTTGGAAAGTAATCCCCACAAATAAATTGATGGTTTCTTCTTTGTATTATGGTAGTCCAGACTCCATACTGACAAATTAGTGGAGAGAAGACTTATAAGAAATACCTTTTGGGAATGAGTTCATCATGTATTTTTTGACATGCAGTTCTTCCTCACTCTGCTGAGGTGTCGAGGGGCTTATGAAAATTTAATTTTCAAGACTGATTTTGTGACATGAAATTGCTAAAATATATGTTATTGCATTATATCTTGTAAGCACAAATTCTTTTCCAGAGAGCCCCTGTGTAATGCCTTTTCCCATGAGCTGAGATAGTTGTTTGAATTTGAAGGACTGATGAGAGGTGGTGTCAGTGGAGTGTTGCATTTGATTAGCTTCATGGGTGAGCAGGGTGGGTGAAGTGCTACTAATTTCCCTACACAGAGATTCATGAAAACACAAGCATAAATTCAAAGTCATTGACATTTGGCTTAGCTACCTTTCTCTGTTGACCTCTCCTTTTTTTCTCTCTATTTCTCCCCCCTTTCTGTCTCATTCTGTATGTCTCATTCTTTATAATCAGTCTGCATATCTCTATCTTTCTCTACCCCTCTCCCTTTTCTCTCTGTCTCTCACTTCTCTCTGACTCTCCTCCCCATATCACCCTCTCTCTTTCTTTCTCACTCCTCATCTTTCTCTCTCTCTCTCATCAGTATGTTTCTCTTTCTCTCCCTCTCTCTTCCTATCACTATTTCCCATTCACTGTGTCTCTGTCTCTTTCTTCTTCTCTGTTCATATCCCTCTGTATCTCTCCCCTCTTTGTGTCATTATGTCTGTCTGTTTGACCCCTTTCTCTAAACTATTCTTGCAACTTCACATTTCCTGGATGTGTCTGTCTGCCTCCCTCTGCCCTGATCGATCTTCATATTCCCTAAACCCTCTGAGTACCTGATAATGACCAAATCATTGACTTATAGTACAGTAAATGTGCCCATGATAATTAGAGAATTAAACTGTATTTTAGCGACAGCTCCAATAAATTTGAATGCCTGTCAGTTGCAAATTACTTCCCAATGAAACTTCCTATTGAATAGACAATGAATATTTAAACTACCTCAGGATTGTTGTCTTTTTCTTATATGGTAATCAAAGTAATAAAAATTACACATGAACTTTGCTGTGAAAGCACAATTAGAGGGGTAAATTTCAAATCAAAGAAGCTGCAATGTGTGGGTATGTGTCTGAGCGTGTTAGAGTGTAAAACTGTTTGAATGTCATCATCAACTCAAGCTTTTAACATATCTTTGTTGAAATGAATAGCGTGTGAATGGGCCATTCCACTGTTTAGATTTCCAAGTTCCTTAATTTCTCTCTTTCAACAACACCGACTGACATCGCCCCTAAGACAGCTAGGGGCTTATATAGCAAAGACACCCAGGATAGATAATGCAAATGCAAGATTGAGTATGTGAATCGACTTTATCGACACGCGGCCCGGGCTGTAATACAATCCTGTCTCAAGTAGCGCCATGCAAGGCAGAAGGAGCAAGCCAATAATGGTGGCGCAGAGTCCTCAAAATAGGTTTTCTTTTGCACACGATTTGCGCGGGCGACGGGGATCAGGGAAAGCCTGGGTGATGTCAGGACATGGGGGGTGATGTGGAGAGGAAATGCTGTTTTTCTTGCTGTGAATTTATTGATTCCATCTCTCGAACATAATATGCCAATTTTTATTAGTGAGGGAGAATATGAGAGCCACTGAGAGAGGTATGAACTCTTATTCATTTTCAGAGTTAAGTGGCGTGTAAACACTCAAGTGTACTGGCAGGTCTGCGCAATTTTATTGTTATATCTGTTTTCTTAGACATTATTCTTTTCTTGAACAATGATTCTATAATAGATATTTCTAGTTATTGTCTCTGTCTCTGAGGGGGATTCTGCTTTAGTTGTGTCTTATTTACAAAATTCATTGATGTGGTATAAACTATAAGGCAAAACTTTGATTAGAGATGGACTATCACTTTTGCAGGCCTCCTCATTGGTGTAATCAAAGACTTGATGAATGATGAATGACTGAGGTTCCAGCAAACTCATATTCTGTGTCCATATGTTATTAGACTCCTCCAGCCAGGCTGATTGTTAAAATCCATACTACATCTGTGCCTTTAGAGTTGGATAAGAAATGTCCAAGAGTCTGGAAATGAGACTATTTTGTAGTGCATGCTCCCTGGTCTAATAGACAATTTTCTGAATGTATTCACAACTGACACCCTTACTGCGTAATAATGCGTTATTATATCCACCTGTTTTAGCAATTCAGTTTCAATAGGTGGAATGCACTGTGAAGCTGTTAGTTGTTGCTAGTTGGACGAACATTGTACAAGCTTTGAGGTTGCCATTATTAACATAATGTTGTACATAGTAACATGAACATTTGCATAAGATGACATAGTAAAATGAACATTTGCATAAGATTACATAGTAAAATGAACATTTGCATAAGATTTGCATACATAATGAAGAATGGTCTTTTAATGACTCAATGACTGACTGACAATGACTGGTTTGTACCTGCTTGCAAACCCACAAGACGGGAGAATGTTATGCATGATTTATGACAATTTTTGGTTGGGCCGGTCATTGCCTCCTGCATGTTGTTTTCACACCCAGATGGAGTTGACACCGCCGAGGACAGGTGGCCGTGATTGCCTGACTTGTGATCGGAGTCATCCATGACATCATAGGGATGGCTGAGGCCAGAAAGGATGATGATATTAGACATACAGCTGTAAACTTAACTCTTAACCTGCCGCTGTCACATTTTTGCGACTGAGGGGTAATGTGCCGCTGTCGCAAATTTGCGACCAAACTGTAATAGAGAAAACCTCCGGCACAGAGGGGTTTTACCCCCGGCAAGTTAAGAGTTAAAGGGAACTGGTCATTTTTAAACAAGATTTGGATGACAGGTACACAACCAAAATATCATATGCACACTATCAAACTGAAGGTGATCTTGTAACTGTTTTTCTTTTCAAAATTGTTATTGGATGACTAAAACCACAAATCATAGTTTTAGCTTTAAAATCTGAGGTATCCCATAATGCACTGCGCAGTGATATCCAAATTTGTTCTTGCAGTCTCATACACTAGTATACGAGACCGGAAGTGGATGTGACTGCAAACAATATCCCAATGTGGCTGCGCGGTGGATCATGAGACAACTTTTACTATTATTTGTGGAATGGGGAATTAAACAGATATAACAGGGTATACTGTATAGCTATAAGACAAAAAAACCCTGCTTAGATATATACCAAAGGGCTGTCTTTCTTTTTGCTTGTTATCTTCGCTTTAATGCACCTGACGATGACAGCTCCTCTTAAGTCTTCCGCAATCATCCTCAAAAATAGAATTTATTGTTCACTCTGTTGCATTTGTTCTTTAGAAAACCTTTCTCTCCTCACAATCCAATCTGTGAGATGGCGGACATCTGACATTTATCCCCGGTTTCCTTAGAATTCATCACCATCAACTCTCCTCTGGTGTGGCCCAGTTTTGTGACTTATTAAGTTAAGTGATCTTTGGTATTAATATCAGGCCCCGTTCACATGCATTTAAAGTGCCGCATGGATCCACAATTCTTCATCATGTGTGAAAGGATATTTTGTGTCAAAATTCCTTATTCTAGATCCATACATTTCATGAACTTCAACTCTCCTCAAGACTGATAACATATTAAGTTGAGTGATCTTTTTTGTTGACATCCGGCCCCTGTTCGCCGCATTTAAAATGCTGCATGGAATCACAATTTTACATGATGTCTTTTAAAAGGATATTTAGATATAAATTCTTTATTCCAGTTCCATAGAATTCACCACCTTCAGCATTCCTCTAGTCTGATTTTATTTTTATTTATTTATTTACTTATTTTTTTCTTTTTTAAGTATTATTATTAATTTATTTTATTTATTCACTTTTTTTTTTTTGGGGGGGGGGGGGGGGGTGGCCTTCATGAACACTGGTCTTGTTTGGATATCAACATTAGACATGGAACTGCAGTAACCAAAGGGGTGTGGCTTAATTGGGCCTTATTAGGAATTTGAGGTTTATTCATTAGCTCTCGTATATTGTTAGTACAGCAGATTACGCAGAAGTCCCGTTGCCAAGTACCTGAGCACAGAAAAGCCAGCTCTGAAATATGCAGGCTCAGTAAGGAATAGGTTTGATTGCAAGGAGCGAGAACAAAATGTATGAGTTGCTATTAAAGCTCATTATTTGCTATGCGTGCGAGTGCATACATGTGCATGTGTAGTTTGCCTAAAGTTTCATTCAATATGCGTTACAGAAAATAAGCAAATAAGAAGAATATTATGTTTACTTTTCCATGTAAGTCCTTATTGTGCAAATATCCCATACATGTCATACTGGCACATGTCAATAAATGGATATATCAGTGATTATCAATGATACATTCAAAGTATGCAGACATGTCCCATAGAAATACTATGAGAAAATGTAAAAAAAAAATATACACTACAGCTCAAAGAATTGGCATATGGAAAGGGAAAGGGAAGAAAGGGAAGGAGCCGCAGTTTTAAACCGTGGTATATTTTGTCCAGTTCAGCATGAAACACGATGCATTAGCCTAAAAAGCATTTGTGTTTCATGCTGAACAGGACAAAATATACCGCGGTTTAAAACTGCGGCTCAAGCATCGTGTTTCATGCTGAACTGGACAAAATATACCACGGTTTAAAACTGCGGCTCCTTTCCCTTTCTCCCTTTCCCTTTGCCAATTCCTTTGAGCTGGAGTGTATATCAGATATTCAAAAACAACACTTCTGACAACTGCAGTTTTGTTTACATGTGGGTAAGCAAGCATTTATGCTCAATAATTTTATGACTATATGATATGAATCATACCTGAAAAAATAAATAATTTTTGTTTGTGTGTAGTGCCTCAGTTTACAAGCATTTTGGGGGTCCAAACTGTGACATGTTTTTGCACATGTGTAATACTGTCTTTTAATACTGTACTTTTAATGTGAAATGGTTTAAATTAAACTTGGAAGTCACATTTCTCCAGTAGAATATCAAAGTGTAAGATCAAAGTATGTTTCCAGTAATTCATGAAGATGCTGAATATGACCCCATTCCTAATTTCGCTCTTCTTTCGATTGTATTACAAGTGTACCCTTTATCCTTGCTGCGGTATACCGGTACCCAATGCTCCCAAGCCAATTGCCCATCAATCATCCATCCCCATCTTCCATTAAGATGTTTCTTTCTTGAAATAGAACATGACGAGACAAGGGCAGAGATGAGAAGGTCCTTCTCAGGGGGGGAATATTATAAGAGTCCTTCTGGAGATTCATGCAATCAGCCACTTCAGCACTTGAAGGAGTGCTGGATCTCAAGAGACATCCGTGTCAATGCAATTCACTCTCATGATTTGCTATTAAAAGCAAGGTACCACAAAGGCTGTATGAAATACGGAAACCAAAATTATGATCAAGATATGATGTTAGATATCATTTGCCGTAACATTTTTACCAGCGTTAGTTTAGGCATGAGTATCTTTCCTTTAGAAGTTTTATTATAACACGATATGTCAAATATTTTTTTTTTTTTTTAATGGTATTTCATAATGCATAATGCATATAGATATGTATACCAATACTACTTCACAAGTGTAATTGTAGCTTGATATATTAAATCATCTTTAAATGTTAATAATATTTCATAAGTAATGCACATTGATCATATGGTGAAGATTGCTTATTGAAACTGTCGTCATAAATCTTTAGTCAAGGGCAATTTTAATGTCCATATCAGATGTAAAGACCATGTACATGTCAGTGAGACATTGTCCAATTGAGTCGTGATTTACACCTTGACGCCAGCACATGCCTGCCGGTAATTGGCGAGTTATGCATTATGATGTATCTGTGGGCTGGACCGATACATGGTCGTAATCCGCTAATGTAATGACTATGCATTCCAGGCGCGGTGAGACAGGAGGCATGTTAAACAGCCCATTCCATGCGTGCAATAAAAGCTCAGGGAACCCACTGAGCCACCAGGCTTCCCCGTTCATCATGATCATGTCAGCTTGGCATTGACGTGCGTTTGTCCGCCCACCCGCCGCAACTTTCCTTTACCCTCCCCCCCCCCCCCCCCCCAATTTCTTGAGCTATAAAGCCTGTCTAATCTTGTAATATTTCTCTAGGTTCTTGCTTCCCCTTTTCTCTCTTTGTCTGCCTGTATGTACATCTCCCACCATATTCTGTTTTTCTAAATTGGCTGCTCTCCCTCTTTCATTCTGCCCCATCTTCTCTCTCTCTCTCTCTCTCTCTCTCTCTCTCTCTCTTCTATCTTTCTCTCTCTGTCTCTCTATCTCTCTCTCTGTCTCTCTATCTGTCTCTTTATCTCTCTATTTTGATGTATTTTATGATTTGGTATTTTTCCACCATATAGCGCTCTTCTTACACCTCCCATCCTGCTTGACCTACATATTTGTTATTTCTCCCATCTTGTCTCTCAGCTCACTTTCTCTCCCCCCCCCCTCATCCTCCTCCTCCTTCATTCTGCTTCCTCCCATGTCTTCATTGTACAGTATGTAGTTGTCCATATCAATGTTTTCGCTGCACTGGCCAAGAATGCAGTGGAGCTCCAAGAAGGTGGTTTAGATTATTATACAGCTCCTGCGATCACATAACTCCTATCCATATACACGCCCCATGCTGGCATGCCATTTCCGATATTGACCGTTTCTTCTTTACATTCAGGAAGATAAGCCAGGTCTTGTACACAGTGTTATTTCCTGTGGCCATGGGGAAGGGAATTGCGAGGGGGCTATTTACTGTTTGGAAAGGTATGCCCATCGATTCCCCCCTCTTTTCTTTATGCATATTAGATCTTAGAATTGTATTGATTTGGTATATCTGAAGGCAGTCCTTCATTGATTTCTAGAGTCATAATTACATCTGTATTGTACTCTTGTGTGATGCTATAGCAACTACCTAAACCTATGTTTCCATTGATAGATTGTTATGCTTACTATTATTTGCTCACAAGCATTGGGTTCTGAACATGAGCAGCCTAAAAGGATTTATTTCAATTATGTGTCATATT
This sequence comes from Arbacia lixula, assembly GCA_963669155.1. NCBI lineage: Eukaryota > Metazoa > Echinodermata > Echinoidea > Arbacioida > Arbaciidae > Arbacia > Arbacia lixula. The sequence continues at coordinate 21,907,403 of OZ022588.1, forward strand.
TCAAATTGATTCCTATAGTAAGAATATTTAATTATATTTGTGATGCATTCAATTGAAACTAAAATGATGTATGATTGATAGTGGTATTTAGGAATTGTTCACTTGCACTTGATTAGCCCTCAATGAAGCGTCTAATGATGACCAGCGAGTTCACTTTTTAAAGAGTATTGATTCTTTCTATCACCATCCCCGGGTCAGTTGGACCTGGTGTTGACAGTGTACATTGTCTTCCTGTTTGTTCATCTCCGCATTTTTTCTTGGAGAGGAGTGGAGAAGAAAGATGTATGTGTTAAGCATGGGGGAGGTGAGGAGAGTGAGAGACAAAGCTAGAGAGAGAAATAGAGTGACAGTGCGACAGAGAGAAAAAGATGGAAGAGATGAGGAAGAGATAGAGGGATGATAGAGAGATGAGAGAGAAGGGGTTAGAGATGGACGGATAAGGCAGGAAAACAGAATATAAAAAAGGGAGGAAAATGATGCAGTGAGAGGTGAAGAAGGAGAGAGAGAGGGGGGGGGGGAGAGATAGAGAGGGAGGGGGAGGCAGGCAGGCAGAGAGAGAGAGTGAGAGGGGGAGAGATAATATGGATGAAGAGTTTAGGATAGTGATGTGTAAGTACATTACCATAATCCATTTTCATGTACCGGTAAGTCAGGCGGTTTTGACATGCAGCAAGCAATGCACAAATAACTTTTCTCTAGATCATGTTGAAGGCTGAGAAGATAATTCCAGACAGGAAATGAAGGAGAGTTTCTTGTAACTATTCCTTTTCTTCATTGGATCCAGACAGCCCTGAATAATCTCCATTTTTTGCACTGTATCTATCATTATGGTATAAATAATGCCATAGGTGCTTCTATAAAGTGCTCTGATGCAGATTACTGTCCATTCTTAGTACACTACAGCTCAAAGGAATTGGCATGGGCAAAGGGAAAGGGAAAAAAGAGAAGGAGCCGCAGTTTTGAACCGGGGTATATTTTGTCCAGTTCAGCATGAAACATGATGCTTTTTAGGCTAAAGCACCGTGTTTCATGCTGAACTGGACAAAATATACTGCAGTTTAAAACTGCAGCTCCTTCCCTTTCTTCCCTTTCCCTTTACCCTTGCCAATTCCTTTGAGCTGTAGTGTACATTGTATTTTAACCTTTTTAACTCCTTCTCTGCCAGACTCCATACTGTACTATGGGAAGATGTTTATTAACAATGCAAAAATCCCTCAATGGTGCCTAAAGAATTCTGACTCTTCTGTCAGTTTTAATCCCAAGCCAGCTGACTGATGCCTACTTCAATATGTAATGTTTAACACTGAATAATGGCCAGGAAGTTTCACCACTTACTAACAGCATCTATGCATCCTGATTACCATTCCTTGCTTTTATTTGCAATTCTCGCTCGTTTCCCTGATCCTCACTTGGTCTGAACCAGTGCCTCTAACGTGGTACTGATGTACTGGTACTTTGGCCATTTCTATGGAAATGCTTTTTACTGTTTTTCGGGGAGGTGGAAGAGGTACCGGTAAGAGGAAAGAAGGAATGAAAAAGGTAGTGTAGAAGTGTCTGTACTTTTTTTTTTTTTTTTTGGGGGGGGGGAGCTTTCTCTTTATCAGGTGTGAATTAGTCTTGTATCTTCATAGCCACAAATCCTTTGTTTGTTCTATGATTATCAATATAAAGGCTAAACAAAGTATCCACAGCTGCTCTATGAAGCTGACAGGAAATATTAACATAATGAGGTGAAGGAAGTATGAATATCACAAGCAACAATATACAAGAATATAAGAGGGTGGATAAACATTGCACTTGAAGTAGTAAAGGGAAGGAAAATTACACAGAACACAATTACAGTGAAAAGTTAAAGACTGAAAATATGACAAATTCTCAGCTGGAAACAATGCTATTTCATGAATGTGAACAAAGCAGGTATCTCCATCTTGATAGAGGTAATTGTGTAGTAAGCAGACTGCGCTCTAGGCAAATCCAGGTCATCTTAAACACTTGATGCCATCATGCCGTCTCCTGCCCGGCTTCCACCTTAGAGCACCCTTAGAAACCAGCTGTGTAGCCAGGGATGATGACATTATCCAAGGGTTGGGGAGGGGTGTGTGAGGCACTTTTCGTGGTAATGATTACGGGACAATTAATTAGTTATTGAGAGAATCATTGTGCCGTCATCACAGGCCTGGGTATAATCATATTTCAAGGATTTTTTCAATTTGAGATGGTTCTTTCCATCTTGAAATCAAATTAGAATTGACCCACAGTCGCAGAGAAATGAGTCCTTTAGAATGCTTACAGGTCTGTACCTTTAAATCATGTTTGTGCAGTTAATTATGGAAGAGGTGTTATATGTGTATGACCCTGCCTTGCCCTTATCCCAGCCTGGGCCCTTCTCCCCTTCCCCCATCCCCCAGCCCCCACCCTCCTTTGCCCGTATAATCCTAACCTGAGAATAGAAAGGGTAATGGACTTTACATTCCGCTGAACTCATGAATTTGCATTTTTCCGGATAGTCCACACTTCCAAATTCCGCCAGCAGTTCACGGAGAGTGTATGCCGTAGACGGCTGCTGCGAGGGAATGAAAGAGAAAGAAACATGCCATCACTCACAGACACGAGGGTTTGCTCTCCACATGTACCTAGAACTACTGTCACTATCCAGCACATGATTGATTGCAGCAAATTTTGTCAATCTTTCTTCAACCTCAGAATTCAATGTTATCCATTTACAAGGCTATGAAACCTACACTACAGCTCAAAGGAATTGGCATCGGGTAAAGGGAAAGGAAAGAAAGGGAAGGAGCCACAGTTTCGAAGTGCGGTATATTTTGTCCAGTTCAGCATAAAACATGATGCTTTTTTAGGCTAATGCATTGTGTGTCATGCTGAACTGGACAAAATGTACTGCAGTTTAAAACTGCGGCTCCTTCCCTTTCTTCCCTTTCCCTTTCCCTATGCCAATTCCTTTGAGCTGTAGTGTACGTCAGCCTGACAAAATGCCCCTCTATGGGATTTGTGTGTATTACTTATGAACAGATTCACGTATGGCACACAAAGAGCTAGTACAGACACAAATATGTACATTCAGTTCTCATTTGCAGATTGACAGTGAAACCTTGACTCCTGTTCACATGACACATTAGATACTAATTGGACCATGCAAAATGTATGTAGGTACATGTAGGTCTATTAATACCACTTAGAGTAATTGGACAGGTTAGAGCTTAGAAGCAATATTGTAAGTGATACTACTTAATATTGATCTTATTTCACATATTTCGGACATTATGTTCTGTGTAAGTAGAAATGCAAGAACATATCTGACAACATTATGTTATAACTTGAAGTACAAGAGCGTATTTCTGACAACATTATGTCCTGTGTAATTTGTACAAGTTTCTGACAACAGCCTAGAAGCCAGATCAACATTTGGAGAAAATAGTGATTAAATCACAAATCTATGATTTCATTTTAAATTACTCCAAATGGATCATTTGAGGGCAAATAACTTTCAACAAGTTTTTAAAATGGACAATACATGAATTTAAGACCATTAGCAAGAAGATTGCTCAGGACCACCTTCTGAAGTTTTTTTTGTCTTTGTAGTACAGCATATGCCTTTAAGAAGAACATGATGGGTTCCTGATACTTCCCTGTTCTTAAGGCAAACCTGTGACCACAGCACATCCAAATTTATTATGTAAAGCTCTTTAAGACCACATGCTGCTGTAATAGGTTACATACAGTGTAATGTGTATTATCGCAAAAGTGGCACAAAACAAAATAATCTAAAATACTGTTCATTGGGATATATGTGTATTGCTAATTTGAAAATGTGAAGAGGCACATTCAAGATAATTATTTATAATTATATTATATATAATTACTGTATATTATGCCGTTACAAGGATAGGTACATTGAATTGAGTTGAATTGATTCATTTATTGTCCACACAAGGACATTTGCTTTGATCACAATAAGTAATACATCGATACAAAATAACATTAGAAACATTTGTTGCTACATTACACACTCATCTTATGAAGAAAGAAAAAATACAAGAAAGCAAAAAATATAAGTGTTATTTTTCATGTAGCATGGAACATGATCATATTGTATTGGTTAAACTGATTGGTATTGAAGTGATATATTAACCAAAGCAAATAGTATCTGGTAATAGTTGTAATTGTTTTTATCCTGTTGGAGGGGATAGGATAGGATACAATGGTACATGTATATTCCATGTTTAGATCACTATGTTCCCAAACTAGAGTGCAATCAATTAAACCAGGCAAACAAACAGGAGATATTGAATGAAGGGAAATCAATCAATGGAACTGGAAGTAATTGAAAATGTACATGTGCAGTACACATAATTGCACTCCTCATACATACAGGAGCCAGGGGTGGTTGTAAATAGGCTTTTTATCCAGATCTATTTTTAGCAGGAGAGCAGCTCATCCATTGTTAATTTAGGGAGGGAAAAACAATTTCCTAAAACATATTGGCAAACAGTTATTTCATAGTATAGAAAAGCATTACAATTGAAGATTTACATTGATACATAACATATTGACAATATTTGATCACCTAATGCATATGATTCTAACCATGTACTTCAGAGCAGTCTGTATCTGTATTTAGCAGTATTAAATAATACATCATATAAATAATCATTATTACTGCAAAATGCCCTTACATTCTATTCAGAAATCATATCGTACAATTGGATTATTAACAGTGGAATAATACTAAAACATTTTTCTTACTGAAGCTAAATAAAGAGAAACCATTTTTTTTCTTCAAAACTAATGGGAAGAGTGTGTTTGTGAGAACATACGCGCTTTATTGGTGCAGATAAAGATGTAGTAGCAAATGTAAAAGCTCGTTTGAAATACTGGTACAAAAAAAAAGAACAGAAAATACTATTGAAAACAAAGCAAATATAATTTTAATGAACATTCATGGGATGGGTAGGTTTGAAGTCTTTTGAATAGAATTATAGCCAAAATATAGCTATTGCTTTGCAGTGTCCTTACTGCATGCTGCACCTGTAGGTATCCGTAAACAACATGAGGTTCATCTTCCCCCGATGCTTTTATCATTAAGGGGTATTGAAGGAGCTTTAGGGAAGCGCCATGTCAGGACCCATCCAGACTCTGTGATAATCCCCCCACGTCAGTTCAGGACAAGTTCCTTGTAACTCGTCTTCCCTTAGGATGGTGTGTAGTAAGGAAAAGGGGGCTGATGTTGCCCTAGGCCTTGGTGGGGGTTTTGTGGTTGAGTAGGGGCATTGTAACTTTTTTTCTTTGAGATACAGGAAGTTGCCCCCCAGGGTCTGATATTGTCAGAAATGAAGAAGAAATATTTGACAGGGATGTCACATGCTGTTTGGGGACTAGGAGTGGGGTAGGGGGGTTGGGAGCTGTTCTTGGAATTATATAGGGTATTCTATATTTCAAATTTGCATTCAGCCAATGATATTTCACATGGGTTATTGCCTTAGAGTGTTTGTAGGGTAAGGAAGGGTTTGATCTCCTTTTGTAGATTTTAATTGTAGACAGATCATTCTACATCACCCTCCTTATTTGGGTAAAAAGGGAAAAGTAGACAAAGAAATTTAGTATTTAAACATTTAGGATGGAATTGGGGTGGAATTGCAGGGAGGGGGTACGGGGAATTCTCACTCTCTTTCCAATTTGGGTAATGAGGGAGAAATAAAGGCAGGGATATTGCTTCATAAAGGATTCAAGGAGGTGTACTAGAGGAGGGGTAGGTCTCACACTCTTCCAATTTAGGTAATGAGGGTGAAATATCGACTGGGATATTGCAAGAAGAGCAGGCCAGAGGGTGGGTAGGTGGGATGGCTTTGGAATCTGTGCAATATTGGGGATAGATTTCTCTGTACCAAATCTTGTGTAAAGACAGCAAAGAGGAAAATAAAACAAATTTATTGGATTCTGTGATTGCATACTTATGTATGAATGTGGTGGAGGTCATGTTGAGGGGATTCATGATAACAGTATCAGTAGCAATATATAAATAGATATTAAATTAATATGGGAGATACTGTACTGTATTGTCTGGATGGCATGACATACCAGAAGCATCTTTGAATTACATGGTTTTCATGACATTACAGACATTATGCCAGTATCCAAAGACAGCAAATGATAAACAAGCATTATGTTGCAACATACTTGTTATAGTTCTTCTTGTTTTGTTTTTGCTTTTTTGTTTTTACAAACATCATGGGGAGATTATCTCAAATTAGTATGGTGAACCAGTAGGGCTCTTGCCAGAATTGGTTTGCACATGGTAACACACTTTCATTTTGTGCAGAGAAAAGAGGTATTTAAATGTGGTATTGTTTGATATTTGCACCCAAACATGTTGCTTGAAATATTTCCTCACAGTTTTTTTTTTTACGTAATAAATTTGGTCATGGTAGTCATACGTGAAATCAACACTTGCAAGAGCTCTATGAACAAGCAGCATGTTTATTATGGGTGGGATAGACTGCCTACTTGAAGGGGTCAATATAAAGCAATATAAGACCATATCTCAAAGAAGGGGGACCCTTTCACTGGCGAATATACGAGCAAGAGCAATATCCTAGCGGGATGCCTTATCCCTTCATCCAGAATTCCAGCGTTACATGAAATACGCCCCTCATATCAGGAGTTAGGGATGATTTATGTAGCAGAGATCAGAAGTGATATATCTGAATTCTGCGGTTCACTGTCTCCTAAATTTCACAGAATCTTCTGCCAGTAGCCAGTAATATATCAGGTATGTAGAATCGCTGGTATCTTTGAGTGGGATAGGTAGTGTATTTTCAGTAACTTTGGTGAATACATGCTGTACCTAGCAATACTCTGATTGAATTTTATACTGCACATGTATGTAATGATGTATGACTTACTTGTTTTATCCTAAATATTGTACCATTCTATTTGATAATGAAATTGGTGTATTGCAGAGGGTTGATTCTTTTGAAAAAGGGGGAAAAGAATGAAGAGGAGACAGAGAGATAGATAGAGAATGAGTGTGTTTATGTACATGTGTGTATGTATGTATGAGTACGTACATGCATATGTGTGAGTGTGAGTTTGTGTGTATTTGTGAGAAAGGAGAAATCAGGACAGACAGAAAATGGAGTTAATCAAGATGATCAATGAGTGAGAATGAAAGAAAGAGAGATTGGCAAAGATAGAGAGAAAGAAAGAGAAAGAGATAAGACATGGACAAAATGAGAGAACTACAGAGAAACCTGACGAGAGAGAGAGAGAGAGAGAGAGATGGACAAAACAAGAGAGAGAATACCGCTTTATCAAGGCCAATTTTGAGGTAACAATAATGAATTATTCATTGGAGCAACATAATATTTATATGTGCATGATTACAGTCGACCGAGAAAAATCTGACCAATCGGAGCAGCAATAATATTGTAAAAGCCAATAATTGACGAACCCTACACGGTTGAGTGAGTGGGAACTGAACTAGCGCTGTGTTCAAAGCTTACGTGATATTACATAAGCTATGAATGCAGATTGGATGGTTGATTGCTATACTCAAATATTGTAGTGTGTCACTGTATATGTTTGACTTTTTTTTACCAATTTCATAGAGAAGAAAGGTTAATTTACAAAAATGTGGATCATGATAGAAAAGGACAAAGTTGTCTAACCATTTGGGTGTAGTCTTCACAGGCAGTCGTTTTGCCAAGTTAGCAATAAATGGACTTGATAACAGGCTAGAAAATGTGATATACAGGTCTACACTGTAGGAGAAAGGAAAAAATGATGATTACCTCTCTCTCCTCTGCCCCAGGCAGAAAATATCTGACTCACTTCGCTGGAACATGATCCGTACAACGGAAATGGATTGGGGCAAAATTGTATCATTTGGTCCTCTTCACTCATTCACTGCACATGGGCTGGGCTCTCATCTCCTGCTTGTGAAATCAGGATGCTTTCATGTTTTTGCCATTGTTGAGATTGTCAGGCACACTGATCGGTGGCTACATTTGCAGCTTTTCAATTTATCAAACTGAATTGATCAAAGATGAAAGAAAAGATAAAACTCTTGGATGTCAGAAAAATCCCAATCTGTCATTCCTTTTGTCTCACCAAATTGGAGGATTTGTTATGACTAAGTAGTGTACTATTAGAATAGAAATTTACATTTTGACAGTTGTTGAAATGGCTGTTTAGTCATTAGATATGAATTGGAACGTATTCATTAATAATAGTATCCATTGGCAACACCGCATATTGACTAGTGGCAAAGACTAAGTGATGTCTATACCTGCTTATGGTGTACATTCCTGCTGCCACAAAGAAATTATTTTCCTTAACCATTGTGCAATAACTAGTGTAAATCCTTCAATTTTGCAGCTGTGTGGAAGAACTAAAATAATGAAAAGATGTGCTACATGGCCAACTGTTTTTGTTCTTTTAATTCATGTTCTATACAGTCACTTTGAAGTATGATATATCTTTGTTGAAAGAGACAAAGGAAATTATGCATTTCCATTTAAACTGTTGTAAGAAAAATATGGAATGAGAAGAGGTGTGTAAACATTTGAATGCACAACCTGATTCAAACTATCCAATATAATTCTCCATGCTACACTTCAGCTCAAAGGAATTGGCATAGGGAAAGGGAAAGGAAAGAAAGGGAAGGACCCGCAGTTTTAAACCGCGGTACATTTTGTCCAGTTCAGCATGAAACATGATGCTTTTTAGGCCAAAGCATCGTGTTTCATGCCGAGCTGGACAAAATATGGTGCAGTTTATAACTGCAGTTCCTTCCCTTTCTTCCCTTTCCCTTTCCCTATGCCAATTCCTTTGAGCTGTAGTGTATATGGCAGAGTTGTCCCTTAATGCACTGTGCAGCGAAAGCAATTTTCTTGGCAGTCATGTCTGCTCCCAGTCTCATACACTAGTACGCCAGACCATTTATAAGCGGACGTGACTGTGAACAAAATCTGAATGAAGCTGCGCAGTGCATCATGGGAAATCTAACTTATAATATTGTAGTATGGAGAATTGAATGGGTTTCATTCCGTGTACAAGTTCATTCTGTATTGAGTAGGACTCTATTGTTACATAAAACATACTGCAAACTGATTAAATTTACGGCTTGTTTTGAACGTTGTGGCAATGTGGCATTCATTCATTAATGACTTGTAAACAGCATGGAATCTTGATAGTCCATTAACTCTTTGAGTAGCAGATAAAATGCTGCTCATTGGTAATTTGTGTGTCTTATTCATTCAAGAATACATCAATGGTATGTACAGGGTTGAGCATGGTCATTGAGTCGTGTCTAATTTATAAAAAGACAAACACAGCAAATGCAATGGTATGTATCACCAATTTACCATGCTTGACGTAATCCAGTTGGTAGAATAGTTCTGGCGGCAACAAATTATGCATTAATTTTTTTTACCCCTGCTCCTTTGACAGGGTTAATTTTGCCACTTCTGGAACACATTTTTACTCCGTTGCTCATCCAAATAATGGGAAGCCATTGATGCGTTGCCTGGTATCTGATAATTATAACACAGGCTATGGAGCAGATGTGGACCTGTAAAAACTGGATAGAAGCCTCTAGGCTGCGTTTTCATATGGAATGAAAAATGGCATTGCTGTAGCATTGATCACTGCTACTCAGTGACTTTTAAGTACTGCCACTACTGCTGCTACCAGGATTGCCCTGTTCTCACTCAGTTTAAAGTGGCTGTGTTCTCACATGGGCTAAAATATTGCATTGCTGCAACATTGAACACTGCTACTCAGTGACTTTTAAGTACTGCTACTACTGCTGTTACCAGGACTGCCCAGTTCTCACTCAGTTTAAAGTGGCTGCGTTCTCACATGGGCTAAAATATTGCATTGCTGCAGCATTGAACACTGCTACTCAGTGACTTTTAAGTACTGTCACTAATGCTGCTACCAGGACTGCCCTGTTCTCACTCAGTTTAAAGTGGCTGCGTTCTCACATGGGCTAAAACATTACATTGCTGCAGCATTGAACACTGCTACTCAGTGACTTTTAAGTATTGCCACTACTGCTGCTACCAGGACTGCCCTGTTCTCACTCAGTTTAAAGTGGCTGCGTTCTCACATGGGCTAAAACATTGCATTGCTGCAGCATTGATCACTGCTACTCAGTGACTTTTAAGTACTGCCACTATGCTGCTACCAGGACTGCCCTGTTCCCACTCAGTTTAAAGTGGCTGCGTTCTCACATGGGCTAAAACATTGCATTGCTGCAGCATTGATCACTGCTACTCAGTGACTTTTAAGTACTGCCACTATGCTGCTACCAGGACTGCCCTGTTCTCACTCAGTTTAAAGTGGCTGCGTTCTCACATGGGCTAAAATATTGCATTGCTGCAACATTGATCACTGCTACTCAGTGACTTTTAAGTACTGCCACTACTGCTGCTACCAGGACTGCCCTGTTCTCACTCAGTTTAAAGTGGCTGCGTTCTCACATGGGCTAAAATATTGCATTGCTGCAACATTGAACACTGCTACTCAGTGACTTTTAAGTATTGCCACTACTGCTGCTACCAGGACTGCCCTGTTCCCACTCAGTTTAAAGTGGCTGTGTTCTCACATGGGCTAAAACATTGCATTGCTGCAGCATTGAACACTGCTATTCAGTGACTTTTAAATACTGCCACTACTGCTGCTAAGGACTGCTCTGTTCTCACTCAGTTTAAAGTGGCTGCGTTCTCACAAGGGCTAAAACATTGCATTGCTGCAACATTGAACACTACTACTCAGTGACTTTTAAGTACTGCTACTACTGCTGCTACCAGGACTGCCCTGTTCTCACTCAGTTTAAAGTGGCTGCGTTCTCACATGGGCTAAAAAATTGCATTGCTGCAACATTGATCACTGCTACTTAGTGACTTTTAAGTACTGCCACTACTGCTGCTACCAGGACTGCCCTGTTCTCACTCAGTTTAAAGTGGCATCGCACTGACACTTATACTTTATGTACCACTGCTTCTGCTACGAACTAGTGCATTCTCTCACAGAGTGGATAATGGCATTGCTACATTTGTTAATACTGTAGCATCTTGTGTATGTCCTACTACTACTGCTGCTGCTACTTGTGCATTCCTACATATAAATGGCACTGCTCTTTATGTACCACTGTGTACAGTGTTCTTACTTTCAATAAAACAATGCCACAGTTTTAACACTGCTTCTTCTTCTGGAGCTTTCTTACATAAAATGAAAAATTGCAACAGTTTTTGATATACACTACAGCTCAAAGGAATTGGCATCGGGTAAAGGCAAAGGGATGGAGGCGCAGTTTTAAACATGATGCTTTTTAGGCTAATGCATTGTGTTTCATGATGGACTAGACACTATATACCGCAGTTTAAAACTGCAGCTCCTTCCCTTTCTTCCTTTTCCCTTTACCCGATGCCAATTCCTTTGAGCTGTAGTGTATGTACTACTTACTCTATAAGCAGGTGAACAAATTACACAGGCTCAGAGTGACGTAGCATCCGTTATCCTAAAAGGAATCCCCACAATTTAATTTTGAAGGTCTTGAAAGACAGATGGTGATAATAGACCATTGTCGTATACAGGTAAAACTACTGATATTCACTTACTGGTACATTTTCATAGAGTCAGAATAAAGGTAGAGTGAGATGTTCATGAATGATGCTTGTTGATGAAAGTGCTCTGCGGTTTCCCAGAGGGCATGAACTCTCAATCCATAAATGGACTCCTGCTCGTTTCTCGCTAGAATTCTGCCATTCAGCGTAAAAACCTCTAGAGGTATTTGCTGAGAGATGCAGGTGCACTTGTTTTGAAAGTGTTCAGTACAGGTGAGTGTGAGAGTGTGTATGTGCATGTGTGCATCTGTGTGAGTGTGTATGAGTTCTTTTGTACCAAGTGTTCGAAAGAAAAAAACTTTGGACACTTAAATAATAATATAAACAAGTTTTAACTTGAAACAAACTGAAATTGACACATCATAAATTCAAAGGATGACAATTTTTTTGCTGAGAGATGCAGGTGCACTTGTTTTGAAAGTGTTCAGTACAGGTGAGTGTGAGAGTGTGTATGTGCATGTGTGCATCTGTGTGAGTGTGTATGAGTTCTTTTGTACCAAGTGTTCGAAAGAAAAAAACTTTGGACACTTAAATAATAATATAAACAAGTTTTAACTTGAAACAAACTGAAATTGACACATCATAAATTCAAAGGATGACAATTTTTTACAAGCCACATAAACATACTAATGTTTCAGCACTTGGTGTTGTTTTGTATTTACAACTAGTTGAATGGAGGATTGCAAGTACCAGAACAATGCTATCCCTATTTTGACATTCTTTGCTTTGCAATTTGTATGGTTTGAAAGAAATTGCTTGTTCAAGGATGCATCACATGCAAATGTATGAACCACTTTACCAAAACAGCGATATGTAACCTATGAGACTTGTTCTGGACGTGTAATGGGACAGTCCATGGCATCTCAGTGTAACAACTGCATGCAGTATTTCTCTTTCATCTTCGTTTATACTACAAAACATATTTTTCCATTTAGATGTACATCTAATTTGTTTCATCTTATATCTCGACTCATTTTTTTTTAGATAAAAGAATCATTCAAACTTGATATCTAAAATATTACATTTGATTTCTTAAAACAAAACAAAAAGTTGGGATAGCTGTGGTTCAAGCTATCTTGCATGTATAGTGTCATACTCTGTGATGCTTTTCACCTGGCACATTGTTTTTAACCTCCATGTGCCAATCCAGGAAAAGCTCATTGATTTATTACAAATGTCATGCACCTATGGTACAAAGAGGGTTACTATGTGAGGTTAGGCATCGTGCACTAATACTAATAGGTCCCTAGTTGTACCATAGCCTACCATTTATCACAGATTATCACCCCTCTCAACGCTGCTTCTAAGCCTATAGCCTCATGAGGACACTTGGTTTAATATAGCACTGGTTACTTGTATCTCAATCACATTTTTCCTTTCTGCCCCTCTCTTCCTCTTCCTCTCCCTCTCCCTCTCCCTCTCCCCCTCCCTCTCCCTCTTCCTCTCTCTTTCCCCCTCCCTCTCCCTCTACCCCTCTCTCCCTCCCTCTCTCTCTCCCTCTCCCTCTCCCCCTCTCTCCCTCTCCCTCTCCCTCCCCCTCTTTCCCTCTCCCTCTCCCTCCCCCTCCCCCTCTCTCTTTCCCCCTCCCTCTCCCCCTCTCTCCCTCTCTCCCTCTCTCTCTCCCTCCCCCTCTTTCCCTCTCCCTCTCCCTCCTCTCTCCCTCTCCCTCTCACTCTCCGTCTCCCTCTCCCTCTCTCTTTCCCCCTCCCTCTCCCCCTCCCCCTCCCTCTCCCTACTCCCCACCCCTCTTGCGCTCAAAATAAAATTTGTCCTCCCTACTCTATCTGTTTTTTCCTCTTCTCTCTCTTAGCTGTGTACATAATGCAAAACAGACAATGAGTTTGGATTATTGTATTACCCCATATTTCCCACCAACACATGTAGATCTAATTTACCTCTCTATTTTACCTGCTGACCCAGTTGACCAATGTGTTGTACCGGCAGACAGAGCAGCTGGTTTGTAATGTGAATAAAGGTGTGAAGAGTTTAATGGAGAGCAGTGTCTGATATATTCCAATTAGTAGTTTACCCCAGTGACATTTCAATTCAATCCTGGCTTCAAAGTTCAACCATCAGGTGCTCAAGCTAGCTAATCAATGAAAGCTATGCGACCTTGGATCCAGGTAAATGAATGATTAGTGTACAGTTCATTGTAAGGACATCTACTGGTTGTGAATAGTATAAGGTGGGATCTAGAACAATGTATACCTCACAAACGCACAAAATAAAATACAAACACACCCACCACACATATGAACAATGGGAACCCACACACTTGCAATGTCAATTCACCTACGCCCTGTTCTGTACAAGTACATGGAGTGCATCCAGTACAAATTTAACTCATACAATACCATGCCGTGAAAAGCCCAGTGGAATATCACACATTTCAATTTAATTTCAAATAAAGTCTTTAATCATCACTTAAAAGCAAAATAAATAATTGTCATGAAAAATGAATGCAAGTAACACCTGAAAGCCAATGGCTTGTAAAGTGTGATGACCTTTAACATATTGTGCCAATGGAGATGATACTTACTCGGTGAAAATATTTAACTTTGGTTTGTGTGTATGTTTCTTAGTGCTACTCCTATGACTATATCTTTGAGAAGAACCAACAAAAAATACATTTCTATACATTTTTCTATGCACAAATGTTGCTTTTGTGTATGTATGAGTATTGTATGTTTATACATGTACTGTACTGTGATACTAAAAACGCTATTGAAGATGGTGAGCAGTATTTCATCATCTTTATGGGTGACATTCGTGTACAGTGTGAACCCCACAGAGCTCCCAGATGATGTTAAATAGTCCGGAGGCTATGTGCGGGCAGAGTTTCTGGTTTGATTGATAGATCGGAGGCAGTAATATCCATGGTCCTTGATGCGTAATAGCGGATGACTGGAGACTACTGTAGTATGCAAGGCTGATGAATATCCCTGCAACTTTGGCTGCATTCTGGGATTTTCTTGGCCTGGTTTTTGTTTAAAGGAAAAGCCGATAGGATGATAATACGGTACAGAAGTTTTTTTTGGCTATTCTCTGGGACATTTTAAGCCTTGTCTTTATTCAAAGGATGCTTGCATAAGTGGGAAATAGCCAACAGAATTACAATACATGTATGGAAGCTAGTTTTGGGTGATATCTCTTCAGGTTTGGGCTTTTTTTGTGTGTATTTTGATAGAACCAAAGAATGATTTGTATGCATGCATGTATGAAGATATGGCTATGCAGAAGTACTATTAAATCGTCGAAATGTGTGAATATATTGTCAACATGTTGGAAATGATAACTTGTACTTAATCTTGATGATAGAAGTCTGCTCTGTAAGATGTGCATGTATATTCATGTTGCATTTACCTCCTTATGTGGCGTGTGTTTACTTTTTCACCAAGAATGCACACAAATCCCATAGAAAGATTTTTTTTTTAAAAAAAGGTTAAGCATAAGACATGAACTGTGCATGTAGGTTGAGTGAAGGAGAGTGCTTAGGAACAATGAAACTCCATGTGCGTGTACCTGTATGACTTCCACGAGGGGGGAAAAAATTGGCCTGTCCAATTACCCCTCTACCCAAGCCTGTTATAATTCACTTAATGCATGCTTTAATACTCGGTGTAATGAGTTTAGCACTTGATTCCTCATGCACACCACTGCACACCAAATTAATGCAAAATAGCGGTCCCACGGGAGTCTATCATAGCCAGTAAATTAGCCGCTGACTTCGGCCATCTGAAACCGAGCTGAATTCAACCTTGATGCACCAGAAAATGACAGGAAAGATGAATGCTGCGGCGATTATTAGCCATGGAAAGTATTTTTAGGGGCGGAATGCAATATCTCATTCTGTTTATATTGATGATGTTAATGCTCTCTCCAAATTTAGTGTTATGGGATTTTGTTGATTAATGACAAACTGAAGCATGGGCTATAAATGTAATAAAATGAAAGGTAATGATATCATTATCATATGACTACTATGACTACTACAACCACCACAACCCACACTTTTACCACCACCACTACTACGACCACTACTACCACCACGAATAATACAACTTCCACCACCAAACCCACTCCTTCACCCACCACCACCACTACTACTACCACCAACTCAATCACTGATGCTGCCACCATTACCACCACAACCATCATCACTACTACAACCTCCACCACCACTACTACTACCACCACCTCAATCACCAATGCTACCACCATTACCACCACAGCCATCACCACTACCACAACCTCCACCACCACTACTACTACATGTACCACCACCTCAATCACTAATGCTGCCACCATTACCACCACAACCATCACCACTACTACAACCTCCACCACCACTACTACAACCTCCACCACCACTACTACTACCACCACCTCAATCACCAATGCTGCCACCATTACCACCACAACCATCACCAATACTACTACAACCTCCACCACCACTAGTACATCTGCTAGTACTAATAACACAAGTACCTTTACTAATACCTTTTCTTCTCACATAGCACAACACTACTTCATGTGCTACCTCTCGACATAAGGAATACATCCATATCTACCACAGATCATGCAGAATGCATTTTGTAACATATACAATACAGTTATTTTTTAACTTTGTACAGCGATAATACTTTTTATTTGATTAAAAGCTCATGAATATTCAGCAACTAGGCAAATGAAACTTCAATCTAATTATCAAGGAATGCTAAGGAATGTTAAGGTTCATGGGGCTCATAGCCATTTAGCTCCTGCAATGTCAACAGGGGCCTCCATCAATAACAAAATAGCCCATGTGAAGAAACATATTGTTCAAAGGTATACTACTTGGTTCTTGGTGTCTGTTTCATGATATTGATTTATTTATTTATGTATTTATTTATTTATTTATTTGTTTATTTATTTATTTATTTATTTATTTATTCATTCATTCATTCCTGCATAGTTCACCAATAACAAACAGTGTGATACAAACAATGACATATAAAGTATACATGTGACTAATAACAATCTATTAAAGATATGTACAAAGTATTAAGACATACATATACTTGCACACAGTGGAACATACAGAGGTCTGACAATATAAGCTTACAGCTTGAAGGGTTGCCACACCTTTCTTATCAAAAGAACAAAACAAATGCAGATAAGATAACACTCAATATAACATCCATTCAAAGCAATATTTGAGAACAAGCCCACACAATTTCCTCCATATATGAAATATACCATTATGCATACATGTCTTTCCTTCAGAGCATGTGTACATGGAAAGTATTACTCTGTCTCCATGTACCACCCATCAAGTAGTGTGTTTATCCCATCAGTCACACCTAATTAGCATCCAGTAATTACAACAAGCCATTGGCTTTCTCTGACAGCTTCTCACAGACCTCACTCAGTGGTTACATTTTGTGGGAGCTAGAGGGGGGGGGGGGGGGTGCTTCGATGATGCCCTCCCCTCTAAATGAGTAATTATTATAGTGTTAAAGTGACAACTCATCACATACTTTGTACGTTTATTCCTGTATTGTATTCCTTTGTTTACATGTAGGTATAATCCTGTCTATATGCCACTCCCCTTTTCAGTAATGAGCATCCAAGAATTACACCATGTCGTTGCTTCTTCTGTGACAGCTTATAACAGACCTTGTTGGCCTGTTTCAGTCAGTGGTTGCATTTTGATGGAGCAGGAGGAGGGGGGGGGGGCAGAAACCTTTGGCATACCCCCTCCCCCCACATGCACGGATAGCATTGCATCAACGGATGCATCAACATAGCATTCATCATTCGGTAATTACACCAAACTAATAGTTGTCTTTTAGAGGATTCATATCTGGCTTATGGACCTTCTTCAATTAGTGGTTGCATTCTGAGGGAGTGGGGTTAGTGTTGATGAATCTTTGGGCAGCCCCACATGCACATTTAGTAATCATCATTCAGTAATTACACCTAACTAATGGTTTATGTGACAACTTATTGTAGACCTTGTATGAGAAAATGGAACTATCGCGATGGGTTGTTTATTATTTATAGAGGTTTGTGATGGCATCATTGGGGCTAAATCTCTCTGAGCCCCATTTTTTTTTCACACCGGTGGTAGTGCTATGGGTGCATAGCCATATTTTTGTCAGACGCATAAGGAGTCGACCTTCTCATTACCATTGACATGAAAACATGCAATGCAAGGCCTGGTAATTTAAGGGTAAAGAGAAAGAAAGATGTTCACATCTTCAGTAGATCTTGCCAACTTTGAAATGTGTCTTGGAATTCTAATTCTTTTCCACTTATCTACTTGAATGTAACTTTTTAGTGCAAGCTGCACATCAGCTGCAGGTGATTCCTGGCAGATTCCTGTAACTGCCAAACATCTGTTCTTGGTAGATTAATGCTGCTGTGTTTGCTGAATTATTGTAATCTGCAATCAATCAATACTTGTTTTCATGCAGTCGGGAGACAATGATTGATTGTAAAAATTAGTTCACAGGTATTCTTTAGTGAGAACTGTTGCTTTGTCACCTCAAAACTTTTACCCGAATACCAAGCATTTTGTATGATTCACATCTGGAATTCTTATCTTAATCTGTAGTGTAAATAGCATTGCCAATTTATGTGTAGGTCTCATGTATGGGGTATCAGGAGTTCTCTGCTGAAAGTAAACAAACTAAAGTAGGGATGGAGAAACAAAGAAGTAAGATTAATGGAGTAGGGGGTGTTCCTTGAAGATTTCATGCCGTTGACT
Organism: Arbacia lixula; assembly: GCA_963669155.1. Lineage (NCBI taxonomy): Eukaryota > Metazoa > Echinodermata > Echinoidea > Arbacioida > Arbaciidae > Arbacia > Arbacia lixula. The sequence continues at coordinate 21,925,802 of OZ022588.1, forward strand.
GAGTGAAACCCTTGAAGCTCCACCGATCAATAACATTTGGTTATTCTCTGGTAACTCTGAAGCCTCTCAAGCCAAACATTAGAGGACGGGTAATCCTGGTTTGTTGAGAGGGGAAGAAAGTGGAGCAAATGAGTGAGTGAGTGAGCATAATTAGATTGTACTTCATTTATTCTCTCCCTCCATCCCTCCTCAGTCATGCACCTGAGACCCATGCATCTCACATGGTGAGTTGGAGGGAGGGAGAAAGAGAGAGCGTGACTCAAAGACATAGAGAGTACATATGCAAGGAGAGAGAGAGAGAGAGAGAGAGAGAGAGAGAGAGAGAGAGAGAGAGAGAGGGGGGGGGGGAGGGAGAGGGAGAGTGGGAGAGAGAAAGAGAGAGAGGGAAGGGGACTGAAAGAGAAAGAGAGAGAGAGAGATAGAGGGGAAGAGGGAGAAAGGAGATATAAAGAAAGAGACATCTCTGAGAGACAGAGAGAGGGAGAAAAGAGAAAGAAAGAAATAGCGTATCTGATAACACAGAGCCAGAGATATCGACATATAGAGAGAGAAGGGGAGAGAAAGAAAGAAAGAGAGTGTGTCTGAGAGATGAGAGAAAGATGGAGAGGGAGATATACGGGAAGAGAGTGTGTATCTGAGAGAAATAAAAAGAAATACAGTTAGAAAGAGAGAGAGAGAGAGAGAGAGAGAGAGAGAGAGAGTGTGTGTGTGTGTGTGTGTGTGTGTGTGTGTGTGTGTGTGTGTGTGTGTGTGCATCTGAGAGACAGATACAGATAGAAATGCAAAGAGAGGGTGGAAGGGAGAGTGAAAGAGCATGAGTGTGTGTTTGACGTAGTTTAACGTAGAGAAAAAAACAAAAAGAGGGGGTGAGAGATAAAAATGAGCATTGAAAGATAAGGGACAGAGAGAAAAATGAGGGAAAGAAATGAAGGAAGGGGGCGGTGGAGGATCTTGTGCTGATGAACTAGTGCTGATTGTAAAGCCGCCTTTTTCTCTCAGTCCCCATTCAATCCTCCCTGAGCCCTATCTCAAAGTGTTGTCAATACAGAGGGATATTTCCTACCTCTGGAACCGTTCTGCATAGCTAGTTTTCGCAATTAATCTTATATATCTTATATCCTGTATGGTTGTCTGAGGCTTATATAATTCTCCTGCACAGCACACTTCCTACTCCAAGCTCATGATGCAATCTTGTCAGTTGCTGTTTTGGTAATAGATGTTAGCAAAATATACATTGTCTTCAATCCTATTTCTTTCTTGAGGAATCATGGAGTGTGTTCTCCTTATACCCCTTACCCTGTTAACCCCTCTTCAAGATGCAATCCTCTTTCTGTAGCCAATTCTAGTGGCAGGTGGGTTAAACCATTTGAGTCAATGATTTCAAGTGGGTATCTTCCCTTTTCTAATCCCATATACCCTTATTCACCGCTGTTACATTTGTGCATACAGAGAATAAACAGTGAACATGATCAGATTGATTCAGTATTAATAAGATTCTACCTCTTTACTTTGCATATATACCATGTTATAGCATTTTAGGAAATCTCTCTTTTTTTTATTCTCAGAGGTTCTTTTTTTACATTGCTGGGGTTAATCTTAATTTGTTCTGGCCAGTCATATGTTTACCAAACATTATCAGCATTGAATGAGTTACAGAGTGGAATCATGTCCCGTGTTAGTGAGTCAGTTTTCATCCATATAGTGTGATTACAATGCTTTTGGTCTCGCTGTAATTAGAAATTGTGTCTACCGCGTATGAAAAAAGCTTGTTTTAATAAAAGTGCATCTTAATCATTTTCATTCTTGCGTTAACCTTCATTTATCATTAAGCAACCCATAAGCAAACGACACGCTCGTGTGTATCTCCCCAACTTTCATTGATTTTTCTTCATGTAGTTACTTTCATTAAAGGGTATGATATCATTACAGAAACAGATTTAGGTCATCTTAAGTCTGTACATGGCACAGCTGCAAACCTGTACATGTACACTACAGCTCAAAAGAATTGGCATAGGGAAAGGGAAAGGGAAGAAAGAGTAGGAGCCGCAGTTTTAAACCACGTTATATTTTGTCCAGTTCAGTATGAAACATGATGCTTTTTAGGCTAAAGCATCATGTTTCATGCTGAACTGGACAAAATATACTGCGGTTTAAAACTGCGGCTCCTTCCTCTTCCCTTTCCCTATGCCAATTCTTTTGAGCTGGAGTGTAGTACACACAAGGACTCCATGGCAAGAAGCATTTCATTTGACCGTACAAATGAAGTTTGTTTCATCTTTCTTTGGTGTCTGCCTAACCACAAGTCATCAGTATTACATAACTCGAGTGTATTTCTGAGGGTTGTAGCACCTCGCCTGGTTAATCATCTACAGTGTGTGAAAAAGAAGAAACACACTCCTTCCCTCTTTCCTAGTTCTAAGTTTATATGGCAGAGTACAACATTGTCTGTGACCAAATATGAAAATTCCCTTTCATTTATTACAAGGCACATAGATTTCATTTTACTAAATTTTACTGTTTATGTTTATAGTAGTAGCAGCAGCAGCAGTAGTAGTACATGTAGTATAGTAGTGATAGGTGAGGTAGCAGTAATAAAAACAAATCAAAATATAAAATATGCCATGGAGCATTTAAATCAGGGAAGAGCAAACAAACCAATTTCCCTGTCATGTACTGTCGTCAACACATGGACTGTTTGAGTACAACAACATTGCATACCGGTAGTGGTAGTCCATTGGTAACCCATACGTGACTCTCTATTGATGTGTACATGTGCCTGGACCTCCACCCTGCCTTTCTCTCCTCCGCATTTGATTAAGTGTTGTGAAGGATAGAGAGATAAATTATGTACACATTGGTTCAATTACAAAGATCAGTTCAAATAAATGCACTTCGTAATTGAATTTTCCAATTGGAGCCTGCTCTCATATATGTTCAGATGTACAGAAGGGCATTTTCCATTCAATGTCATAGCCTTGCCCTTGGTTTCAGTGCAACATACATAAACATATCTATTTTCCTGGTTGTTACTATTGTGTGTTATGCAGGTATGGTATGCTTTAAAGGCCAAAATATATAGAAGCTGAATATGGTGTTGGGAAAATAGATTCAGATTGCCTTCACAATCCAATATTTTGTTGTCTTGCAGTGTACAGGTTCTATTTATGTGATGATTTCAAAACATGTATCTTTAATAATCTGACTATAGCCTGACTTGTCAATTGCAACTCAACCAGTAGAATAAGTTTACACAGGGGATTACAGTTATTTAGCCCCTGAAATACTTAAAATGCACTTTGTAATTGAATTTTCCAATTGGAGCCTGCTATCATATATGTTCAGATACTGTACAGAAAGCTCATGCAATACAAAAAATCCCTTGTAAACATTAATTTGTCCTCATATAATGCAAACAAACTAGTGCAGCATGTCAATTTCATGATATGAGGCTTGAAATGTAGACCCTGAAATAAGAATTTAATGTGTCCACTGGTCTCAATAGAGATACATGTCCAGTGGTATTAAAGAATTAGGTATTTGCACTGATTTGTTCACCGGATGATATATTGACTTATCAGCAATATTTGAACGTTGATGCAAAAATGCAAAAAGGCAATATTGTGCAGGCAGCACTACTCCTGAGTATTTATGTGTCCTACGGATGGAAAATAAAATGCTGGGATTCAAAGAGTTAATTGTGTCCCAGATAAAATCCTCTCTTATGTAAATAGTGAATATCAAAAGTGTTCATTTTAAGACCTTTAAAGGTGAAGGTAATCACATCTCTCTTGAATGAAATGTACTGTACCTACCTCTCTGCACCTTTGTGTTGTTTCTATAAGAGAGAAAAAGAAAAAAAACATCTCATTTCAGCCGCGAGGTGAACATTCAGGTACGTGGAATTAATCCGACATCTGTGAATAGAAAGAATGGGGAGGCAGCATGGCAAATACCCCCGGGATACCAGCAAGCTCAAATGAAATTTTCATGTTACCTCCATCTTCCCTCTTGGTGTTCGCTGCATACGTGCTGCTACCTGTCTGTTTCATTTACACCTGAGCCAGGAAACCACCAGACTATATTATAAATCTCACCACCTCCTTGGGGCATGAGTTTGTTTGTACGTATGTGTGTATCTAATTTCATACACCTGGACACCTCCTTTGGTACAGTATAAAGACTGTTGTTTCCTCCTGTAATATTTCATAACATTCTCTTGTCCTGTTTGTCAATACAAGTAGGATGAATAAAAGCTGTGGAAGAAATTCATTACTTATATGACAGGTTTGATATCAAAGGCCCAGATAATACTTGTTTTTTATATTATTGTTTTGACCCCATGACAAGGTACGACAACATTATTGCCTGCAAAATTTTTCTCATGAATTGACACATTTTGTATTCTCATTTGATGTATTTGAAATCAAGCAGAAAATGAACAAATCAAATCAAATACAATCAGGGTATTTGATGGTGACTACACAGATATACATTGGGTATCTTGTTGCTGTTGTATGCAGGGATTGTAATGAAGAAGTGTCAACAAAAAAAAGAAAAGAGTAGCATTTACTCCAGAGAGAATATTCCCTAGAAAGCAGGAAAGGAAAAACAATCCGTGTAGTGACTTTAAGAGAGTTTGAATGAAGCTGTAAAGATATTCATGTGTTTCTTATGTTTGTTTGTATATTACATTAACTGCCATATATTAGAGGAACTCTGCTCGGTAAAATCCTCATCTTGTTTTTTGAAATCTCCCTACTGTGCTGTGGCCAGTGCCTTCAAGTAGAGAAAGGATATGGAACACTGGTGTGTCCCTCTACTCCAGACACGGACCACAGAGTGTACGGGATTCACAAGAGAATGAATATGAGGCGCTTCTAGTGAGATGTTGATGAAAGAACGGAGCATCAGCGGCTGATTTGTGGTAATCTTATGAGGGCGATCTTGTTGGCTGCTAGGAACAGCCAAAAACATGTTTTCATAACGGCGGATGCCACAAGATGAGAGAAACCCACCCCAAATTCAATTATGCGCGTGTTTATGAGAAGTTGATGAATGAATCGGAAACACTGCAAAGGGCATTTATCAGTGCTGACCTATCAGTGTAGCTCTATGTTAAGCAAGGTATTGAGTGAGCAGCTCAGATTTATCGTATATGACGGAGGATGTATTGCCACAATGTAGAAAAGAAATTAATTTCAGGTAGGAGCTACAAGGAGTGTATTGAACTGCTATCACTGTCACCTCCCCCCCCCCCCCCCCCCAAATAAAACAACAATAACAACAACAACAACAACAACAACAAACAAACAAGCAAACAAATACATTAATTAATTGATAAAAAAATAAAAACCAAAAAAAGAAATTTAAAATGTTTAAATAAATGAATAGATAAATAAGAAAAGAGAACAAAATTAAGACAACCTAATCCCTCCTTAAGTGGCACAGCTGGCTGAGTGAAAGCCTGATTTAGAGATAATCTTACCTTATTTTATTTGAAACCACTGTCAGAATTAACAAGAGTTCAGTTCCATTGAACTGAGTTTGAAGGCCGTTGAGCTTGAATTCATGGATAGTTTCATGGTTACTGTGGAAGACAGTAATGAGAATTATGATTGATGGATGCTGCAGACAGGACATAGTGTTCTTTACATTAATGAGTCATGTTTTTGTCATCATCTTAGGGTGTGAAAGATTAAGGAACATAATTATGCTGCAGATTTGTTTCATGGTGCAAATATTCACAAGGCAGTATGAAGAGAGAGAGAGAGAGAGAGAGAGAGAGAGAGAGAGAGAGAGAGAGAGAGAGAGAGAGAGAGAGAGAGAGAACATGAGTAGGAGGAAGAGAGAGAGAGTCAAAGAGAGAGAGAGAGAGAGAGAAAGGGAAGGGAGGGGTGAATGAGTGAAATATTTTAAGAGAAGCAAGAGAAATGGCAAGAGGTTACTCTTCTGAATAGCACATAAAAAGAGACAAACTTAATGGATCAAGAGGTAGCTAAAGGGACCAAAAGGAAAATAAATGGATCAAGGAGAAAACAAAAAATAAATAGACACAAAGCTAGGATCAGCAAACATGGGGAGAGAGGAGGGCCAGAGAGGATTTAAAAAAAAGAAATAGAGAAAAATGATACCGGGTAGTAGTAAAGGACACAAAAAAGGCGATGGATAACAACTTGCAACCGAGTAAGCAAAAATAAGAAAAGATAATGGAGAGAGAGAGAGAGATAGAAAGTGGAGAGTGTGTGGGGGATGGGAAATGAGAGAGCACTGTATAACAAAGGGTGTTTCATAAAGGGATAGATGTGGAAGAGTCTATGGATGAAGTGTATGGGAAAGTGAGAGAGAGAAAGAGGGGGGAAGAGAGAGATGTAGAGATAAGAAATATTAAAAAGAGAGACAGAGAATGGTAAAGAGATAGCTAGAGAAAGAGAGAGAGAGAGTGAAATAGGAGATTGAGAAGTATTGTGTTTCAGGCTTTATTACAATGAGCAAAGCGTGTCGAACATAGTGGGGCAATTTATTCTCCGTACTCTTTATTCTCTGTTCTCTTGCTTTTTTCTCTGTTTCTGTATTTATCTCTCTCTTTATCTTTATCTGTCTGTCTCTGTATCTCTCCCTTGCTCTCCCTCTCTTTGTCTCCTATTTTCCCTCGCTTGCTCTCTGTCTCTCTACATATGTCTCCTTTTCTTTCTATGTTTGCTTGACTGCATCTCTGTCTATCTCTCTTTCTCTCTCTGTCTCTCTCTTTCCCTCCATATATCTCCATCCCCCTCCCTCTCTCTCTCTCTCTCTCTCTCTCTCTCCCTCTCTCTCTCTCTCTCTCTCCCTCTCTCTCTCTCTCTCTCTCTCTCTCTCTCTCTCTCTCTCTTTCATTTTCTCCCCTATCACTCGCCCCCTAGATCTCTTTCCTTCCGTCTCACACACACATACAAATGCCAAAAATCTCTGTCTCTCCCGTGATGTCTCTTCCTCTGCCAATATCTCTCTCTTTCTCCCCCCCCCCCTGTCTCCCTCTGCCTCTGTCCTTCTCTCCCCCTTGATATCACCGTCCTCTCACTCTCTATACTCCACTCTGATCATACACTCTGCAATTTTGTGATCTGTTTTCCATGCATCTCATAATAAGAGTGCATCCCTCGCTATGTCAGGTTGCATACTGAGCATGAGTTGATTTCTCTCCCCTGCTCGTTGTAGTTGTCGTCCTTGCTTGTAAAGGTGAGTGCTGGGTTGTGTGTGTGTGTGTGTGTGTGTGTGTGTGTGTGTGTGTGAGTGGGACAGCTTCATGGGCTAGTGTGTGAACATCATGCCAATACTCACTCCTTCTTGGCTTCTCCATCCTTTCTTATTTTTGCTTACTCGGTTGCAAGTTGTTATCCATCCCATTTTCTGTGTCCTTTACTACTATCCTTTTTATCTGTTTCTTATTTTTTTAATCTTCTCTGGCCCTCCTCTCTCTCCATGCTGATCCTAGCTTTGTATCCATTTTTTTTTTGCTCTGTTTTCTCCTTGATCCATTTATTTTTCTTTTGGTCCCTTTAGCTTCCTCTTGATCCATTAAGTTTGTCCCGTTTTATGTGCTATTCAAAAGAGTAAACTCTTCCCATTTCTCTTGCTTCTCTTAAAATATTTCGCTCATTCACCCCTCCCTTCCCTTTCTCTCTCTCTCTCTCTCTCTCTCTCTCTCTCTCTCTCTCTCTTTCTCTCTCTGACTCTCTCTCTCTCCCTCCCACTCCTATTCTTTCTCCCTTTACATGTACCTCTTTGTTTCCAAGCTCTCAATCCCCTCCACCCCCCTCCCCCCTCCCCCTCCCCCTCCCCCTTCCATTTCCCTCCCCTCCCCAACTCATCACCACTCCTACTAGCACTGCAATGTGAATCATCTCTTATTGGCCTCCTCTGGTTACAAGCTTTGTCAATTTGGAGAGCTTGTTGGTTCAGGAATCGCACTGTATGGAGTGTCCATTTACAGCGTCATATTGGCAAGTAACAAGGGTGCAATGAATGCAAATGGACATATGCGGTTTGTCCAGCTATTTTTCCCCTTAGCTTGTGCTTCATAGGGTCATACATGTCTGGGAGCACGTACAGTAGACATACTCTCATGTGTAGATTTTTACTCGGAACTCATTTAGGACTAAGGCCTTTTTAGAACAAAACCTATCAATATTTGGCTTTCAAATTGGCAACACTATTTTCTTAAATCAGATTTTTATTGTAAGACAACAATTTTTTAGGTAAATGTCAACATTAAGTGAAGAAAAACTATTTTGAACAATAATTGTGCCAAATTGAAGTGCAAAACACATTTTTTTCTCTCTTTAATTGGCTCTGAAGTGCCTTGAGCATCTAATTAAGATGGAAAGTGCGCTATATAAATTCTATGTATTATTATTATTGTTATTAAATGTATGCTCTTTCATTTAATGCATGTGTTATGATTTTTAATATTTTATATCACAGGTTATAGAGAAGAAGAAAGAGAGCGAGAGGAGAGATGAGAGAAGAGAGCAGTAGGAACTAAAGAGTGAAAAGGAAAAGGGATAGAAAGATAGAGGGAAGGAGTGTCTGTCTGCCTGCTTAACACAATGCAGAGTACATAAGTAGCCAGAAAATCCTCAATCTGTACCAGTACATGTGATGCACTCTGGAGACAGAATACCTATAGTTCAATTACAGTCCTTATGGTGCATTGGAAGGGTTTTGTTTCAAAGGGCAGTTAACACCATATCCTTACTTCTCTCTATATCCTGTGTTATTTTTAACTTGATTATATGCATATAATGAGATTGCTATGTTGATCTTTTTTCTGATAATGCAATAAATAAAATCAATCATTCATGGACCAAGGAATATACCTATTTTTTCTTAACCCTTACAAACTCTTACATTACCAAGTCTTGAAAATCCCATTGCTTAACTGCAATTCTCCTTGTCAATGGTAATAAGAAGGTTAATTATGGTAAAAGATCAATGTTTTTGAAATTTTGTACTACCAACGCTTAAAGTGCATTGCCTCATCGAGGTGAGCCATAACCAGGCGTTGTGGTGTGGATCTATCCCTCCTTGCAAGCGGAAGGTGGGCTGACAAATACCCTCTCTGGAAACACACTTGGGGCTATGTTGACTTTTGGAGGGGATAGCCCTAGGGAGCCCTGTGCTGGCAGTTGGACAAACACACTACCTGCCGATTAGGGGTGATGCCCGGTCTAACCCGTGGAGGGGTGGGATGGGGGGGGGGGGGGGGGGGAGTGGAGGCATGTAATGCTTCAGGCTCACATGCATGTTCACATGATGAGGAGGAGGATGAAGATGATCATGATAATGATCATGATGTCGATGGTGATGATGATCATGATAATCATAATCATGATGTTGATGATGATGATGATGATGATGTCAATGCTGATGTTGAAGATGATGATGACAATGATGATCATGATGTCGATGGTGATTATGATCATGATAATCACAATGATGATGATGATGATGATGATGATGATGTCAATGCTGATGTCGATGAAGATGATGATGACGATGATGATCATGATGTTGATGGTGATGATGATCATATTGATCATGATGTTCATGAGGTTCAAGATGATGATGATGTCAATGCTGATGTCGATGGAGATGATGATGTCCATGAGGATGATGATGTCGATAGTCATGATGATCATAATGATCGTGATGATGTTGATGATGATGATGGTAGTATGTGTAACACTCCCAATGTTCTAAGTTGAAACTGTTCAGTTGGTATCAATAATAGCTGTGATGATTAATAGTTGTCTCAAAAATAAAAGATACATAGTGAAATGCCAGCTGCTGATTTTAATGATAGTGATAATGTTTGATGATAGTTTTGCGGTTGCGGCACCTTCGCAGATTACGCTATAAAAGACGCACGCAGCGATGATTGTCCACATTGCCTGACGAAGACTAGCAGTAGCGGTCGAAACGTCGCAATCTCCAGTTTATCTTTGCGAGACAACAGATTACTACTCTAGTGATACTACTACCACGATGATCAACATCTTCCGTGCTATTGTTTTGTAGTTAGCAATATGATTATGAGGGTGGATATGATAAAAAGTAATGCATTGGTGATGAGACTGATTGTCATGATGATAATGAAAATTGTAATGATTATAATGATAATCACTATCATTCACATGAAAGCATATACAATTCAATTCAATTCAATTCAATTCAATTCGTTTATTTTCCACAACTTGAATTTAAAAATATACCCTAGTGTAAACTGGAAGGCCTAGATTGAGGATAAGATGAAATAGTCTGACTCTTCCTTCATCTTGCAATGAAAGAATCATCCAGAGCATTGCAACATAACATGTGAGGCTCATGCTTGCCGTTACACAAATAATCCAGCTTACCATGAATTAGGTGAGAAGGGGGGGGGGGGGGGGGGTAGCCGGATATACCTCAGGGGCATTTTGAGGCTCTCCCCCATCTGCAGAGAGAAGTTAATGATGTTCTCGTTGGATTAAACATGTGACCTAAAGGCACTCCTTACTGATGGAAGAATAATTGCATGTTCGGGTAAATTTGATTAGCCCACACATGTAGATCTGTTTACAACGACATGAAATACAATATGTTTTAGTGTGACATTACTGTCCATGTGTAGCAGAACATGTTAACTCTCTCAGTCCTATAGCTAATATACTGTGTTGTAATTTACATGTGACTGTAACATGATGATATGAAGAGGGTCAAAGCATTTATATTATTGCAAAAATCATTGGAATTCTACTGGACTTGTATAAGAATAAAACTACTCCAAGAGCAAGATTAAATATCTCTCATTACCACTGGCATAAACATGTATTATAAGCCAATAGGGTTTTCAATGCCTTATATTGTAAGGATGAATTCTCTTTAGTACCATTGGTCTGAAAATGTGTCGTAAGCCAGCAGTGTCTTCAAAAATTTGGTACTGTAAGGGTAAAGGATGATACCGGTAGATACAACTCCGTAATTCCCTCAGTTGGACATTGCAGACGTCCGCCGAGGATTGCTGGTGTTGGCAGGCTCCTTACCCTCCCCCTGGCATCGTCCACCACCCGTGCTTGCGCTCGTCCCTGATCCTATTTCTCCGTTTGCCGAATACAGGCATCTTTCCATACAAATTCCACCTCATTAACATCTTCTGGTCTACTTCCCAGCGAAATTTGCTAATCAATCTCATATTGATCGGTCAATATTGTTCATTTTCCTTGTCCTCATCTCCCCTCTTCAGCTTTCTTTCTTTCCCCCTCTCGCTCGCTCTCTCTCTCTCTCTCTCTCTCTCTCTCTCTCTCTATATATATATATATATGTCTGTCTTTCTCTCTCTCTCTCTCTCCCTGCTGTACCCCTGCTTTGCCATTCTCCCTGTATTACTCTATCCAACGACTAGATCCCATCTCACCTTCCATTCCTCCTCTAATATTTCCTCCTATTGTTGTACTTTCTCTCCTATCACCTTTTCTTTGTGTAGTACCACCTCCCTGTATTACAAAGATTTTCTTTCAAATCCTTTATCTAATCTTCTCTAATTCCTTTTTTTCCTTTTTTATTTTTCTTTTGCTCCTTGTCCTTTCTTCTTCTTTTGCTCCCCTCCATATCAACCTCTCTTTCTTTATGCCCCTTTCCCATACTTATTCTGTCACAGCTTCTCATCCCAAGTATCTACCAAAAAGATTCATTAGATATTGAATATTTAACTCGTTGGCCATTGTAACACTCTAACACAAAAATCCAATAGAGCAGCATATGATGCATTGATGCTCATATCCTGAAACTAAAAAGTAACATGTTGATACATCCGGCCGCTGAGCACACAGCGTGAGTGGCGAATGAATCAATCTCCTTTATGAAAGAGTCCTTGTTTCTGTGGCGCTAGCATGGATTTAATCCATTATAAACTAAATTCTTCCAACACTTATAGATTTAACACAAGGTCGTCCATGTGCTTCATGTTCCATTTCATAATGTTGTCCTCCTGCTATGATGCCCTCTTCACTCAGTGCATTGGTCTAGCCCTGATACCTGTTTACCTATCCCTTGATTGTTATGTTATTGTAGTAACTGCCTTAATGTAGTTCAGGGACTTTATGTTTAAAGGTTACGATTAGATGTGGACAAGACTATGGGAACCAATATAACTGAAGGTATAAATGCTGTTCTGCCATTACCAAGGGGTCCCATTCTCCTTTGATTTGAATACTAGTAGTAAGGAATCCCATCAAAATAATAGAATCTTCCAAATCATGAAAACTTGTGCAAAGACCACGGGACCCATTATAACTGAAGTGCTGTTCTCCCTTTCTCATGGGTCTCATTCTTACTTGATTCCAGAATACCAGTTCAAAGGAATCCTGTCAGAATGATAAGATCATTGAAGTTATAATTGGAACAGTTCTGCCATGATCATGCCCGTTACCATTACCACTTCTATTCCTGACTTTGAACTCTTTATACCCCAATAGTGCCATTCTCATTGGGCTTAAAAATTCACATTGTTAGAAAAATCGCAAAGTTATGGTGAAAGTTGCCTAGCAAACGTACCAAAACCTGAATAGTCCTATTGTCCCTGTCCTCTAACTACACAAATTTTTAACTTCATGATTTTTTAAGCCCAATGAGAATGGCACTTCATGTATTAAAGCATGCTTGCACTTTTTGCACACATATTCCATAGAGCAGTATGAAGTCTGATAGGGAAAGACTTAAAGGGAGTTCAAATGGGTTTTGAAATGTAGTGTAAATCAACCAATGCGACAACATCTGCATATATTGTATAGCCTTTTTCGGGAAGTGGATTTGACATTTTGTAGTGACACGTCTCTCAATCACTGGTGGAAGATTTCCCTGTCAGGTATTTTGCCAAAATCTGGACAAGAAATATTCATCTTGCTGCGAGATATTCAATCTAACATGATGTGGTGTTGCACTGTTGCGAATGCAAGTGACAAATTCTCATTCTGTCTGCTGAGCTACAGTTGGTAACCAGTTCTTCCCTCATTTATTCTTGTTCTGTGCATACAGGTAGATGTAGTCAGACGAGTGCTTTCATTTGACCTGGGTCAGCGAGTTGTGGACATGTCAGAGCAGGAGGGCGCTACACTAGATGGAGGAGATGTTTTATTTACAGGTTCGCCTGCTTCCTCAACATTTTTCATTGTTTTTGTGTTTGTTTTTCATTGATATATGTATATTGAAAGATCATCATGTTTATGTTAATGTTCTTATTTATTTGCCTCTGAAAACAGCCTTTTTGAATGATTGAGAGCCCGAGTGTTATCCAGGAATAGAAACAACCAAGTCAAGTCAAAATCAAACCTTTTTTGCAAATAAGACAACAATTGTGGCCCAGCTGTCCAGACAGAATAATCAAATACATGGAGCTCATTTGTGATAATCAGGGCCAAATTCATTAAGCATTATCAAGCATAGCAAGCTGCTAAAATACACTACCTACATGCATATTTAGCCAATACGTAAGCTAGAAAGGTTTCATGAATATGGCCCCAGATGCACTTAATTAGAGTTTGAAGTTTGAGTTTTATTTTGTGCTACTGTGCCATATAGTCCACTCTAGCATTCCACACAAGTAAAACATGTGAACAGCAGCATTGTAGGCAAGTGAAATAGACCATCACTGCTAAAGGAGGAAGTGATTAGATATGTTGGGACTGTTAATCTCCTTGACCATAATTCCAAGTGAGGTCAGGCACTGCCAGATAAATATATAACAGTAAATGAATTGTTTTTAATCTCTCTCAAGCCTTGTTAATCCTCAGGAAGAGTGGCAAGGCTTCCACAGATCTCCAAGGAGAATGTTTGTCTTTTTAATTAGAAAAAGCAGAGCAGTTTGATCGAAATAAGACCCCCCAAAATGAAGTTATTATCTTTAAGACACATTTCTTCATTTCATAGACCAGCAGATGTACACTACAGCTCAAAGGAATTGGCATAGGGAAAGGGAAGGAGCCACAGTTTTAAACCGTGGTATATTTTGTCCAGCTCAGCATGAAACACTATGCATTAGCCTAAAAAGCATCATGTTTCATGCTGAACTGGACAAAATATACCGCGGTTTAAAACTGCGGCTCCCTCCCTTTCTTCCCTTTCCCTTTTCCTATGCCAATTCCTCTGAGCTGTAGTGTATACTACACCTAACAGATTTTGCCAAATGTAATTATCTATAGTACCTGTTTACTCAAATCCATACAAACGAAATGAGTTGGTTCATGTTTGGTTTGTGTTTTTGTAAATTTACTCTTTTTCATATCTGAATATGGAAACAATGACTATCAACTTTGATATAAGTGAATTTGACTTTATGACTTTATGTTCTGAAAATGCCAAGCTATTCTCAGCATGACGCTACTGTAATATTCATTTGCCAATAAACAACTTCAAACCATCACAATTTTGCTATTTTTTCATCTAAAATTGCAAATGTTTACTGGTATGTTTTGCTTTTTAAGAAAACAACAGTGTATGGCAAGCAATATATTTTGTTGGGTGAACTCTTGCTTTAATCACCTTAGAAACAGTTGATCAGTTGTGGTCTGTGTCTTTTTTGTTCGGGCCCATCTTTGCATCCAATCATCCTACCGTAAAATCTTGTGGTAGAGAAAAGAACCACACTTGGCCAAATCAGCTGTACTGAAAGTCACCACTCCGGAAGGGGGCTTACTTGAAAACACATCAGCAGAATTAATCTCCTCTTGTTGTTATGCTACCTTTAGGAAGTGCTGTATGTAATTCTTCTGCAAGGAGTTATTGTCATCACCTGACTGTATCATAAAGAATAATCATGTCCCTTTATTCATTATTTATTTTGCAGAATTACTTATTGATTATTCTTGACAACCCCTGACCTCCTTTCCTTTTTGCCGCAGCTCCTTTTAAAGTCGCCCCTTTTCCATGACATCCATATATGTCATGTTTATTGTCAAAGGAATTGGAACTTGCATTGGTTGCATTTGATTTTGACAAAATTGAGGCTTGGATTTGTTCCATTCTGGATGGTATATTTATTACCTGATGATAGAGAAAATAGATGGGATGCAGAAAGATACATAGAGAATGGGGGGGGAGGTAACCATGGAGATCGAAGACACAAAGAGTCACATGGAGTAGTTGAGAGGAAGTAAGGGTAGAGGAAGGGGAGGGATGAAGTATGATCAAGAGAGTATTGGGCCGGTGGATCAGACACAAAACTAGAAGAGAAATGAGTGTTAAATGAAGTTATGGAGAAGAAATGAGATAGGGGGAAGGGGATGTATGTAGAATAATCCAGAGAGAACTGGATGAGGGGGGGGGGGGGGGGCACAGACACTGACGTGGAAGAGAAAATAGAGACGGATAGAGTCGTGGAGAGAGAGAGATCGTATTTCAGCTGGGATTACCACCCTTCACCATGCCGTCATTTCTCGCCATCCAATCCCGCCATTAATCAGGGTCTGCACGCAAGAAATTAGTCCCTGTGAGCCTGACATTCAAACATTCATGTTCCCTCACAAATTGGATTAATATTTTGTGAACCGACATTCCTATCTGGAGCAAGCCGCAGGCAGTGGGCACGCTCAAGGGGTCTGATGTGCTCTGTCTTTCTTCCTATTTGACCTTTTGTTTGCATGAATGATGTGGAGAGACTTCTGTCAATGTTAGTGTACATGAGCAGTGGATGCAACGCTGCAGGAAAACAAAGACTTGTATCTTTGTATGTGCCCTGGGTGCATTGTGGCACCAATGGCACATATGGTCTGTAGAGATCAATTTGCCTGGCACACATGTGGTTAATAAAACTGCCCATGTTTCATTTCATACCATCAGAAACCTGAAAATCATAACATGAGCAGCGGTTTAAAAATGTAAAGATGATTTATCCTGTTTTATTCAGAAATGCTTATGTTCTTCACTGCTTTATCAAGACATAAGATAAGATAAGATAAGATAATATTTTATTAACTCTATCGACCCCCTCATGTACTTTTCTCTCCTGGTAGTCTGATAATGCAATGGCCACTAATCATACTAAATTCTAATTCCGCAGGCAAAGAGTTTTTTGTT
The DNA here is from genome assembly GCA_963669155.1 of Arbacia lixula. Classification (NCBI taxonomy): domain Eukaryota; kingdom Metazoa; phylum Echinodermata; class Echinoidea; order Arbacioida; family Arbaciidae; genus Arbacia; species Arbacia lixula. The sequence goes on from OZ022588.1 coordinate 21,941,888, forward strand.
GGACTGTCAAAGCGGACGAACATGAAGGGGGCGATGTTCCTTGCAGACACGTTTGAGAACTACCCGGTCTCACCGATCAAACTGGACGACGGGTCGTTGCACCTCAAGTCCTTCATGAGTATGGCCAGCCCAGGGGTCATCGCTGTCGGGTCAAGTAAAGCTGCCCAGAAGGCGCTGAAGGTCAGTCTCTTGGACTTCCGCCTTCTCAATACCATACGTGCATTTTCCTGGTTTGATTCTAAGAGAGTTAAAGGGGGTGTAGAGAAGCATTCCAAGGGATTTGGAGACTGTTTATAGTGTTGTTAATCTGAAGTTAACCCTCTTAGTACCATAGCTGCATGAAATGTATACAAAGTCAATGGCATATTCCTGGCTTGGCACCGAGAGATTGAAAGCAGACAAATAGCAACGTTCAGAGATATTCAGAAAATGCTGTGCAGCCTTGCCTTGTGATCGGATTGCCCAGAAATGTTTTTGTATGGCTCAGTGTTGCTCCGCAACTCTCACCAGCAAAGTATAGACCAGCACTTCGCTTGCAATCTCCATGAATGTCCATTTATAAGCTACCACTTAAAGGGACCTACAATCCCCATATAGCTCTCTTATAGAGGGTTCCCACAAGCAGCCATATTGGAGGACAAAACAACAAAAACCTGTGCATCAGAGCATGAAAACAATACTTTTTATGGTCTGATGCACAGGCTTTTATTGTTTGTCCTCCAATATGGCTGGTCTTGGGAATGCTCCCACATCACTTATGTTTCAAAGAAAAAAATTCAATTTTCTTATTCTCTTTATGAAATTTTAATCGATTTGTTTAATTTTTTTTTGTACATTGTAAGTTAGCCTTATCAACATCAGTATTATGATGCAGAGCCGCCAAGTCTCTCTGATTTCGCCACTGAAAGTAGACCAATATTACTGCATTGGATTCCATCACATCACCCTATCTCCCTGATTATTGATAGGTTATTGTCATTAGGTATATGCATTTCACAGACATCTCTCTGATTTCTGATGAAAATGTCCCAAATCTCCCTGATTTTTTAATTTCAATGTTGGAAAATCTGATAATGACATGCTTCTCTTTCTTGTTTCCATATCCCATGTGCATCTGCTACTCACACCCTCAGGAGATTGAGTCTAAAGCCTCCTTTAAGTACAGCAAGGTAACGCTACCGGATGATGCAGCTGCCAACTGTGTCTACGTGAACCGCACCCTTATACACTGCTCAAAAGATGACTACCCAGAAAGCGTTAAGGTATTTATACCAATTGGATACCAGCAAGGCAAAAATAGGGGTCACACACTCCTCTCCCCCCTCTTCCCCTTTCTCACCCCTTACTCCTTCCTATTGCTATCGTATCATATCAAAGGGAAACTTTTCTTTTCTAAACTTCATCATAACTTCATCATCAAACACTGCTCAAAAGAATATTTTTCATTAAACCTTTAAAGACTGAGTAGCCCTTCTTAAAGACTTGTGGCATAGATCAGCTGTATACCTTGATGATTAGAGTATGAAATTTTACAGTCAGAGCTCCAAGAACATTTTCAGGAAAGGTGTATAACTATCCTTGTTTACATTTGAAATGTAGCGACCATTGTCTACATTTATTTACTGTACTATAGTGGCCAGCTGCACAGAGCTCACATTGCACATGTTGCATACAATGAGAACTGTGGTGTGTGCTGATGCGTTCTCGAACTTTAGGCTTCAAGGAACTGTGGGGGACCAAAACCTATTCAAAATCTTGAGATCAATTTGATTCTGCTCAAAGGTTGCCACCAGTCTTAATATTGTGAGGGAAGTTGTTTAACAGTATTTTCTTCTATTTTCTGTGTCTTTTAAAGAATTTGATATGTTTGACCTGCCAACGGTCCATCCTGTCTATATGCCAGTCATGGTTGCGTGTCTTGGAGACAGAACTGATAAAATGATAAAATACAAGGGTTATGAAATACAATTAGCCCCCCTCCCCCCCCCCCCCTTCCTCCCCCAAAAAGAAAACAAATCTGAAGTGTAATCTACCCTCACTGAAAATCATTTCATATACTCTACAGGTAAGTTTGGATATCTGATATGAATAGTAATGTTCTTTAGGACTTTTTGAATAATTAAGATATCAATATCCTCCTTTTTGTCTCCTTTTCACACAGAAATTTGAATCACTCTTCCCACACACCAACCGCATTGAGATGCCCAACAGCGAATTTAGGAAGGTCGATGGTGCTCTGACGTGTCGCTCTATCCTCATACAGAAGAAACCGAAGGTATAGGGGCGGGATGACACGGTCTTCTGAAGGGGTTATGCCTCCCGTACCATCAGCACATTACTGGGCTCAAGCAGTCTGTTACTGCAACTTCTTCTGTCGTTCGCTTAGTGTAGAACTTTCACCACTTCAGAACTAACTGTTTTGTTTGTTTGTTTTTGTTTTAAGAGTTTTTGATAGTCATAGGCACACTTTGCACTGCATAGCTGAGTATGAACTTGTTTTGCAACTTCAACTTTTTTGAAGAAGTATTACACTCAAGTAGGATCCGTTTATCTGACACAGAAAGGAGGTACAAAATAAATGAGAAGATTGGCACATGGGTCATCTTAAAGGGCCCTGACAAACATGCAAATGTCACCCACTATTTGAAATACCTTACAAAATATAAAGTGATTCTTTTGCAAATATGTTCTGTTTAGCCAAAATACATCCCTGTATGAGCTCTTTGAGGCAAGTTTACACAAGAAATACACACACATATGCCATAGCAGAAGTTAATCTGGCATTTAAAGAGGTAAAGGGAATGGCGTCTTCTACCAGAAGTGAGCAAAGTGATTATTTGCAGGGCCTCCTACACAGTGTTCATATTTGAGAGGGGGAGGGGGTGGGGGGGGGGGGAGAGTGTTACCCCCTTCTTGTGAGCTTCCATGCATTGTGTGTCCTGGTTCTCGCTGTGTAATGACAGTGTGATGATAACATCACCATAAAACCCCACCTATATCTCAGTGATTGCAGCTAGCATGTTGAATTTAACCACAGAAGAAGATGTGATCTACTGTTATTTTTCCTGGTTTTATAAGAACAATGAAGCATCCATTGGCATCATGCGCGAGCAGTGAATTTTTATATTTAACTTATTCTGAAGAGATCTTAAAAGAAAATTATAATACTGATAAAGATTATGGGACTAGCAATAATGGTAGAGGCATTCTGCTGTCATGACAGGTCTATATCTTGTTTGACTTAACCTTGCACCCAAAATCTTAATGACTCTAATGTGTGAATATAGTTTTGTACGAGGTTCTCTGATCTCCAAGACTTAACCTTGCAACTAGAAGTGCTAATGTGTGAATATGGATTGATATGAGGTCTAAATTAGGGTCACATTGAAATGTGCCACATATAGGGACTTCTCCCAGTTCATAGCCAGTCCACCACCTTGCAGGAAGAAATGAATTGTGTGATCAACCCCCTTACAGAGTGTCATTATGAAAAGAGTCAGAGGCTCATGGTTTCCATGTGAACAGAGCTTTGATGTGTCATGGTTTGTATTACCACAAACGTATGAACTAAAGTGCCAAACCCCAACCCTGGCCTTCTGAAAACTTAAAAGGTATTAGACATGGCTGAGTGAGCAACTGATACCATGCTGTCAAGTGGTAAAGAAAGGGATCCATTTTCATGGCATAAACTGTTCTACCAAATTTGTTGTGCCACTGCCTCACACCAGCTTTGAATGAGAATAACTTCCACTGCCAATTAGAAACGTTTTCTAATTAATCAACTGGCCTTTTTTTGCACTTTGATGGGATTGGTGAATAAATCATGTGTCCGATGTTAGCAGCACTGCTCTGAAATGGCTCCAAATTGTTTGCTATTTAGCATGGGTGAGTGGTGATCACCGGAGCAATGCTAGGTGAAGGATTCCATTGATGAAGCCTTGCTCATGTGCCAGACTTAAGGCTGCTCCATTCTTCGTAACACATCAAGGGGAAAGTTGTCCCTAGATGCACCACACAGTGACATCATGTGTTTTTTTGCAGTGTTATTCGCTTCCGGTCTCACACACTTTAACACCAGACCAGGGCCCTGTTGCAGAAAACATACCATTAATGGTTACTCTGCCATCAATGACAACTACCATGGTAACATTGCTGGACTGCCAATCAAATTAAGTTTTCATAGAAGTTGCCATTGATGGCAAAGTTACTATCAGTGGTAAGTTTTGTGCAACAGGGGCCAGAAAACAAAAGTCTAAATGTGACTGCCCGGTGCATCATGGGACTTCTTGACCTCGCATGCAAAATGGAGAATTGATTGTCCGTTGGTGAATAACTCATGCAAACCTATAGCATTGGTATGCGAGGGGTTAAAACAAAAATATCAATTATATTTTGGGGTAGTTTATTTGATTGTTTTGTGTAAGAAAGAGGGATGTTTTTTGAGCATGGAGGTATTGTTTCTTCATGATGTATTCCAATGCGATTACAAAGTTTTTCTGAGGTGGTAGTTGAATTGTGGCTGCCACTACTGGCCACGTGTCAAACTATCATTGCTGATGGAGTGTTTGTGAGGAGGTAGTTGAATTGTGGCTGCCACTACTGGCCACGTGTCAAACTATCATTGCTGATGGAGTGTTTGTGAGGAGGTAGTTGAATTGTGGCTGCCACTACTGGCCACGTGTCAAACTATCATTGCTGATGGAGTGTTTGTGAGGAGGTAGTTGAATTGTGGCTGCCACTACTGACCATGTGTCAAAACTATCATTGCTGATAGAGCGTTTGTGACGAGGTAGTTGAGTTGTGGCAGCCACTACTGACCATGTGTCAAAACTATCATTGCTGATAGAGCGTTTGTGAGGAGGTAGTTGAGTTGTGGCAGCCACTACTGACCATGTGTCAAAACTATCATTGCTGATAGAGTGTTTGTGACGAGGTAGTTGAATTGTGGCTGCCACTACTGACCATGTGTCAAAACTATCATTGCTGATAGAGACTAAGTGTCAAGCAAAAACCTACCAAAAGAACAACAAATTACTTTTTTTTTCATTCAGGTAGCATTATCATCGTCCTTGCAAAAGTAATTACAATAATTTTCCTAGGTTAATGAGGAATTATTTTTTCATTCATTAGCTTCTAGTAGATGACCTTGCTATTTTGAAACGTCACTGGTGCAATTAACATTGACTTTCATGTACGTTTGAGCTCATTCCGTGATAGTGCGACGCGCAACGCTCCATAATGTGTGAATCGTTGAAGCACTTCAGTGATGTGAAAAGGTCATGCACCCTCTCCCCTGTTAAGCCTTCAGTCATCAGTTTGAACAAGGTTTTTTTGGGTTGTCGCAGACTGGCCACTGTTTGAAAGTTATTTGTATCCCTATAATCGCAAGAAATGCCATGTCACCATTGCAATGATATACAATGAATGTACATGAAGTTTCTTTTTGATAATGTATTTGAAAGCATATTAACGAATTAATGAATGAATAGGTTTGAGGTCCACAATAATCAATAAGTTATGTGATGACTTTATTATTTAAATTTCAAAATGTAGTTGAAAGTTGCTTAAGTTACACATCTGTATTGATTCCCCACTCACATCTGTGATACTTGTTTATGATATATTTCTCTGAAGATGTGTGTGTGTTTGTGTGTGTGTGTTCACAGTCTCCTTTCTTATTTCTACAGTCTCGTTTTGTTTTGAGTTTTAGATTTTCAGATTTGGTTGTGGCACTGTACTTCTACTAGTTGCAATAAGATGGAATGGATTAGCATGGGACTGATATCCATAACATGCTGGAATCATTTGGACCAAACTAGCAAGGTTGCAATTGGTGTTCTCTTTTTTACACAAAATGATGTGCATTCTGTATTTGTAAAATGGCTACACTAAAGTCTTTTCATGAGCTCAATATTATGTATATTATTATACCGGTACTAATGTGCAAAAACACACAAAACATCTGAACTAGAGGATTTTATATTCCATTTAAAAATCATGTTAGGCCTTGTGGTGTGTTTTTTTTATCAGGCTCCTTAGGAAAAACCAAGACTGCTGAATTCCTTATTTTCATAATGAATGGCAATGCTTTTATTCATTTTGAAATATCAATTTTACATTATCAATTCTCAAGTAGCTGTTACAGGTTTTATAGATTTCGAAGGGTTGTGGCCTTTCTGGACTTGTCTTTATGATTACTTCTGGTATAGTGCTAAATATTCAAAAAGTGGTAGTAACAAACTAATTATTCAGCTTTTAGATGTTTCTCATAAAACAGCAACAACATTTTACTTCCACATTTTCTTATTAAAATACGAGTTTGTCTTCAAATGTACGTAGATATTGTGTCATACTTGTAGTTAATCTGATGAATTATAACTTTACAGTGAAATACTCACTTTGATGTGCTTTTTTGCAATACATTGATCATTCATGAATGTTTTTAAACTTCAAGGGTGAATTTTTAACCAATCCGTGAATTTTTATGACATGCAGAGTATACAGAATGTACAGATGAAATGGACAATTTTGCAAATGTGTTTAAATTTTAGATACATTTTGACTTTATATATAATTATGTAGTGTTGTGTCTATAGTATTAACAAATACTAGGTATTTTCCTGCAAACATTAAGTGGTTCCACGAGTTGGGGTAGGGGTATGATTAAATGGAGCATGTTTGGTAAGCACATAAAAGAGACAATTCTGTCAAAGAAAAGAATTTGGGATTGGATAAGATAACACTAATAAATATATTCACATGAAAATGTTATTATATAGGTATATTATTAGCATGGTTTTATATAAACTGAAATGACAATATTGTGATGACTAGTTTTACTAGTAAATGAAAGTGTTAACAATGATCTTTGTCTGTCTCGAGTTTTCTTTGTTTGTGTTTGAAGCAGTGTTATCCAGTAGAAAGTTCATCCTTTAAGATACTATTTTTGCATTGGTTCATTTCATTAGGTTGAGGCTAAACATCTGATATCTATGTAACAGAGATATGATATATTCTGTTACACACTGAATTTAGCAATCATTTGTTGAAGATTTTTGTTGCCATGACTATGATCACCCTGCCCTGTCTGTATCATGCCTGAGTCAATAGGTCATCGATAATATCTTGGATGTGATACAATTTTCTCTTTAACTCTGTAACATGGACATTGTCACTGGGAATTGCTCTTGATATAAGTAAACAGACGACTGGAATAAAGATACCACAATACATCATTTATTCGTTCAGAATGACAGAAGATTTATCAACTATTTATTAGATTTTTTGTTCACATCAAGTTTGAAGAAAACAAAATATACACTGTATATCCAAAATTACTACCGGTAAGTATATAAGCAGGGGTGATCAAGAATGAAGTACATGTATATGACAATAGATGATATAGTACCTCCGGGATCCCAAGTATTAATAATTATAGTCTTAGGGTTCTACTCAATGGAGGTAGTTCAGTGTTTAACATTGCAGTTTTGGACGTCAACGATTTTTAGAGTTCACGGCCTTGATCAATGTCAAGTAATCCGATCAGTGGGTAGTCACGCACTTCAATGAGTTTGGAGTCTTCCGCGTAGAGTACTGCCGGGCATTGATGGAGCACCAGAGAGCGGGATAAACCTGGATGGGATGACTCGGAATAGACGAACCTGGATAGGATGAACCAGGAGAGGATACGCCCAGTTTGGATGCGACTGTATTTATCAAAAAGTTAACAAGACATCCCATAATACTTTCGTCTACATAGCTAGCAAAGTAAACTTCATTTCCTTACACTTATTTACAATATCAATCCATGAGAGCGAGAAAAAAAAATAAACCTTCATTCCGAATGAACGTTTGAAGCATAAGCACTGGATTAACATTTCAAATTTCTATACAACATTCTACAAAATGTTGCATGAACCCAAAATGAAATACATGAGCTATTATATAAATTCAATTCATCACAAGTTTTAGCAATTTCTAAGCGCAAATGTTATTGGTATTGAGCATGGCATCTAAAACTACATTTCAACACCACAGTTTGTTAACTTGGCCTTAATTACTGGTATATCTCACACTAAACCAAGTACATACACTTACACACATCATTATAGTAAATGAGCTTGAATGAGACTGTTGAGATAGTGCAAGCATAAATAGATTTCACATTTCAAGACTCTTCTTCTTCTTCTTTCCTTCTTGTCTCATGACGTTTATACCAATTAAAATACAATGTCCAAACTTACGTCTATCTCTGTTTTATGCTTTCCTAGTCCGGTCTTGACTGTGGTGCTGCCTTGGCGTTCTGTACACAGCCTGATGAGACATTACACTAAAAATAACCACGCGAAGCCAGCTTGGTCATCTGACATAGCCTTGGGAGTTCTCGTCCTTAACACCTCTCGTGACGTGCACTCTCGCCCCGGACCCTCAAGGACAACCTTCTTCGATCTGATCTTATTAAGATCTGCCCTTCCCTCTTTCGCTTTCTTGCGAAGTAAACTTCACTCTCACACCACACCCAATCTCCTAGCCAATCACACTTCATCATTCCCTAACTTGTTATCGTTCGGACACTCGGTCAATGCTTGACCACGCCCTGATGCTTGCCACGGCATGTAGTCCTCGTGCAAGGCAAGCAATGATTGCTTTCAGGTGTGTGCTTAATGAGTCATTTCACATTTCACGCATTCACCTCTGCGAGCTCATTCTAAAGATAACTCATTACAGTCAGAATGCTAAATGATCAAAGAATTTTAAAGTGAATTTAACATGAGGGAATAACTATTGGCAAACTTGTGACAGACATCATATCTATATAACATTACACCAATTTTATGCCTTTAATATTCAGTGGTGCTGAAGTACTGCTAAAGATAGTTGGCCATGCTTTGATCTGAAATGAATATTGACAAATGTTGCTGTGCTTGATATGATGTATAGTTCCTCAGTTGAATTCTGTAAAACTTTGCTTGAAACACAAGAACTGCTGTACGTCCGCTGTGAAACTTGAATAGCAGACATCAAAATAATTGAAATGATGCATGCAAAACATTGTTTGCCTCTTGAGCTCAGTTTTTTTTTCTAATTAATGCAAATGAAATAATCCACAAACCTTCCAGATTGCATACATTATCATATCTTGTCACAAAGTTACAGGAAATGGCAGTATGTTTAGGGGTTTTAAACGAGCAGTTCACATCCAAAACAAATTGCAGAGAAATCGGTGAAAAATATTGGTAGAATTTCGAGTAAATTCTGACAAAAAATAATAAAATGACAGTAGTTTGAAGTATTATGACTGCTATACATGTACATGTACTGAGTGGGCAATGCTGTGATGTCACAGGCAAGGCCAATTAATATTCAACGAATGTTAACTCATTCAGGTCAAAGGCCTTTTTAGAGCAAAACGTATCAGTTTTGGCAACACTATTTTTTTCAAATGAAATTTTTATGAAGAAACTTAAATGTAAATTCCATTATATCTAATTATATCTAATAAAACATCAAAATCATTCAAGTTAGAGCAAAAATCATTCCAATTTGTGGAGCAAAAGAGGGTTTTCAACCTTTTCAGCGAGTTGCCAATTGAAGATTTAGTGCCCATTTGCCCCTTGTGTTGCTTTGAAAAAATAAATAGGAAGATTTATATTATTCAAGATAAACTTAGAAACACAAAGTAACAACACACACAAGGCTCAATTTTTTCTTTCCTTAAAGCTAGTTTATTTCTTCAAAAGATATCAGATACTCTCTCACAATAATATGTACTGATCAAAATCTTGACTTGATCACATAATGCATGCAGTAGAATACTATAATGGTGCTCACTGTTTTGTGCAAAGTGATAACAATAACATACGATGAAGTTTCATATTGTTTCTCAAATTCACTAATAATAATTATATGTGATATTCATGCATCGTTCATAATGCAATTACATACAATATTAGTCATGTTTACATTAACATACATTTTGGCAGTGAGTGGTTTAAGACGTGTGGTGGAAGAGTGTTAGTTAAATCTTCATGTGCATTGAGGCTGTCGTGCACACATACAAAACCCACTGAACAGCACTTTAGCTGGCACATAAATGGTTACCATGGTGTAGTTTGTTATTTGGGGCACAATATAAAATACATAAATACAGGACGCCACAATCCTACTAATACAATTTGTTTATGACACATTGTGTTGATTTTCCTCCTTTGCTTAGCATCAAAGAAAAATCTAAAAAATGATTGATTAAACAATGTATAATTTCCAACAAAATTAGTTGTAGTTTCAGGCTTGACACCATTTTTCATTGTGGGAGAAAATACAAATACAGTACATGTATGATGGAACCACAATGTGCCTACGAGTACTCGTCAGGGGAAGCACTCGTTATTCCGAAGGTTCGTTATTCCGAACGTTACGCGACAAATGCTCGGATTAACGACTCCTTTTCCGTTTTCGGACTAATGAGCATCGAGGTAGAGGCAATTTACGTGTTTCGGAGTTATGCACCTTCGGAATAACGATCTTTCGGAATAAACGGACCTTCGGAATATCGAACTGTAACCCTCGTCAGTATGTGTCTTGCCTGAAACATTCCTGGTACATGTATAAAGATTCCCCAATAAAAATGACTACACATTTACAGTAAACATTTTAAATTGATAATAGGTCACAAGCTAAAAATCAAATCATTGTATCACTGTGGGATGTAAATCTGTTGGGCTCAGGTTCTCTGAAATGTCAATTCGTATTCTTCAAATAATCATTTTTGATTAGATTTTCCTTCTTTGATAAATCGAGACCATAACATTTGTGTGAATTAGCTAATTACACAAAATAATACATGTAGCTCCAGAACACTGGGCCCTGTTGCATAAAACTTACCGTTGGTGGTAACTTTGCTACCAAAACCTTGAATTTGATTGGCTGTCGAGCGGTGTTACTATGATAGTTATCATTGATAGCGGAGTTACCATAAATGGTAAGTTTTCTGCAACCGAGTCCTGGTCAGGTACTAGTGTTGCATAATTTGAACCAGTAGTATACCAGCGGAAAAAAAATAATTCAACATTTTTGGGGGGGCGAATTTTTGAGCACATTTACAGATTTGACTACGTCTTTACATTGTGTCTATGGGAATTTGGGGGATTCTTTTAGCATTTTCCAGGGCTCTTTTAAGCATTTCGGGGGCGAAATCACCTCGAGGCCCCGTGTATTTTTTTTTTCCCTGTAGTACTCACAAACCCTAGAGAAGCTTATTGTTTGACAAAGAGAAGAGTTAACTCTCTCAGTAATAAACCATGAAAAGCTTATCAAGTTATACACTGAATGAACCTATTCAGTTTCAACTTCAGCTGATCGGAATCAAAATCATTGAGAATCTGACTTAGCACAACAACAGGTCACCAGTCATGCCTAAAGTCGTGCCTAACTTGAGAACATCTTGGTGAAACATTTTAACATGATTCTGAGAGGATTAAGTGTAAAATGTGCCCTCACAATGAAATCATTCAGAATGTACTGTGAGCAGCTTATTTTGAGCATGTAATCAAAAATATCAGCGATCATACCTGCTCCTTGAAGCTTGATACAAAATATATGAAACATCTGCATAAAACTTACTGTTAATAGTAACTCTTTCATCAATTGCAACGACCATGGTAACACTGCTCAACAACCAATCAAATTTAAGGTTGCCATAGAGGTTGCCATTGATAGCAAAGTTACCATCAATAGTAAGTTTTATGTAACAGGCCCCAGATGCCTCAACCTAATTATTCAAGTTGAATCTACCTAATTCTTTTCTTCACTGATTTTCTCCACATAAAACAGAAGCTTTATGCATTACTCTTTCTGCAATGTACCACATTATGTCTAAACCAGATTAATATCGAATTCATGCAATTCTTAACAGTTCCAGTCTTATATGGTGGCATCTCATTTGAATGCATACACTGTAGCATATAGAATGTAGTATATAGAACTATTGTATTTCAAAAGTGCTTATTAATGGAATTATATTCACCGTAAGGGATAGCAACACACAGATTAGGTAAATAGGGGGTGTACGTTCCTTTTGAATGCTTACAATGTTTTTAACTAATATGACAATTAATGACCCTTTGCACTATAAAGTTTAGAGAAACATGATTAACCACATCACAGCTTTTTCCAAATTTTGAACATTACAATTCAAATCCCTTTTCCTTTTTGTCTAATTATACTAAAAAAAAACTGTGCCATCAATAGCTCTTGTTTTTTCTCCTTTGGGAGATTATTTGGGTGAACTACCCATTAAAACACAAATTTGATTTTGCTCCAAAATCACATAACAAATCGTTTTGACATCATTTTTGGATACATGCAACTGCATAATTAGACCATTAATGTAATAATTGACATGCAGTAAAAGTGAAAAATGATTGCAATGCACACCACTTCCACATTTACAGAAAACTCAATCACATATTAACTAATGTAACAATGTTTAAAAAACAAAACCTTAATCATTCAATTAATAATTCTTCAGAAAAGAAATATGATTGCACTTTCCCCATTCTTTGATCAAAACAACAAATATGAAAAATTTAGTTGTTACATTAAGACACACCATGCATAATTATGATATCAAACTGTGATATGGCAACATATGTGTGATATATGTCAAAGTATCATATCTTAGCTGCAAGGGGTTGTGGCAGTAAAGACAAGAGGCTGATATTATGTCAGAACGATTCTGTTGTAAACATCAGCTCCAGATTTTGTTTCATTTCAATGATTTCATCATTTTGAGGTATGATTCCTTCCTGCTGTCCAGAAATCAAACAAAAATGGACTTTTGCCCTGTGACCTTTCACGGATTATACCAAAAATGTCACCAGTCTACCTCCATGTAGTGATTCATACAAAGTTCGCCATGACAGCATGGCTTTGGTTGTGAGCTCGCATTCACACACGTATAAAAACCTAACACAAACAATGCCTCAGAACGCGCTGATGTATGCTGGGATCAAGGAAGTTTAAGGCTAATGAAGACACTCCGCGAATATATGGCCATCTAGCTCAAGATTTCTTGGGAAATTTTCTTGACCAAATAGCTCGCTGTTTCGCGTAATCTGGCTAATGAAGACACAAACAGCTAGATATTTTGTGATCTGGCTAGCTATCCCGATCATGAACTAGCTAGCTATTTCACCACATCGCGCTAATGAAGACGCACCTAATGACAGTAACATGCCAAAATTCTACACATTAATGCTCTTTACCACCATCTTATTCTTTATCACAGGTGGGGGGAAATATATACAAGATCTTATATCTAAACATGTATAAACATATATTATAAAGCCATACATAAAGAATGTGAGAAGGTTCTTTCTCTCCTAAAGCGCACATCAACTCTGCATAACTTCCCATCTCAGTCCCATGGGCATACACATGTGTAACAAACCAATGGGCTTTTCCTAGTTTGGTACTGAGAGGGTAAAGTTGATGAAGAACTCTGTAAACCATTGTTAGGTACTATAATTGTACAATACTGATGGTGAGAATAATTCCTGAATGATTAAGGCGGGGTCAAAGGTCACATACCGATTGATCCAATGACAATGTCCAGATACAAGAGTTAACAAGTGTCCTATGCCCATCTCTCAAAATAGACAAGCAAAAGGGCACTTTCATAGGTCAAAAATACTTTTAAATCACTCCCCTCCAAAACTTTCTCAAACACTCTTTCTTTCAGAGACATAAAGATTTGTTCCAGTAATGGAAATTTAAAGTATTTTTTTACAAAGTCCTTTGAATTTGAAGTTTATTTTAAATGTTCACGAATGACATACTGAACCTCACCTATATATAACCAGGGAAAGAAAATAATATGGCCACTGACTACATGTTCAGTTATTAGAGTGGTCCTTTAATCTTTCCCTTTGGCTGTATACAAGAAAGAAGAGCCCCCTTCGCCATGCAAAGAAAATAATGCAACAAAGAGCAACTTTTTAAGGAGGTGCAAACTTCAAGTGTCCCTGCTTTAAAAGAAAGGATTAGGATAGATGCCATCTCACTGTTGTATCTGTTCTAAGAGTATCCAAGCTTGCGATCATCACACGCTGAGAGAAACATCATATGGTCATAGGGACAATGTTATAAGACAGGGGCTAGACCCATCCATAAGAGATTGAACTCGCGACAAAGGACTTACAGGACGCCACAGCCAATTGTTCTATCCTGTTTCAGGTGGATTTGACCTTTAGGGTGTGATCTTCATGAGCCGAGACAAGCAACTCAAGGTCACAGGGTCAAAGTTTGTGAGGCAGGGGTCAAACATATACCAGATTATATTCTTGACAGACCGACTCACAGGACGGCTGCAGACATCTGCTCTATCCTGTTCTTAGAGTACCAGATCTTGAGTGTGTGGTCGTCACTTGCAGAGACGAGCATCTCGGGGTCGTAGGGGTTAAAGGCTACACAGTTGACCATGTCGCTGTGAGGGAGGCGGGCCAGCAGGGTGCCATAGTGACGATCCCAGATGTACCCCTGACGATCCTCCGCCCCGCTGCAAGACAAGCAATATATATTGTAAATTAGAATGATAAGCCATATGGCCATATTTATAATTTCATAAAATGGAAGGGATAGAAATGGGAAGCCCAAAGCCCTAAATGTGACTCATGAGTTTTCTTTTTTCTTCCACTCTAAACAACTCTTAACTCTTTATCACATGAAGGAAACATGTAGCACTAGAATCATGGTACAGCCATACATGTATGTTACGTTGTGGTATCGACTTGAAGCAATTCTGGACTGTCCAATAATAGCTCTTCAGGATTAACATTACTGTCTCTTTTAGCTGAGCATATATATGAAACAAATAAATACTGCTCTAATATTCAGGAAAAGCCAAAATGGTTAAACTGCATGCCTGCAGTAATCTATATCCCTCGGGTAACGCATCAGGAGCAAAGCATGGTTTTGAGATTATCTTGTGCCTATCGTTTTAACCATGGCCCTCAGAGCAGTGTTTAATTGTATGCTATCAACCATTTGTCAAACCAGTTATAATAATAATCAGTATTTAGAGACCCTATTCATAGTGCAACTACTGCTTAGTACTTACAATCTAAAATAAACACGAATGTTGTAATGATTCTGATTATAATTGCATATAATAAATTAAGTATAACAGCATCCAATTGCATACAATGAGTTTATAGATGCTTACAACCATTAAAATTACACTTCCTGATGGGTCAGATGAAACAGACCTTTATTTTTGGACGACATGTGTCTTCAGTAATTACTTAAATTGGTCAACAGAGCCAGGTGATATAATGAAAGTTGGAAGTTTGAACCTTTAGAGGCTGTTACAGTGAATGAACGATCTCCTGCTTTAGTGTAGGTTTGAGCAGAATGGACCCAACTCACTAACCTGGCAACATAGAGGTCACTGACACACAAGAAGATGATGTTGCACTCATCATTCGGAGAGAACGCCCGGTGACCTCTGAACCTCTTGACCTCCAGCAAGGTGAACAGGTCAAACATGCGGACCTCAATCTCCTGGGCGATGGGGGGCGGGGCTAGGGCGTCGGCCACGTGGTAGTCTTTGGGCCAGGGGCGACAGTTCACGCACAGGTACCTTCAGACAAAGAGTGGCCACGATTAACTCCCTTTCTGCGGGACTAAATGTCAATCCCTTGGATTTGTGTATATAGAGGTTAATGAAATGCATACGGCACATCAAGAGTTTACTCAAACCTAAGAGATCATATATGGGGAGGGATACGAAGGGAGCCTTGTGAGATGAAATTACCACACTGAATTGTGTTGTGCATTCTACTCAATGAAAAAGTGAGTCTTTTGTTTTCTCCTGGGGCTGTTTTGGGCATTATTGGTGGTAACTGGTAATCACTCAGAGCACTGCACATTTTTTCAGTGCCTGATTATCTCTCCATATGAATTTCACAATTGAATTTTGGCTTTGGGGTAAAAATAGAAATAGATATCATTGTCGGAGAAAAGGGGCTTGGTGCTCACCTGTGATCTGGGGAGAGGGCTAGTCCCAGGATCTGTCCATGAAGGTCGATGACATGGTCCACCTTGTCAAACTCCAGCTGAGGCCTCTGCAGCTGAGGAAGCTGCGGTTGCTGTTGCTGCTCATCCACCTCACCCGCTTGGGCAGCATCCCCCTGGGGAACACCCCCTGCTCCTCCTCCTCCCGCTGCCGCGACTACGCCCGTCTCCCCGCCAGGCCGAGCCCCAGCCTCCTGCTTGGCCACCCCAAGTGGGCCCTTCACCGTGTCCATCATGTCGGGCTCGATACGCTTGATGCAGATCTGGTGCGGAGTGTAGGCCACGGCCCCCCGCATGAAGATCAGGTATTTGTTCTGGCTGTCGTCCCGCTGAGACGCCTTCCGCCGTCTGATCTTGGATCGGTGGATGACCTCCTGCGAGTCCGACTGGCTGCTGCTGGAGAGATTGCTTGTGTCCTCCAGCTCCTGATCCGCTGCCAACGCTGCTAGCCGGCCGACCCCCTGGCTGTTCTTTGACTCAGAGGTCAATCTGACCAAGGAGTCTTCGTCTAAGCTCTCTGTGCTACCAAAGGTGAATTTCTTCCCCCATGCTCTTACAATATCGCTGCCACTGCCACTCTCCCCTGCAAATGTAAGGGATGTGTAGTCCGTGTCTGTGCTGGAGAGAACCGTGTCTGTGGAGCTGCAGCGGGAGCCAACAACACTGTGAGCTTCATCAGTCCTCAAGGCAGAAACGTTGCTGTGGTCCGCATAACTTGTTGAAGCAGCAGCCCCACCCATATTTCTCCCAGGAGAATGTCTGGAGACTCTTGCGCCTTCCCCTGGTTCGGGACACTCTGGCTCCACGCCATAAATCAGAATCTTCATCAAGTCCTCGTCCACACTCTGTCGTCCCCGTCTCATCTCTGCGTCCCTGACCCTACACCACAGCCTGCTGTGGCTGGATTCGGTGTCACTACTCTGCCCCACAGCACCCTGCTCAGACTTCTTAAGGGTGCCCGAGCGTTTCTCTCCGTCTTTACGCAAGCTCTTCCGAAATGAACCAGGAGGGGTGACCGATGAATCGCTCGCCTCTCGCTTCAAGGGGTGAGTCCGAATGTCCTGCGATTCTGATGATAGTTTACAAGATTCAGAGGAGCTCTTCACCAGGCATTTCTTCTGATCTTGATGCCCACCAGTTGCTCCATCAGGAATCAAATTGCTGGTTGACTTATCTTCCATATGATACTCACTCACATCCATGCACATCCCTCGATTCCCGTGACTAGTTGACGGCGAAGTGACATCAACGTTATCCTCTAAGATTCCTTGTCGATGTGGGGTTCTCCCGGTATCTCCCGCAGCACCACTCTTCCCCTTGTATCTCAGCAGTTTCCTCTGCTCATGCACAGAGTCTGGCTCACTTGCTGTCAGCTCAGTGTCACTCTCATAAGCGCTGCTTGCCTTCACGTCCACCTCGCTCTCACTGGAGCTTCCCACCCTGCTGCTGGAGTTCATGACGGACTGTGTGCTTTGCTCTGCCATAACAACCATCGCCTCTACCGCAACAGTCTCCCCCTCCTTCCCGTCCTTGCCGCCACCACCACTATCAACATTTCCATCACCACCTCCCCCCTTGGCTTTCAGCTGCTTCAACAGGAGCTCCTTGCCCTTGCCAAGGCTGCGGCAGTTGGCCACGGTGATACCCCGCACAGTGCTGGCGTTCATGTTGAGGAACTTGAAGAGTCGCATCACAACGGATTCCTGCTCAGAGGCAACCTCCTGCGTGGCCTTATTGAGCCAGAGAGCAGAACAGGACGAGAGCTGGCCAAGGTAGTGAAGGTTTCCGGATAGGAGGTAGGCATTGTTCAGCCAGCAGCCAAAGATGTCATAAGGCTTGTTCTGCACTCTGGCTTGCAGAGCAAACTCTTCTGTGTAAAGAAATTTACGTAAAAGAGTACATACTTAAAGTACCGGTATAGCCAGAGCAAGATATAGAGATCACAAAAGAATGGCTTTTCTCCACTCAAGTAATAAGCTGCATGACTCCCACATAATCTGCTGTACTCACAATACACAACAGGTTATGAATACACTTCATAATTCCTTATCGGGCGCAATTAAGCCACACCCATTTGATTGCGGCATTTTCATAGCAATTCTGACATTCTTATTGGACCAGGGTTCACAAAGCCTGAAAATCACACTCTGAGCAACAGAAGGGCATTTCATCAAAAAATTTTGTCTGACAAGTTGTCTTTCTCTGACAGTTACCATAGTAACAGTCAGAGGCTAGTGCCTCTCGGCCAATCAAAACTGAGGATTTCACTGGAGTTGTCAGCACTGACCATTTAGTCAGTGCTGACAACTTTCATGAGGAAACAGCACAACATATCATGCCAAAGAAACCAAAGAAGAGGAAAAAGGTAATATGGGAAGACAACAGAATAGTTGCGGCACGTCAGGAACTAAAAAATTCTCAAAACCTCCTTGGAGAGAGTAAAGTGCCTAGAGATCAAGACAGCATACTAACGTGCAAACAAAAATTACATCAAGCATATGATTTGGTGCAAGAGGAATACATCCAGGAGAAAATTGACATCACAAAAGCAGCAACTGAGAACCAATCATCCAGACTTGCCTGGATCACGATCAATCAGATTACAGGAAGAAGGGCAAGCAGAGTAGGGAAGTTATCTGGGAAATCAGCTGAGGAAAGGTGTAACAAGTGGAAGAATTACTTTAGCTCACTCCTAGGAAAACCACCAGAGGTGGATAATGACACAGATGAGATACAACCAATAATAGATCACACATTACCAATAAAGACAGATGCCTTCGATATGGACGAGCTGCAGGAGATTTTACAGAAATTACCAAACAGAAAGGCTGCCGGCCTAGACAACATTCCAGCTGAAGTCTGGAAGACTGGTCGCTTCAACGACATTCTCCTGGATTTCTGTAACCAAATGCTCTTAGAGGGGAGAAAAACAGAAATTTGGTCTTCAAGTGGAATTATACCAATCCCAAAGAAGGGTGATTTGAGTGAAGCCTGCAACTACCGAGGGATTAGCCTGACACCAATTGCTGCAAAGATCTTCAACAGAATGATTTTGAACAGAATTCGTCCTCATGTTGACCCCTTGCTGAGGCCACATCAGAATGGCTTCAGGGAAAACGCTCGACCACCTCTCATATACTAGCTCTACGTAGGCTAATTGAAGGTATCAAGGATAAAAACCTTCCCTGTGTCTTCACCTTCATAGATTTCAAAAAAGCATTTGATTCTATTCATCGTGCTAGAATGCTAGAAATTCTGGGAGCCTACGGAATTCCAGGAAGTATTGTTTCAGCTATTTCAACGATGTACGACAACACACGGGCAAGGGTACTATCACCTGATGGTGAGACAGATGAATTTGACATTCTCGCAGGAGTTCTACAGGGTGATACATTGGCCCCCTTTCTTTTCATCATAGTCCTTGACTACGTCATGCGCCAGGCAATTCGCGGTGACAATAATGAACTTGGCTTCACAGTTAGGCCACGCAATAGTCAAAGATATCCTGCGGAAGTTTTAACTGACTTGGACTTTGCAGATGACATTGCCTTAATATCAGACACACTTGAACAAGCTCAGGAACTCCTACGCAGAGTTGAGGATATGGCTAGCTCTGTTGGGCTACATGTGAACTCAAGCAAAACCAAGTACATGCAGTTTAATTTGACAAATGAAGGCTGCAGCCTGAAGTCCCAAGATGAACAAGACCTGGAGAGGGTGGAGGATTTCCAGTATTTAGGTTCCTGGATAGCAACATCTGCCAGGGACTTAAATGTCAGGAAAGCTAAGGCATGGGATGCCTGTAATAAAATGAATCTCATATGGAAGTCTAACCTACCACGCCAAATGAAGATCAATCTTTTTAAGGCAACAGTAGAAAGCATTCTTCTGTATGGTGCTAAGTGTTGGACTCTATCCCAATATCTGGAGCAAGGGCTTCACGGATGCTTAGGACAGTATTAAATATTAGTTGGAAAGAACACTCAACACTTCAAGAAATCTACGGAGACACACCAAGAATCTCTGAAATACTTCAGAAGAGACGACTCAAATTTGCCGGGCACTGCTACAGAAGTGCTCATGCACCAGTCTCAAAACTTGTACTGTGGGCACCAACATAAGGAAAACGAGGCCGAGGAAGACCGGCTACTAACTACATAAACCGGATCACCAGAGATACAGGACTTAGCCTTGATGAACTGGGACAACTAATGGTCGACAGGGATCAGTGGAGGACCATCGCCAACAATGTTTTCGACTGCGGTCGACCATGATGATAATGATGATAATGACAACTTTCATGAAATGCCCTCCAGGTTAATATGCAACACATTTCCCACCATGTGACAGTCATTAAATGGACTGTTCAATTGTTCCATTCGGAATAGCCCTGAAAGGAGCTCCTCAGATAGGGAGGGCGAAAAAATAGAAATAAGAAAGAGTGGAGAGGGCAATAGTCGGAGTACTCTTTCTGTAACATGTGTAACTTCAAAAAGAAAACTTCTTTTGGGAAATAGAGTAGGTTGCCATTGACAATGAAAACAATCTTTCTTCAAAGGTAGATACTACCACAACAAGTGTAGCTTACTTTTTGCCCAAGTTGGTACATTCACATGCATGCAAGTAATCACAAAGACTACTATGGCAACAAGTCCGATGCTCAGATCTCATTGGCTAATTGCATAGAAGTCACCATCAATGGTAAGTTACATTAAGTGGAAATCTTTATGTAATGTAGCCAAGATGTTACATAACAACCAGGTACAGTCCACTCACATTTCAACATGGTGCTCTGGACCAAGCCAATTATCTTGTACAATAAAATCTTGTCATACTGAACATATGGGCACACAGACAAATGTGCACTGCTTTTATATAGTGGCTAGTAGAATTGCCTCGCTATAACAGAAACGTGCTATATTTGTGCATGTTACATTGGGAATAGACTGTACCTATACAATGAAGTCCATCCCAGCTTATGATTATGTGCTGTAAGTCCATTTACCACTCGCTCACCTCAAATCATGTTTTCCATGTTCATGACCACTTTCCAGAAGCCCAATTAATCTGAGAGTTAAAGCTGACCCTAGAGTTTTACGGGGCTAGTTCCCATAAAATGACATTTACTGGAATTCAGAAACTTTGATATTGTTGAGGTCCACTTTCTGTGGACTATGTATGAGTCATTATACATCCAAGAAAGTGACCCTTGCAAGGAGTTTCACTATAATTGTTTGCTATAATGTTTTGAGAGAAGCAGAATATATTCAAAAGATATCAGAGAGTTTGAATCAGGCAGAGATAAACTTCAGGATCAGAGTGAGAAAGATCAGTTATTCATTAGCGTTTTTCATCAAAGTTATTCATCAGCGTTTTTCATCAAAGTTATTCATCAGTTATCATCAAGTGTAAGAGCTGAGTATTAAATGAACTGCAACCTTAAAAACACATCTGTCTGCTTGTCCTCCTTCGATCTCAGAATTAAGCAAAAATATAGCACTTTATAATTGATCTCAAAAGAAGCAACTACACCACACAGCAATATCTACCTTTGAGATTGAAGACAGCGATCTCCCCTGACGTGCTGTTCGGGCCAAAGTGCACCCCCGATACAAGCAGCAGCGTGTCGCTGCTGTTGAATTGGGAGAACTGGGTGAACTGCCACCTAAAGAGCTCCTTCATGTTCTGGGAGTACTTGAGCAAGGCTGGGGGACCGGTCTTCCAGACCTAGAGCAACCGACAGAGAGGGGAGGAGGAACTCAAACTTGAATCCTTCCACATAGATTTTTTAAATTTCATCTGTATTTTTGAAATTTATCACAACTTAAAATTTGGAATCAGGGGTTTATGGGGCAATCATGATTACCCTTTAATAACAATTAGATTTTCTGCCTTCATGAACACTGGTCCAATTAGGATGTCAAAGTTTGCCATAGAATTGCAGTAATCAAAGGGGGGGGGGGGGGGGTAATTGCGCCCTATAAGGAACTTTAAATTTACCCATAGCCTGCCATCAAAAGCCAGGGAGCCTGCATATATGTGGGCTCAGGAAAGAGCACTTTTAAACTTTGTAAGAAAAGTTTTTTATTGTTCTTGTGTCCACAAGTAAACTTGAAAATGACCAGGTGCCACTGTCTAGCTTGATTTTACAGAGCAAAGATTACTGCATTGGTAGAAATTCCAGATTTTAAACACAAAATAACTTTCAAATAATTTCTTTTTAACCTACTTAATCTGCTTTCTGATTTGTCTACCAGTTCTTTAAAGGTAAAGTCTATGGGAGCCGTAATCAATGGAGTGCAGTTCTGACATAACCATGGGTCCCATGCTTGCTTGATATAAGGAGACCCACAGGAAATCACCTGAAAATGATAAAATCATCAAAGTTAAACAGAACAATGCAGATCGGGTGATGACTGCAAAACGGTTCTGCCATGCTTACGGCCCGGGATCATGAACACTACTGCCAACTACCTTTAATTCAATTAAAATTATCATCAGGGTTGCAATGTTCTTGAACTCTGATGAGCTTTGTCTTTGACCCACCTTGATAGTGCCATCCTTGGAGCAGGAGGCAAACAGCTTGCCATTGTGGGAGAAGCTGACATGAAGAACCTGGTCTCCATGATCCGCCAGCTCCTGAACACAGGCCGACGGAACACGGTACTTCAGGCGACGGAACTCCCTGTAAATGCAAAAAAAAGTGTATTCTTCTTGAGCCAGCATATATGCAGGTTGGCTTTTATGCACTCAGATACTAAGCAGCACGGCTCCCATACAATCTGCTGTTCAGACAGTAGATAGCAAGCTATTAATAAACTTTAAATACCTATTAGGACAACTAAATCACACCCCTTTGGTTACTGCACTTCTATGGTAAATGTTCACATCCTAACTGGACCAGGGTTTAAAAAGTCAAGAAATCTCACCGTAAGCAACTGCTTAGACGGCCTACATGGACCTACATGTATCTCATTGGCAGATGTGTTGCATATAGATGTCTCTGAGACATGCTGGAGACTGGACAAAGTTTTGCCCCAAAGTCAAATGTTTGAATTTACCGCGACTCCCTGGAGACCCGGCTAGTCTCCAGAAGATATCAGAGATGTCGCATAGACTCGGTCTCCATCAGGTTGCCAACTTGTCTCCAGACAAATGAGATATGAACTTTAGTTACATTCTGAGTAACAGGATTTCCATTGTACCCAGTACATGTAGTTCTCTATACGGCCAGTTATTTCATCTTTATCAACATTTTGTTTTCACCCCAATACTGCCCTACTCTGACAAAAGGAAGCAACTAACAAAAGAGACTTTTCTTGTAAATGAGCAAAGCGTGTCTTTCACTTGCATTGGCATCAGTGCAAAATCACATCATATTAGATTGAATATCTATCAGCAAGATGAATATTTCTTGTCCAGATTTTAGCCGTATGTAGGGAATGCTGGGTACAATCAAAGAATACCAATAACCCAGATTTGAGTGATTTGTCACTTGCTTCCTTTTGTCAGAGTAGGGCAGAATAGTTATTAGCCCTTCCTGTGGCAAACAAAATGGAATGGGCATGTGTAACTGGTGAAAAAGTACACACATGACTCAGAAAGACTTAAAAAAGTAACTGAGACATGTCCCCTTAACACTGTCCATACCACCATAGCCATGACATCAGTCGAAAAGCTATTCCCGGTTTAGTACCTATAGGATTACTAAGCAGGATTTTTTTAATACTTAAACCAACTACTTAATCAAAAATTGTTTACAAATATAAGCTCTCTAATGTCCACAATAAACACTATCAGGCGTAAGCCACAACTTGCATCATCATGTGCGTGTAAAACGAATGCCTAGTGGCAAATTAAGCATAGGTAGTGGTGCCATGGCGACCATCATTTGTGGACATCAATGTTTTCATTCTACCTGTAATACGACGAGTGTCCCGGAGGGAGGGAAATGGTTCTGACAATCTTCCACTCCCGATAAAGCAGGTTCTTCCACAGCAATTCATCGTAGCTGATCCTTAACCATGTCCGACATGTACAGCCTGCCCTCTGGAGTTCCGTTGAGGTGAGATAGGAGAAGATATTCAGCACAAGGCTTTCTGGAAGGCACAACCACAGGCTGGCCCTGTCAGTGCTAGCAGCTGCCATTCCTGGAGATATGGGAAAGAAGTAAAAATCGCATAATGATGTGCATTGAATTACACCCGTTGCAATCCAACATGACATTCAACGTATGGGACACCACATACTCACACTTGCTAACAGACATGACAGAGAATGACAGAGCTTCTTTCGACCATAGGGGCACAGTGACAAAGGAAATAAGACGAGAAAACCGTGATTAAGTTTATTTTCAATCTACGAATATGTTAATCCGTGAAATTGGTCCATTAATCGACGGCGAATTTATTGCATAGTTTACCTTCCGACGAGCGCGAGCGGTCGCGACTTCCTTTTCGCTTACCAGCTGAATATGCGTGCATCGCCCAGCAGTGCAGTACGTAGGGGTGTCGCGGTGTACCTCTACAAGTAAACATAAAGCCTGTCTACTTATGTTCCATAACGCAATTACGGCCTAATAGGCTTTTATTTTGGTATGTTTCATACAATCTGCTATCTAGATTTGTTAAGATTTGCATTTACATGCATATTTTCGTTAGGCTTTTGTCTGGAGTCATATGTAGCTCCACGTTTTACGCAAGTTGTAAATAATAGCCTACAATACAAAAAAATTGTCTATTTTGAGGAGTATGAAAATATGGGCCAAATGCAAATACATAACTTAGAGGAAAACATAACATGCGTAATGGCGGGCCGATCGGGGCCCCTCACTAAGCCAAATAGGTTATCCCTTTCTGTAAGGAAAATTATTCTAAGCGCAAACATGTTAATCAAAGCGTTTGTATCTATACATTATAACAAGATAAGATGAGATTCTTAAACTGAATAATCATCAATCAACTCTTTAATGAGGGACACAAAATGGCAAATGGGGCTGTTTTCATTTTCATGAACGATTGTAGCTTCATCAATATATTTCTCTTTGAATTTTAAAGTGAACTATTCGAGGAATGATGGAAGTGATTATATTTTTGTTTTAATCTAAGACACATCATTGTCTATCTCTCATAAATTTCAAAGTGAACATGAAGCGAAATATTGTTGTTTTCATTTTAAGGCGCAAAAAATGTATTTTTTCATTAGATTTTAGAGTCAACTTTCCAAAATGAAAGGTTTTGCATTACTTAACGACACAGATCAGTGTCTTTCTATTTTTTTTTTAAATTTAAATTGAGTTAAAGCTATCAGATATCGCGAACGCATAAAGGACCTATTTTTTTTATGACGCTTCAATGTCCTTTTTTCTTGAATGTTAAAGGCTTTGCTATAATATTTACATCTTTGTAAATGCCTAAATCTCTCCCATCTCGAATATAGGATTCGGGGCAAATGGTCGTATTTCCTGCATGTTAATGGAGTCGATCAAGGGAGAGGGGGGGGGGGGAGTGCCTGTACAATCATTCCCCTAATATTTCTAGGTCAATGACAAACTGTCATTAAACCTTTAAAAAATAATTAATTCATGACAATAATTGAAAAGGAAATGTCCAAATAACGCAGCTCGCGCTGCACTTTGCTCACTCGCAAAAAGAATGCTCCTCCAAATGCCAACTACTTAACTGGTGAATCTGGTACAGCTTGAATGGACGATGTACCCTTCAGAAGATGTCCCTTATGACGACAAAGAATGAAAAGGAAAGATGATTTTGTAATTGCTTCACTGATTTTTTGTCGGCTCGCTCACAAAATAATACTGTATGATAAAGTGTCAAAAAAGAAGGTCCTTTTTGAACTGGTGAATCTGCGACGACTTGAACGGGTATAAATGTTGCTTTCAGAACACAAGTGCCTCGAAGTAATGAAAAATTATGATTATGTGTCTATATTTTCTTTAATTCAATTTCAAATTTATAAACAAACACTTTCCCCGGTCATACAGTCACAAGATATCAGCTTTTTCCACGCTCGATTCTTACATTCTTGCGTGAAAATCAGTTCTTTTGACGAGCCGATTATGCACACACTAAGTGAAGTTCCAAGTCATGTCATTCACCACTGGTGTCTATGGGGAGCCTATCCCGTGTAGTGCACCTCGACTGAAACAACTTTGAGTGTTAACTTCTAGGGCAAAAATATTCAGTAAACCTTCTGACTGGGCTTAAGCCAATTGGCTTACTTAAATTCCCTCATGTGCTTTGTTTTGTCATCACATGAACCGCGTACAATCTGTATCATTTCAGACTTTTTTTTTAGCTATTTTGAATTAGGAATTTATTACTCTAGTTACCCTCCCAATCACTGTTTTTTTGTTTGTTTATATTTGTATTATTTTGCAGTCTTCCGCAGATTGCCAAATATTGATATGTTAATAAAGGTCAATAGTCATTTGCGTTTTGTGAGAAAAAGTGGATACAGTAGGTCCTCTATGCATACCCAATAAGCACCGTTGCGTGTTCATCATTATGACGGAAATAAAATGTAGGCCTATACAAAACATTGCTTTAGCTAATATCAAAGTAGGCCCGTAAACTTTGGAGAGCTTTAGCTATATATGAAATAAAGAAATAATCACAATTTTATCAAGAAATATTTGACACAATCAAATTTTATCCTGGAAGATTGTCAACAAGTTTAAATTTATTAGTGAGGCGAATGAATATAGGTTAAATAAAATGTCTAATTTATAAAAATTCACATATTGGGGGAAAATTGTTTAAAACGTGATATTAGTTGTCTAATGTGTCATGAAAGTCACCGAAAGCCTGCTTAATCTGATACTTTCTTGTAATAAATTCAACCGCTTTAATATAACACCTTATGCCATTCAAATGTCATCGATAAAGTTGGTCAATACTAGGGCTACTGTTCCATGGCGGTCATGTCCTGGGCAAAATTTGAGATGGCCTGACATCAAAATT
The DNA here is from genome assembly GCA_963669155.1 of Arbacia lixula. Lineage (NCBI taxonomy): Eukaryota > Metazoa > Echinodermata > Echinoidea > Arbacioida > Arbaciidae > Arbacia > Arbacia lixula. The sequence goes on from OZ022588.1 coordinate 21,968,941, forward strand.
TGCTTAAAATAATTAGCCAAATGTGGTGCTTTTAGAAAACAAAAAGGGAACGCTTTGATCAATATACCGATTTGTGCCGTTGGAATAGTAGGCCTACCAGACCTAAACCAATTTAGGGACATGCATACGTTATCGAGGAGGTACATGTTGTCATAATAAAGTGCTTCCAAACCCCCTTTTTCCAAGTATGAACATGTAGGCCTAAAATAATTTTATCACAAAAAGGGAAGAAAAGTTTAGGTTCTACTCGCATTTTGTCTGCCGAATTCGTGTACATAGCGCGAGACAAAACTCGGCGCAACGATTCGAGCGAGTACATGTATAAACATCTCTCACACATCCCATGCTCAAGCTCACCCCCATCTCCATGCTCTCTCTCTCTCTCTCTCTCTCTCTCTCTCTCTCTCTCTCTCTCTCTTTCTCTCGCTATAGTAGCATGTCCCTCTCCCCCTCTCATTCCCTACCCCCCTCTCTCTCTCTCTCTCTCTCTCGCTATAGGAGTTTATCCCTCGCCCTCTCTCCCTCACCCCCCCCCCCTCTCTCTCTCTACATGAGTATATCCTTCTCTCTCTCTCTCTCTCTCTCTCTCTCTCTCTCTCTCTCTATACCCCCGTACCCCCCCCCCCCCTCTCTCTCTCTCTCTCTCTCTCTCTCTCTCTCTCTCTCTCTCGCTACAGGAGCATATTTATTTACCTCTCACCCCACCCCTCTCTCTCTCTCTCGCTATAGTAGTATGCCCCTCTCCCCTCCCCCCCCCCCTCTCTCTCTCTCTCTTCCCTCTCTCTTTCTCTCTCTCTCTCTCTCTCTCTCTCTCTCTCTCTCTCTCTCTCTCTCGCGCGCGCGCGCGCGCACGCTATAGTAGTATGTCCCTCCCCCCTCTCTCTCGCTATAAGAGTATCACTCACAAAACACATATTATAAAGCTTGGAAACAATAAGTAAAAATACATGTATCATAAGTGGTCCACAAACCGGCCCCTACCCTTGAAACCGGCCCCCGCGTATTTCTGCGCAGTGCGCGTTATCGAAGGTTGGATGCGCGATTTATTATGTATTTACGCATTAGTAAACCAAATGCAAGATTTTCGGAAGCAAAATTAGACAAATTGTGCACTTATTTGGCAATTGCTCATTTTCGTTTGAAACTTCTCCGTTTTTCAACTTGCGTTCGTACTTCCGTGATTTTCTCGTCGATCGCCGAAACTTTCCTGTCATTTTTTCACTGCACTGGAACGAGCATGATCGAGACGCAATACTGGTGAAATGTCGGCACTGTACTCGTCGGATCAACGGAGATATCGCACATTATCGGTAGGGGCCGGTTTCAAGGTTCAGTGATGTGAATGTGCGACGATTTATCGAGCGATATTCGAAGCGCAATTTCTCCGAAATTTTATCGTTAATCTTCAATTCAAAAAAAGTTTTTGAAAGAGCATTATTTTGCTGATTTGTGTGTGAAATTTTAGAATTTTATTTGGTTATCTTGGAATGAAAATATTCAAAAGAAAACAAGGGGGCCGGTTTGAGGCACCCGCATCATACCACTCATTACATTAAAAAGGGGGAACAACCCTCTTCTGAAGAATTTTGATCAGTACTATTATGTGCATGAAATGTATGTATAAGCCAATAAGGTTTTCCTGGCTTAATAAAGAGACAGTTAAGCAAAACAAAGAAGCAGGTGACAACTGCAACATCTGAAGAAAATAAAGAAACAAACTGTCGTGTCTGTCAATTGCATAAGTACATGCATCAATGTTAGGAGACAATATTTTAGTTTGAGCGTCCTCAAAGGGAATTGAGACGTCCCTATGAATCGTTCTTCAAAGTTTGCCACATTTCTGCAATGTTGACATACACTTTCGAATACGCTGTCCTGGAATTTTACCTCATATTTTGCAGTCATCTTTGCTTTTATCTCACTCTCTGTCTCTCAATTTCTCTATCACTCCCTCTCTCTCAATTTATCTATCATTGTCTTTCAATTTCTCTATCACACTCTGTCTCTCAATTTCTCTATCACTCTCTGTTTCTAAATTTCTCTACCACTCTATCTCATTTTCCCTCCCCTCGTCTCTCTCTCTCTCTCTCTCTCTCTCTCTCTCACTTTATTTTTCATTTTCTCTCTCCCCCCGCCTGTTTGCCTCTCTACAAATATCAGCCATGTTTTCCTGTATGTCTCTGTAGTCTCACATCTGTATCATTCCTCCCCTGTCTCTCTCTCTCTTCCTCTGTCTGTCTGTCTGTCTGTCTGTCTCTCTAGCCCCGTTCATATACCATTTACCGCTATCATTACCGATGCACATCAGTATAAGCAAGTTTCCAGCGAGCCGCAAAAGCACCGTTCATATACACCCCAAAAACCGTAATGTTGCGGTGTTTTGGACAGCTGGACTCTCTTCAAACCAATGGTGACATGTTCCACTCAGCCATACGAGCGGTAGGATTAGCAACCCACATGCCAGAGCGCGATGCAAAAGGCGCAACATTTACGCCTATTTTGCGGATGCAGTTTATAATTAAGATTCGCTTCCCGCAATATTGCGGTATTATTACTTGGTCTCGATCCGCGAAAAAGCCGCAAAATAAGCACAAAAAAGGAGGAAGCAAGTACCACATTATTTGAGCGATTCCCGTTAATATACGCAGCTATCGGTACTGCATCTGAAAAATTGCCGCAAATGTTGCGCCTTTTTCGCGGATAGGCGGTGTATATGAACGGGGTTTGTGTCTGTCTGTCACTCAAACATGCCCGAATCACAGACGTGGTAGGTTAAGGCTCACTGGTTTATAGATCCTTGGTCCGATGTTAGGGTTCGCTCGCACGAGGTCAGAGGTCACACCAGTGTCAACGCGGTCATTGAAGCACAGGGTGTGTAGCACAACGATGTTCAGGTCGTGCTCGAAGGTTTGGATTAGTTCGTTAATTTCATTGTCCAGATCTTGAAGGTTTGCCATCTGAAACCATGGAGGAAAGATTAAAATCAAATAAATCTTATTACAATTTCATCACAATTTCCCTTCGCTCATCCCCAAACTAGCAGACCATTTTCATTATTGTAATCAGATTTCATTCACGTCGTTCAAACAAAACGTTATACTAATGGTAACCCCAAAGCTTGTCCGAGGTTTGTCCGCGTAGCAAAGACTAATTAGATTCAGAGTGCGTTCCCTCTATTGAAACTGAATCACAAATACATATGTAATAACGCGTCACCAGGCAGTAAGGGGGGGGGGGGGGGAATTGTGAATACATTACGAAGATGGATTAGTGCATTAAGCTTTGCACTCCCAGCGAAGACTGTACGGTTGACATATTTCTCAAAACAGATGCTATTTTACTAATAAATACTATTTAGAAAATAGCAAAACTTTCGGTAACACCATGTGGTTGTATTCTTTCGGATAATTGGCCCACTTATGGGGTGAAGAAATTTGTCCGAGTAGCAACAAGCAATAGATTCAGATTGCGTTCCATCCATTGAAACTGAATCACGAAACCATAAATATAGGTAAATGTATTTACGCGTTACAAGGCAGTATAAAGAGGGAAAGTTGGGAGTAAATTCCAAAAACGGATTAGTGGCAAAGGCCAGGGTTGATGTTAATGTCACCAGACAAGTGCAGCAAGAGCAAGCTCAGGTGTTTTGTCCGAGTAGCAACAACTACTAGATTCTAAGTGCATTCCATCTATTGAATCTGAATGAAAAGATACAGGTGAATGCAATAACGCGTTACTACGCAGTTAGGGGGAAAGTTGTGAGTACATTACGAAAATGGTATATTGTTGACTTTCGCATCTATGACATTTTAACTTCACTGACGTCACTGGAGGCGTAAGTTTTTTAAATTGTGGTCAAAATGAGACTTTATTGCGGCAAACAAATGTGAAATTCGTTTTTAGTGGATAATTTTACATAGATCAGTGGGAGCTTATTTTTCTAATTTAGTAACCCTTTAAACTTAGCATGTACTATGGAAACATACGGTCATGACTCTGTGTGTACCAAGGGTTTGTGTGTATTACTGACACTACGGACACGATCTTTTGTTATGCGGACAAAATTTCAAAGGGTCCCTTTGAAATGTCCGCATAACAAAAGACCATGCTCATAGTGTGTGAACGATTTCGGGCACGATACATTCACAGCGTAGGGTCGCTAAAACATTCATGGAGGGAAGCAAACATAAAGATAAACACCATGTAGCGGCTATAATCTCCCGGTTGAGCACCGACGCTATTATGGCCGAGAGGTCTAATACGCCGGCAGTAAGCTCACACTCGTGCGCCTCGCACGGGTTCGAATCTCGTCTGACGCTAATACAGGTTCAAGGATTTTTGCGGTTTGGCACCGTGTGATTGGGATCAGCCTTGTTTCCTCCCCTAAATCGTCAGGGCCTCGGTTAGAGTTCCAGGAGTTTACGAAGAGACATGCTTTGGGCCGAGATCGCCATATCAGAAGGGCACTAATGGTAGTCGGTAAAAGGTCATTGATTTGGCTCATAAGTCACGACACCTGAACGCCTGGCAACCATTGCGTAATCTTTTGATTTTTTTTTAAATTTGTTGTACTTAGTTGTTTTTTCTCTATAAAGCAACCCGTAACATTTCCTCCCCCCTTGTTTTTGTTTTTGTTTTTGTTTTTGTTTTTGAAATCCACTTTAATTTGTTTTCTATCCTTATCTCTAGTAACAATAAGATTGGATGATGCGAATCAAAATTAAACAACAGCATATCACTAATTACATGCCCAACCCGTAAAATACCATTAAAATATAGGCCTTCGACCAATAGCACATTTAGGAGTATAATGCACTCACCCTCATGCTTGCCGAGAATTGAAAAAAACCCCACCAAAACAAATTCCAGTGATTGGAAGAAACTAGAAATTGGAACCCAGATAGCAAAGTATCTGGGGCAGATATGGGAATCATGTGGGCCTACTGGGGCCCATATGTACCATGTTCAACCCACATGTGCCCCATATGGTTTGTGCCACCTAGAACCTAGATAATAAAATCATATGGGCCCCATGTGGTATGTATATGGGCACTGTGGTCTTATTTCTGTGTCAACTGAGCCATATAAAACACATATGGGGCCCATATTGCTTTTTCCACCTTGAATTGCCCACATGATAACTGAGATGCTTATGAATACTTATGCACGCATTTGTCCTCTTGACTCGTGTCATATTTTTGTACATTTGAATAGATAACCGGTACATAACAATATAGATAGAAGGAATATTTAAGCATAAATTCCAATAACCGTTTTACTAAAAAAAAAAAAAATACATATATGCCACGTAATTGAATCCAGACAACAATAATTACGACAAAATGTTCATCTTTAATTGTACTAACCAATATTTTCTGAAGTAAATTTCCGTAGTACTATATATATTCAAGTGAGTGTACTGAGGAATACAATAGGATCGAGTAGGAAAGGATAGAATAAGATAAGGATGAGGTTAGGATAAGGATTATATGTTCGTATGTCGCCTATCCAAGTATGATATATCATACCTCAATTTTTTTATAGCCCATTTGGCCCATATGGGCCCCAGATGGGTTGTACGGTGCAAAATATATAGACGGGTTCTAGATAGGCCAAATGGGGCCATGAGGGCCCAGATGCTCCCCATATGGGGCCCATATCCAGGCCCAGATCAACCCATATCTAGCCCATATGGACCCCAGACATTTTGCTATCTGGAAAGTAGAAACATGGCGCGTATTGTTTTGATGGGCAAGCAGCGAATAACAGCATTAAATGCACCATGTTGTTACCTTTTGTTACCATGTTGTGACGTGTTAAAATCGAGTTGGCCGAGCTTTACTCATATTTTCATCTCTCTCAGTGATCGTACTATTTTGAAAGTTGCAGGTCGTACACCATGTCAAATATGTATGCATATTTTATTCACGTCGTTCAAACAATATGTTATTAATGGTAATCCAATGCTTGCCCGAGGTTTTTCCAAGTAGCAACAACTAATAGATTCGGAGTGCGTTTTACCATTGAAACTGAATCACGAAGTAGAGTGAATGTATTTGTCATGTGATAAATTGTGTAAGCTTTTTACGTGAGCTTGATATGAGTGGAAGAATCGGTATCAAATGAGTGAAGAATAAAACCAGTTTGAGCAGAACAATGGTATTAACAATGGCTTAAATCCCTCATGACCATTGGTATGGAATTGTGTAGTAAAGCTGGTAGAGTTTTAAAAGCATGGTAATGTAAGGGCTAGACAGGAAGACGCAAGTGTTTCACTAAACTTGCATCTCCCTGAATGACAATGGCAATGTATCCAGAGCCCTGAATGTATTCATATTTCTCTCTCTCTCTCTCTCTCTCTCTCTCTCTCTCTCTCCCTCTCTCTCTCTCTCATTTTCAATATACCCCCTTGCTATGGGAGTATGTTTACATCCTCCCTCTTTCCCTCACCCCTCCCCACTCTCTCTTTCTCTCCTCTCCATCCCCCTCCTCTCTCTCTATCTCCCTCTCTCTCTCTCCCTCTCTCTCTCTCTCTCTCTCTCTCTCTCTCTCTCTCTCTCGTTATAGGAGTTATCCCTCTTCCTCTGTCCCTCACACCCGCTCTCTCCATTTCTCTCGATACAGGAGTATATCTCTCTCCCTCTCAACGCCCCCCCCCCCCCCTCCGCACCCCTCTCTCGCTTCAGGAGTATATTCCTCTACCTCTCACACCCGCCCTCCGCCCCACTATCTCTCTCTCTCTCTCTCTCTCCCTCTCTCTCTCACTATAGGAGTACATGTATGTCCCTCTCCCTACCCCTCTCTCTCTCTCTCTCGCTATAGGAGTTTATCCCTCTCCCTCTCTCCCTCAACCACCCCCCCCTCTCTCTCTCTCTCTCTCTCTCTCTCTCTCTCTCTCTCTCTCTGTACATCCTATCTATTTTTCTTCCTCCCTCCACTTACCTCTTCACTTACACGCAACGCTTTGCACTCGTCTCTGAATTAATCATAACGGCTTAAATAACGCATTGGGAAACCACTTTGCAGACAGAAAATACAATTCCGTCCAGCCCATAAAATGGTAGTAACTAGTCTCTGTCAGCTTTTAGGGAAGAACGGGAAAGGTTGCTATGACTTTCAAGTCTGGAGAAGGACTATTAGACACTGGGAGGTATCAGTTTTCTGTCGCTGGGTTGCTTCTTGAGCATGTTGGGTAACGCTTGTACTGATGCACCCCTGTCTCGCAACCTCGCAGATGACTTGCTAGCTCGGTGAAATACATTTCGGCTTTTCAAATTATTTGGTAAGTGTTTTTCATATGTATTCGTTTTGTGATTTTTCTGGAATATTGTTCCAAGTGTTTATTACTCTCCTTTCCCGTACCGAAAGACACAAAAATAGTTGAAGCAGCGCTATACACTTGATTTGTCACTTATAATGATCGTTAGCACAGCAGCACCCTTAAGGACCTCATGTACGTTACTCATGATTACCTCATTGTTTATATTGGTTTATGTGATGCCCTATTAAACTCACTTTGTACATGAAACTGCTTCACCGGTGCCAATCGTATGCTACGATCCGTGACCCTGGAATTGCATTTGTCCGTCTGTTCTGCGTTTATTCAATATACATGTAGTAAGAAACGTTTAACATTTTCTTTCAGCTTGGTACATTTTTTACTCGTTTCCTTGTCAATCTGATCTAACATTTAAAATCCATCTCACCGTATTATGATTGCAATATGACATACTTGTTGACCTGGATCCCGCTGCATAAAACCTACCATTGATGGTAACTCTGCTGGTGGTAACTACCATGGTAACATCACTCGACAGCAAATCAAATTCAAAAGTTTCCATAGAAGTTGCCATCGATAGCATCAATAGTAAGTTTTATGAAACAGGGCCCTGTTGGTTGTGGGTGTTTTTGGTGGACGTGACGATGATATAATTATAATGTTGGCGGTGATAGCGGTAGAGGTGGCGGTAGAAGTTATTCAGAGAAATGCTGGTGATGTTGGTGTTAGTGCTGGTAATGCAAATGGTGGCGAGGTTGAAGTAAATACCTGGTGGTACAGGTTGTGGTTGTGGTGGTGTTGGTGTTGGTGGAAATTATAGTGATGATTATGATAATGATGACGATGATGACGATGCTGGCGATGGTGGTGGTCGTGATTCAAGATTTAATTTATTTTCCGCAAACAGCAATGCATAAATTTAGGTATATTATGTAAAAAAAAAAATACAGACAAATCGTATCATGGTGACAATTATGGAGATAATGATGATAGCGGCGGTGGCGGTTGTGGTTATGGTGGCGAGGTACAGATAGTGGTAGGAGTGGTCGAGTGTCAATGTGTTTTTTTTTATCTTCAAGAAATGATGATGACTGTTGTGGCTGTGCTACTTGAGTTGGTTTTGAAGGTGGTGGCATTTCCAAACTTTAATCCCAAGACGGCACCTGATGATGATGACGACGAGGAGGAGGGAGACCATTATGATGGTGATGAGAGATGGAAGTGAAGGTAGAGGAGGTTGTAGTGGGGGTTACTGGGTTGGTGGAAGTGACAATGATAGTCGTGGTGTTAGTCGTCTGGTGATCGAGGTGGTAAACTGACGTCGCTGCTGATTGTGTTTGTGCTAGTGAAAACGATGGTAGTCAGGATAAGGAAGGGGATGGTGGTGATTAAGACGATGGTGGTCATGATAAGGAAGAGGATGGTGATGATTAAGACGATGGTGGTCATGATAAGGAAGAGGATGGTGATGGCGAAGACTATGGTGGTCATGAAGTGGGTGGTGATGATTCTTGTTATCCTGTCATTTAGCATCTGTGACGTATTATTACTATATTCTTGCTTTGAACAGGTCTTTCGGATACTCGACACGCATAATATGTGGTCTACAAATGAACGGACGAGGTCGACTACGGTATGTACACATTCCATTCCCTGTCTGTGTGTTTTTGTGTTTGGAGGTTTGTTTTTATATATGTTTGTGTATGTATGTGTGTGTGTGTGTGTGTGTGTGTGTGTGTGTGTTTGTGTGTATGTATGTTTTTTTATGCGTAAGGGTTCATGCATGTGTGAATGTTTATAAATTTGTGAAATCATGTGTAAGGAATATCATGTGATCATGCTTTGATGGTGAGATGTAGGCCAATAAACAGTCTTAGCAGTGTCGTAGTTGAATATAGTGGATGGGAAGCTATACATTTTTGAATACTTATGTTTGACGTGCGCATGAGTGAAGATATATGCCAACAACCTCTACGCAATATCTAATTTTCGTTTTATTGACATCGTAGCAGATTTCTTCCGAAATAGGTAGACACTTGCCTTCTGGTTGTAAACGGTATTGGTCATTCTACATCTATTGCTCTTCATCATTACTTTCGTCCCTTTCTTCTTCTTATCATTATAATCATCCTCTTGATCGTCAACATCAGTAGCAGCAGCAGCATCACCATCATCGTTATTATTATCTTCCCTTTCTCCTCCTGGGGCGGTATTCCGAAAATCCACAGAGATAAAAATTTTATCTCCCCTAAGTTACAATGTCCTTAAAATATTTTATCTTTGGTATTCCGAAAAACATTTTAGGAAGATTTTAACCAATATTAATGAGCGCATGCCCTGCGCTCCTATCACAGAGGCAGCCAGTAATAAACGTCCTCTCATGTCTTTTGCATACATTAACTGATGGTGTGATGTCATGAAACTGAAATGGACATTGCGCATCAATGTCTATCAGCGCGCCTTATTGCATTTGATGCGCACATGTGCGAACAGTTGAATGCGCGAATAATTTTTGCACGTAATGCTATGGGCCTAGGCGCGTACGTCTGGAGATAAAATTGCTTGGGAGCAGTTTTATCTTTTATCCTAACTTTTTTTCCTAAGTGCGTTTCAGAATACCGATTTAGCTCATTTGCATAAAAATTTTATCTCGGAGGCTCATTTACATAAAAATTTTATCTCAAGCTCATTTGAATAAAATTTTTATATTTTATTGTAAGTTGGCTTTTCGGAATACCAAAAGATAAAATTTTTCCTAAGTCCCTGAGATACAATAAAATTTTTCCTAAGTTCGTTTTCGGAATACCGCCCCTGCTCTCCTTCGCATGTGTGAAGACATATATGCTAATAATCTCTACACAATATCATATTGCATTGTTAATGACATCGTAGCAGATTTCTACAGAAATAGTTAGACACTTGCCTTCCAATTTTGACATTCGCCTTCCCCATTCTCACTCCCTACATCCCCTCCCCCTCTCCCTCCCTCCCCCCTCCCTCCCTCCCTCTCTTTCCTTTCTTTAATTTTCCTCTTCCGTATCCGCATATGAGAAATTGTCATTTATATTTTATTATTCCATGATGAATCATCACTTTCACAATGACATGATATGTTACAGGTCCTCGTGGTTCTGTGCCTAGCTGTGCTCTTGTCACCAGCATATGCTAAACTGAGTTCACGTGAGTTCCACCCTTTCTGTGCCAAAGAAAGCGCTGCTACCAGGTTTGCGATCAATTGCAAATTTGAAAGACGAATTCTGATTTGTTACTGGTCAGTATTTTTAACAAAGAGCGCATGCAACAATGGTGTTCATTGGCCATTGCCATTTTGCGCTTGTTTGCAAACCTTTATGTTTATAAGGTGCCCCGGTTTAAAAAAAAAAAGAAACTTTTGACACTTTTGAAAAATGATTAAAATTCAGTTTCAACTCATATCAAGCTGAAATCGACACATCTTATGATGTGTCAAGGGATGTCAATTTTTTAGAGACAGGTTTTGTGACATTTTATTTATTACTTTTCTTGTAATAATCCTTGGAATATTTAATGAGATTTTCATTTGTGGACAAATTTGGATCTCAAAATGTGTATGTATGAAATAATTAATTTAGAACACAACAATGGTCATTGTGCATCACACTCGCCAACTCGCAACTTCTTTTCTGGCAGAAGCATCATGCATTATTAATGATACTGTGATCATGGCAGTTGGTAATGGATTAACATGTGCGATACTCAATGGTCATTGTTTTGTTTTGAATTAATTGTCTCATACACACAAATTCTGACATCCAAATTTGTCCAAAAAAGAACATCTCATTAAATATTCCAAGGATTATTACAAGAAAAGTATTAAATGAAATATCACAAAACCTGTCTCTAAAAAAATGACATTCCTTGACTTTATGATATGTCAATTTCAGCTTGATTTGAGTTGAAAGTGATTTTTAATCATTTTTCAACAGCGTCAAAAACACCTATGTGTATGTGCATATATATCATTGGTGCAACAATGCCCTATACATGATGCAGAATAGGGTAATGTGGTTTTGGTTTATCTACCCCCCCCCCCCCCCTCCACCCTGTTCATCCATCCAATGCCTAAACATATCATTAAGATGGTAATCTATATCATCGAATTGCATTTTGACAGAGGTGACACAAGCATTTTATAGTAATAGATGATCTATCATTTGTGAAATGCAAATCCTTTATCATAGAGTATAGAAAAGAAGAAACATGTTTTTGCAGAAATGAACCACAAAACCGAGAAATTTAAGGGGAAATGGTTTTATTTCCAATTAGTTTGAGCTAATCCACAAGACAGTTTGAAAACGATGTGTCAATATTTGATGTTATCTTTGTTTGAAAAGAAAAAGAATGGTTTGTTTAGATTTGAAATGAAGCACTATGAGAAGTTATATTAGACTGTTATGAAATGGAAGTGCATGAAAGTGCATATGGAAGTGCATATTCCCAATCATTGATGTAATGATACGTTTTGGTATTAACACATATTTGAATAACAATTGATTAGTTTTTTTCTTTGGTAGCTGTTGATAACAGCGCATTGATAACATTACTGAAGACTTGATAAAACCTGTCATTGTGTGTATATGATATATTATAGATTTATATAAAATATGGTAAAATTGAATTGCGTCAGTAGGCAATTCAGAAATTGAATATTAGGATCAGATCTTACGGAGAAAGGATACGAACTCATAACAAGCTTTGAGCCCTCTGGGACTAGAACGACTACTCAGGATTCTGTTAACTGACATTTCCAAATGTTCAAATGATATTACCTAAGTAATGGTAAATCAAAACGTTTAGTAAAATGTGTATGTATTCACTTTAGCCAATAAGCCGTAACTTAGATCACATTAGTTGATTGCTGAACGTTTGGCGTGAAAGGTAATCTGTAACTTTTTGTGTGTTTTTTTCTGTCATACAGGGATATCTGCAGGTAAGAATTACCATAGTTATTTTTCCACTCTGTGCACCATATCCACTTCTTTAGTTGTTGTTTTTTTGTTCTTAGGTTGATTTATTCCGGCCCAAACTGCCGCTGAGCTTTTTCCAGGTACCTATTCATACTCATGGGTGGAGAGATGCAATGTCGAGTGAGTGTTTTGCAGAGAGACATACAGTGACCTCCACGTATCCACATGCCAGGGTTTTGAACCTGTAACTCCCGCTAACATACGACACTATACCATGTCATTTTATCAATTTGATAGGAGCGAAAATGAGATAAAAGTCACACAAAAAGGGATGACAATAACTGAAATAAATAAATTCATTGGTAGGCCAGTCTAGTTCTGTAAACATCAGTTACATTGTATGTGTATTCGTATCCGTGCATGAAATTGAATTGGGTCCAAGCTTTCAAAATGAGGGATAAATGACCAATCAAGGTAAGAGCTAAAATGATCAAAAACGGATGTGTCAGCAATTTCTAAAGGTTACTGTGGATATGTAATTTATTTTAAAGCCTGGGTCACACCAAAGTAGTTTTCAAAATCTTCTACCCCGCCATAGCAAACATCGTGAAACGGACTGTGGTCGGGGAAGAGTGTGTAACTTTGACCAAACGATGCGTCTTCGTTCATAGACAGTTCTCAGTACGTTCTTCACGTCTGTATTCCGTCCGCGGTCCGTTTGCGTCACGTTCAACTTCCCCCGCAAAAAAGGAGGAAAGTTCGAGACATAATATTTGCACACGTAATGAAATTGATTCCCGACCGCCCCACGTCGCACCAGCCTCCCTAATGGGATTGAAGAACGGTAATGTGGCATTTTAAGTACGTTGTCAGTCTTCTTTGAGAACGGGAAGACAGGGTTTCGGCAGGCTTAAAGTTCCGAGGCTCCTTCCCGTCCGAGACCGTTTGTTAAATTCGTAGAAAGACCGTAAAAAGTTGAATCTTCGTCCTATCCGTTTCCATACAGTTTGAGCCCGTTCGGTAATATTTTTAAGAACGTAGTGAGAATTAGTTTGGTGTGACGGGGGTATTACTTATTTAACTGTTACGCAATATCTTATGTACAGAGCACCAGTTTAATCAACCAATTCTCCAGACAGCCTCTCTCTCTCTCTCTCTCTCTCTCTCTCTCTTTCTACCTGACAAAACCCCAAATCTCTGGTAACACATACTAAAATGTTCGCCTTACTTCTGTATAAACCTCGTCAATTCGAATGATCGAATAATCAACTCGCTAAGGCACTGGATGTCCGTTGAAATACACGCACTTCAACGGGTTCTGCTACGGAGTCGTGAAGCCCATGGCAGCCGAAGTGCTACCGGATCAGTGCCAAGCCGACGGGGGAGAACTGGCGACGTGGCACAATGAGGAGACCATGCTCTTCATCACAGAGCTGCTACCAATGAATGTGTAAGATCCGATAACTCTTTAGTGCGTCAGGTGTTTTTTTTCTATTTCATCTCTTCTGGAAAAACAAATTCGATGTGGGTGTGTGTGAATGTTGTGCGCGCACATGTGTTTACTACATTATGTATGTACACACACACACACACACACACACACACACACACACACACACACACACACACACACACACACACACACACACACACACGCCCACACACACACGCACACACACATGGACACACAGAGCTATGTGCGCCACGCCTATCTTCACCACGGCTCTTCCATTCCCTAAGGACATTTCTTTACGACTGTGTCAACGACTGGTCAAAACTATACATTTCTCTGACAATGCTAACAGGACAAATAGCGAAAGATGCAGAATATAATGGGAATTACGTGACTTAGATACAAGATTCAATTTATTTTTTCCACACACAAACAAATCAGTGAATCTTGAATTTTGAATCTTAAGTAGCTTATTATCTCGCCCGAGATTACCTTCAACTGATTGCCTATCTTTAGAAGTACCGAAAAGAAATAATTATAAGTATGATAATCGCATTCACTTGTTGTTGTTGTTTTCTTCTTCTTTCTCTCCTCCTCCTCCTCCTCCTCCTCCTTCTTTTGTCTTCCTCCTCCTCATCGTCCTTCTTCACTAGTTCGTCTTCTCCTTCTCTTCCTTCTTATTCATCACTTGCTTTTTCATTTCTAATTCCCTTTTTTAAAAATCTTTTTCATATCTCCATCTTCATTAACCTCTCTTTTATTTCTATTTCTTCTTCTTTTATTTATACTTTTTCTTCTTATGCTACTTCTTCTTCGTTTTCTTCTTCTTCTTCTTTCCTTCTTCTTCTTCTTCTTCTTCTTCTCCTTCTTCTTCTTCTTCTTCTTCTTCTTCTTCTTCATCTTCATCATCTTCTTCTTCTTCTTCTTCTTCTTCTTCTTCTTCTTCTTCTTCATCATTCTCTCTTTTATTTCTATTTCCTCTTCTTCAACTGATTTGTCTTGTTTTTTCCTTGTTCTTGTTCTCCATCATCGTCATCGTCATCATCTCTTTTATTTCTATTTCTTCTTCACCTTCCTCTTCTTCTGTTAGTAAATGCGCGACGGGTCTTCAGCGGTCAGACACGACCTGGTCTTGGAGAAACGGAGAGCCGATGCTGGTTGATATGTGAGTTATCCCGTCCTTATCTGTGTTATAGAAGCAGGAAAGGCCTATTTAGAGCTAAACTAATCATTTTTTGGCTTTCAAATTGGCAGCACTATCTTCTTTTAAGTCAAATTTCCATACGAAAACGAAAAAAACAAGGCATTGTAAATCAACCATATGTCAACAACCTTCAATAAAGAGCAATAAGTGCGCCAATTTTATGATTTAGCGATCATTTAACCCATATTTCGTTTTGAAAAATCATTATGTATGAAATATTTTTTTACTAGAAGATAAAAATGTATTAATCCTGTGCAGAAATTTATGCTCGTTCAAGTGATCCATTTTTTATTATTTGTAGTACTTGATATCAAAAGTTATCTCCCTAACCCATTTATTTGTGGTACTCGGTCCCGAATGATTTCCACGATTCTGACGGTAAATTTGACTGTGACTGTGACGTAGAATTTGCATGTACCATATTGTTACATCTGGCTGAATGTGATGCAAATGCATAAACAAATTAAACCTGGTATGAGCAGCTCACGGTCGCAGTCATGTCAATCTTAAACTCTCTCATACAGCGGGGGGGGGGGGGGGGGGGGGTAATAAGAGATTGTCTAGATTCAAAGCTAAAGCAAAGATCGAAACCGTTAGTAAGCGATCTTTTATCACTGGTAAATAATAAACAGCTCCCGGGAGAGGGGGGGGGGGGGGAATCATATGTATAGTTTCTCACAGAAGTCATGAGGCGCTTTCAAATTTCCTCGATAACGACAGATACTCGTTGTTTTGCCCATGTAGTTACACAGTTTAAGTAATTTTCCCTATTAAAAAAACCCCCCGTAATTTAGTATGTACTTTCTCAAAACTACGGGTATGTCGTTGACCAAAGAGCGAAACGCGTCAAATATTCCGGTACTCAAAAGTACTCTCCGTGATGACTCCCTTCCTTACACCTCCCTGGTGAAAGTAACTCACTACTTCTTCGATCCCATTGAACAATATCGCCCACAACTACGAGAACTTAGCCACTTCGGGGAGGTGTACGAAATGATTATCGGGGATTACCGGGAAAGAAACCTATGATTGAAGGTTTGATGAAAGTCCGTCAAACGACAAGAAAGTTACGATTATTTAATTTTTAGATTTTGTGACGTCACGTGCGAGGTGCTCTCCCATTGCGGTGTACCATTTTTTGAAAATGGGGATGTGTTTCCTTTTACATTTTGACATTATAAACTCTTTTTTTACACGCATCTCTACGAAAAAAAGTATTCCTTCATCAAAAACAGGAAAAGAGCAATTTATCATTATGGCATCATACAGCACACATGTGAGAGTACCCTCGCACGTGACGTCACACAATCAAAAATCATTAAAGATCATAACTTTCTTATCCTTGGACGGATTTTCGTCAAACCTTTACTACTATATGTTTGTGTTTAATGTTTTTACTTTTATTAAAACCAACTTAACTTCAGGGTGAATTATCCCTTTAATCGTTCACCCCTCTGCTGTAGTGGTCAGTAGGAAACAGGAAAAAAGAAAGAACCCGTGGTCAAATGAAGTAGTTATAAGTCACAATACTGTGATAAATCTTCATATCTCGTTATAAATGTAAGGGATATACCATATTTGTTCTAGAAAGTAGTTTGGTGGCAAACTAAGTCTTGATAATGGCAACAATAAACAAGGCGTTAGTTCAACAAGACATTATTGAACTCCATATCAGTCTATTAGTTACGTGTAGGAAAGAATCAGGTTTCAGATGTTCACTCGTTGATGACCGTGCGATTCGCTGCTCTTGCTATTTCTTTACACCGAGCAGAAATAGGTATGTTGACTCGAATGTGAAATCGTCAGTCGATTTTTGGAGCCTTGAGAAACTCGACTTGTCCGCGACTCAAACTCCACCGAAAGTCGTCCCATCCACGAACAACGATGCGATGATGTGTACTATCTGCCAGACCAGACGAGGTCAGTAATAACAACAACAACAACAACAAAATATTACGGGCAGAAAATGGGGGTTCAGAGAAGAAGAAGAAGAAGAAGAAGAAGAAGAAGAAGAAGAAGAAGAAGAAGAAGAAGAAGAAGAAGATGATGAAAAAAGAAGAAAGAGGTGGTGAGGAAATATGGAGAAGATTGGATGAAGAAGAGTGCCAAGTAGACACTTTTAAGAAGGAGAATACAACTAAGTGAGAATAGCAAAGAAAAGAAGAAGTGGAAAGAGAAGAAAGCGGGAAAAGGGTCATGTCATTTTCGTCACTTTAATTTCGTGTATCATAAAGAATGAATTTTTTTCTTGAAGTCGTCCGTACGTTTAGGAAAGAAAGCCGTTAATTTCCACTCCTTTCTCCCACTTTTATCATGCTAATTAAATCCTCGTTCGCACTCACACAAGCTCATCTCTACTCATATAATGCAATGAGGTAAAACTGAAACGGAACAAAACGATAGCACGCTCCCGTGTTACGCATCGCTATTGCCTTGGCAATTGATAATACATGTATACTTTACAATCCATTAATCTAGCCATTTTCATCCGCAGTAAACTCCATTTATCACGATGCTGCCGTGTATTACCCTATGGACGTGTGGTCGGAGGGGGTAATGTCACGATCTTCTTCATATTTAACTTTGACCTTCTCTTTATCATCCTTCTTGTTTAATGCTTTGTTGACGCACTCGTCTTCTTTCTGCCCCCCCCCCCCCTCCGCCCAAATCTCTCTCTCTCTCTCTCTCTCTCTCTCTCTCTTCCTCTTTCTTTCCTTCTTTCTTTCTCTGTTCCTCCCTCACCGTGATGTCTATCTGGGCCCCTCCTCATCCATCCATTCCGTTTTCTGCCCTGTCTCTGTCTCTTTATTATATCTCCTTCTCTTTCCCTTTGTCCCTCTGTATCCCCCTCTTCTATCTCTATCTCCCCCCCCCCTCTCTCTCTCTCTCTCTCTCTCTTTCTCTCTCTCTCTTTCCATCTCTTTCTCCCCCTCTCTTTCTCTCACTTTCTCTCTCTCTCTCTCTCTCTCTCTCTCTCTCTCTCTCTCTCTTTCCATCTCTCTCTCCCACCCTCTCCCTCCCTCCTCTCTCTCTCTCTCTCTCTCTCTCTCTCTCTCTCTCTCTCTCTTTCCATTTCTCTTTATGAAAGCACTTCGTTCCTATTCATACTCTTCCTGATTTTTCCTCCCTGCCGAACTCGCCGTTCCTTTACCCCATGCACGACTTTCCTTGCTAGCTTCCACTTTCCCACCATTAATGACACCTTCGTTCTACTTAATAATACATTCTTCCCACCCACTGTTCCTCTTTATGTTCTCATCTAATAAAATTTGAATTCTTATTATATTTACCTGTGTTATTATCATCATATCATCCTGATATTTTTTTCTAAACACACACACAAAAAAGTAAGTCCCCCTATAGCAAAATAGCATAACTTTTTATAGAAGAAGTTTTGGGCAAAATAATTTGACAGGATTGTTACTTAACTTATTGAATAAATTATGTGTCAAAATCACATTAATCCAATTAGTCGTGCATGAGTGGGTAAATTTTAAAGGCAAAAATGTTACTTTTCAAAAGTCAGGGTAATTTTGGGATTCTGTCAATTTTTGATGAATTCCATTTCTGGTGCATAATTTATGTCCTTCCATTGTTTACCATCCATCTCTCAATGCACTAACACCTATCCCGACATTTAACCCATTGTTCTTGTTGCGTGAACACCGTTTAACAAATATTCATCCCTCCTGAGTTTGAAACTTTTGAAAACCCTTCATTTTGGTGAAAAAATGAAACTGTTGATATTTTGACAAAGATGTAACATGACCTCTTATGTAATCATAAGAAGTCATTTTCGTGACATGGTTGAGTGAAAACACTTTCAAAATCGCACAAAAAATGCCAAAATGTATTGTTAAAACGGCACAAACAATAACCCTTGTGACTTTTGAAAAGTGACATTTTTGCCTTTAAAATATGTCTACTCATGAATGACTGATTGGATTAATGTGATTTTCACACAGAAGTTACTCAACAAGTTAAGAAACATTCCTTCCAAATTATTTTGCCCAAAACCTCTTTGATAAAATGTTATGCTTTTTTGATTAGGGGGGGGGGGGGGGGGGGCTTGCTTTTTTGTTGTGTTTAGTTGAGGTAACTTTTTTTGTTGACCCTTAGCGTACCAGAAGAAATTGCGCTCTATGGGATTTGTGTGAATTAATTGTAAATAGATACACATGAGGCAAACGGTGGGTTAAGTGTTGATCATCAGTAAACATATTTACAAATGATTCATGATTCGCTTTGCAGAGACTGCTGGTGCGACCAGCTATCAACACTTATTTCTTAATACATGTATCGTCATATGATCTATGTATAAATTTGCTTTATCGTCCTATTTTTCACCACTCTTTACGTTCTGTAGCATTGCTCAAAACGACCCTTTTCTACTCTTGTATTTTATTGGTATGTGAATGTGTTCTTCCAATTTCCTTTGATTTTGCCACTTCTCTTTTTTCGTCTCCATTGTAGAAAACCTTCGACGTCATCTCCGGTTCCTACCTCGGCGAGTCGGTTGATTTCTCTCAGGTCGATTTGGTTGAGTCCGATGAAGGGTTGGGGCGTGGTCTTAAACCCCAATCTTCCGACATTCAATTCGCTCTACCTCCTAGTTCGGGTAATACATCAATTTCGTTCTGCATAAAATGTTTTTGCATGTCTTTCAAACAATACGTTACTAATGGTAGCCCCAACGTTTGTCCAAGGTTTATCCGAGCAGCAACAACTAATATATTCAGATAGATTGAAACTGTTTGTCTAGGTACAGGTGAATGTCATAACGCGTTGGTACGCAATAAGGGATAGGCTAAATATATGAAAACACTTCGAAAACGGCTCATTTTATCGGTCCATAATACTCCTTCTAAAGCAATCTCATTCACATTGCATTATATCAAAATTCGACTTCAATATTTCTTTTAACTCTCTTTATGCGTCTTTTTCTTTGGTCCATGGCAACACTATACGCATCTCTAGACTGGTCTAGTTGGCATTCACTCTAAACTCGTAACAGTGGTTCAAAGTGGTCCAGGGCGTTCTACGAGCGGAAGTACATGTATACGCTCCGAGAGGGTCACGGCGGTACCATCGCACAAGATTCCAGGGTCAACTCAATTCGTTGCGCGCGTAACCTCCGCCGAGACTAAAAGGACGTAAAACGCTCCAGGCGTACGCATTACTACTAAATTCAGAAGCCGAAGTCCAAATCCGTCTTGTGAGACATTCAGCGGATTCGGTTCAGAAATCCGCTTCTAGAAACATCTCAAACCACCTCGTGGTGTGTTTGGTTGTTTACACCCTTCTAGCAGCCACAACCAGAAGCGGTCTAGACTGCTCTGTCGCGCTGTAAAAATGTCTAAATCACGTGAATCCACGGCAAGGCTCCAACATCTTCATTACTGAGGATTTGTTATTGTTGTTGTTATTGGTCTTGATAGAACCGTGTGATGAGGAGAGTTGCTACGAGGCAGGGACGACCGTGTCTTTCTGGGTTGAGCTTCCCCCGTCGCTTGAGGAGGAGGACCTGGAACTAGGCTTCACCTGTCTCGTCAGAACCGATGGTAAGATATCTGTTCTGTTCTTAAGCCTTCGTGGTCAGAAGTGGTCAGAAACATTTAGTTTTCGGGTTGCCAGTCTGTTCGTCTACCCGTCGCTTAACGCAGTATGGTGAGAACCATTCCACGGATTTACTTCAAACTTGGTAAGTAATTCATGAAACCGATGAATTGTGTAAAAATTTGGGTCTAATCGGATCGCCGTTAGAGCTTAAATGTCGATTTTTTAAATGCGATTTTTTTTTCTTCAAAACTCAATGAAAAATGCATAAATCTTATTTTTTTTCCAAATAAGTAGACATTTGATGATTCAATTTTAACCAAGCGTTCATAAATGCCCCCGTTTTCTCACTCTTGCACTCTCTCCGGCTTCCCCCTCCCTCTCCTTCATTGATTAACGTCCACCGCTTTTCTCCACTTTTCTATCCCTCTATCTTTCATAATCCTTCCCTACCTTCTCCTCCTCCTCCTCCTCCTCCTCCTCCTCCTCCTCCTCCTCCTCCTCCTCCTTCTCCTCCTTCTCCTCCTCCTTTCTCCTCCCTTCCCTTTTCAACCCGTTCTCTGTCTCCCTCTCCATTTCATTCTCTCAGCTGTAATGGATTACTCTAACTATTCGTTCTGCAAGTATTCGGGCAACGATGCTATCATGACGACAGGATCCGAGACGTGGTCGTTATATCAAAACATCGCCAACTCGACATCAACCACGTGGACGTTCGTAGTCGCTTCTTGGGCCCAAGGTAAAGAGAACTTAATTTTGAAGTTTGCTCAAAACACAATTTCGGGTGTAATCTTGCTTTTGCCTCGGTTTTTAAACAGAGTACTTTGGGAGAAAATATCCTACTAAATACGCCAAATATCTTACCAAATACCACAAATCAAAGAAGAACTTCCACCTTGCAAACGCTAGATTTTGCTCCCTTTAAACTCGGTGTTGTGACGTGTATAGTCCTCTAGTTCGAATTTCCCCGTGCACCCGCGCGAAAAGCAGCGAGAAATATTAAATAATTATGTTCCAGGAACTTTAAACAACCCCAAGAACAAAGACGGTTGATGTCATCTCAGCACAGTATGCGCATGAAACTGTGTAATGAGTAAATGGGCTTTTCATGGCTTGGTACTGCATGGCCGTCACCAGGGGGTTGCGGGGTGGAAGGGGGAGAGCGTAGGGTGATATACCACTGAACTGGGGCGAGTTATTCATTTGTATTATTATTATTATTATTATTATTATCATTATTATTATTATTATTATTATTATTATTATTACTATTATTATTATTATTATTATCATTATTATTATTATTATTATTATTATTATTATTATTTTATCTTATTTTTTATTTACTTATTTATTTATTCATCTATTTATTTATTTTTTTTTTTTTCTTGGGGGAGGGAGTGGGGGGTGGGGCGGGGCGGGTTATACGTCTGATAGATGGGCAACCTGTTATTGGTAATTTTGGTGTCTTTTCCCCCCAAAAGCACCCCCCCCCCCCCCTTGAAAAGCTGGTGACGGCACTTTACTGAGAGTGTTAAATTTAAGTTTATCCTTCCACAAAAAGAATGGAAATCTGTAAAACATTGCATGAAGTATTACATATCCAGTGATAGACATGTACGTCTTGATAGCCTGCCACCATCACGGTTCCTAATCTTGTTTGATTTCAATGGTTATATCATTTCCAGACGATTCCTTCCTGTGATCCTGAAACAGACTGCAAATTGTGTTCGCGGCAAAACGACCCTTCTATTATCATTCCTCATAACGAAGTGACGTCTGTGTGTCTGTCTGTCTGTCTGTCTGTCTGTCCGTCTATCCAGATCAGTTTCGCGGATGTGTGTGGCCACGTGACCTGTCCTGCTTCGTGTGTCACTCCTTCACCATCTGCGAGGGTTGTATGGATCTCGTGCACGACGGGCCGCTCCATTTTGGCTGGTATGCCAATTCTTCATACCGTTTATCTTGGAAAAACGTTGTCCCATAATGTTGATTGTGAAAACTCTTAAAGATCATGTGGATTAAAAAATAATGTAGGCCAAGCTCATTTCATCATACTTTACCTCGTGGATTCCCATTCTTTAGAAATCAGTCAAGTTTATAAGGTTATTTATTGGTTTGTTTGGCAGCAATAGAAGATTCTGCAGCAAAATAAGATTAGGTAAGCGAAAATTAAAAAGTGTTATTTTAGAGTGTAAATATGCGAGACAAAGTATAAGCCCGAGATTTCATTTCGTCTCTTTCTTCCATCTCCCTATATCCTGTCTCTGTCTATGCTATTATATTTGTCTCTCTGACACACACACTTTCTCTCTCTCTCTCTCTGTCCCACTCTCTTTCCCTCTCTCTCTCTCTCTCTCTCCCACTCTCTCTCTCTCCCTCTCTCTCTCTCTCTCTCTCTCTCTCTCAGACGCGCAAGCGTACACACATCAACACAAACACATACATATTACTCTTTCTATATATATCCTATAGCTCCCTCACGATGATATATGCAAATGCATCATATTCATGTTTGTGTTTGTTTATCTAGGGACAACGTGACGTTTGACGAGTTTGCCATTTGGCACCGACCTCTTGCAGACGAGGAGATAATCCGACTCTTTAACCGATCTGAACGTAAGATAGTGTGAACGCAACTCTAAAACATTTTATCCCCGTTTGTAAGGCAAGTGGTAACACAGAATGACATTTGTATTGGCGACCACGACGTACGATGTTGAACGATGTCTTTCCATCGAAACCTGTATCAAGTTAGCATGTACACAGAGGCCACTTGCCTCTAGGAGTCGCAATACCTACGACCGCTAGCTCCGCGTCAACAGCAAACTGTCATGCGATGATGTACACCTATTATGCACGAAGAGAAAATACATTTAATGGAGTTTTGTGAAGCAGTCGAATGAAAAGAATGGGTCGTCTTGTGTAGAATAGCCTACCTACATGTAGTAACGCCGGAACACAAAATCCTAATTTTTGCTCTTTCCTTCTTCCACGCCCGAAGCACGCATTATTCTGGACAGCACAGATGGCATCCTCGAATTGGTAAGCACTCATCCTTCTTTGTTATATCCATTGAGAAAAAAACATGAGTGGCACTACCCTACCTGTAATAAGCGAGTTCATGGTTGCAATGTGCGCATGGGCAGATTTTTACAGGTACGAATGACCTCGGGCTTACTGTACCACTCACGGAATAAAATGGAAATTCTATAGATAGTGGGCCACTTTTATACTCATTTTAATGCAGATATGACAACAGCGATTTAGCTCTGAGAAGGTAGTGAAAGAACATTCCACCATGCGCACCTGCTTCTATTGTTGGTATGGGCACGCTGTATAAAATAACACCCCTAGGTTGCGTTTATGCGACCATCGCCAGAATCACGATTCTAATCATGATTCAAAACGCAAACATGAATCACCATAACGACATAATCAGCTTTCAGACGACCTTCACTCCAATCACGTTTCTACTCGGATTCTGGCCTATCAAGTGCGCATCGCAGTGCGCAGTTTGATCCAGCAAGTATAGGTCACCTTTCACGCGCGCGTTTTCTGACTTCTACGTGGGCTTCTATGACGTCATAGAATCATAATTCATAACGCGTCTGCATTCAAGCGACCTTTTTCGAACGTGATTCTGCAGAAACGCGTTTCCAAACGCCCCCTTTTCCGCGTTTCACGTTTGCGTTTTGAATCACGTTTATATTCAATTTCGTCTGAACGCAATCGTGATTCTGCAGAAACGCGTTTTCAATCATAATTCTTATCAAAAAGTGTCACATGAACGCAACCTAAGAGGGATTAGCTCTTTGTGTGCCAAACAATTCGATGATTCGTAATGTAATTACGCCCCCCCTTGACTGCGAGACAATGCGTTATACTACGTGTTAAAAAACGTTGACAATTTTGAAAAATGATTTAAAATCAGTTTCAACTCACATCAAACTCAAATTGACACATTGTAAAGTAAAGACTTTTCTTATAATTATTCTTGGAATATTTAATGAAATTTTCACTTTTGGACAAATTTGGATCTGAAAATGGGTGTGCATCAGATAACTGATTCAGAACACAGCAATGGTCATTATGCATCACACATGCCAACCCACAACTTCTGTTCTGCCAGAAGCATCATGCATTAAAAATGACACTGTGATGGCATTTGCTAGTGAATTGACAGGTGTGATACACAATGGTCATTGTTGTCTTCTGCATGAATTATCTCATACACACAAATTTTGTGTGCAAATTTCTCCAAATGTGAAAATCTCATTAATTATTCCAAGGATTATTACAAACAAAAGTAATCAATGAAATGTCACAAAACCTGTCTCTAAAAAAAATGACATCCCTTCACTTTATGATATGTCAATTTCAGCTTGTTTTGAGTTGAAACTGATTTTTAATGTGTCAAAAGTTGTAACACCTATGTGTGTGTGTATCATTAGTGTACTCTATTACTCGTTGCTGGTCCGACCTTCGTCCGACCAAAACTGTCTAAACAGGGGGGTGTGAGGAAGGAGCAGAAACTCGAGCATAACTATTTTCAAACAATTGTATGGGTTCTAAAGCGTGTTCATGAATGTCAAAATCATTCCATAATCATGATAATGCTTTGATGTACCATGCGGGGGCCGACATTTAGCTGTTGTCAACTTGAAAAGAAATTTCTTTAATTGCCCATTTGTCTCTAGAAGATTTGTTTTTGACAAATTTGTTTGCAAACTATAACGAAGTTTAGGGCAGATTATGACATATCCTTTACTCTGCTTTTGTTTTGAAAAGTAATGGGGAATCATTAAAAAAATCGGACATATAAGATATTTGTATTACTTACAAAATTGACATATTTTTCACTTTCCGACATCTTGTGCATTTGTGGGATTCAACCATTCTCAAAATGATATATCAAGCTATGTATTATCATTAACGGTGTTTTAGTGTGTTTGCGTGCAGCGGAGATATTTTGTTTGAAAAACTTTTTTCTTTGTGTTTGCTGATACCAGTTATGCTCATGGAAGTATTGATGTCATGAACAGAACGGGACAAGAGAAACGCCAGTCTAAATTTCTTTAGTTCTCTCTGAGAAGCTGTTGCCAAATCATGTTCGTCATTGTTTAAACACCTGAAAAACACATTTTTAGAACACATAACTTGTTTGCGGTGTCGAGCATGGGTTCAAAGAAAGATGGTTGATTCACATCCTTCCATAACACCCTCCCTGGTCTGACCATGATCTGCCAAGCCCCGGGCAAGCACTGGTGCTACCAAGGATGTTTAAACACATGGAGTGCCAGCAGCCATTTAATCAATACGAATTCATTGTATTCTGCTTAAAGTCACAAAAGAACGCTTTACACTAAGATTTTCTCTTTGATCTCCCATGTTCGAATCCGCCGATTCTCTGGATGATATTTGCCTGAATTTGACGTACAAACAAAATCGGATGCGCAGAATTTGGGGAAATATCCTCATCCCATATACTTGCGCAGTTGTAACATGTAATACCTACGATGCGTCTATAAAGATTCAATCGAGGAATATTGTTACAATATGGCAAAAAGGCTCTAAACGTGACATCAAGTTGCAGTACAAAAGACTCAATTTCACAGTGTTCCGCATTATATTTCATTAAAAAATTGCATGAAACGTTACTTTCAGATATTTTCCTTACGGACAATAACATGGAAAACGTGCCCAGCTGCGCCCAACCTAGTATTTTCATCTCAAAAAGTATCAAAAGTGGCAGATTTGATATTAACGGTGAATGTGATATGATTACTTTTTTCATATCGAATCTATAATCTTTTTGTTAAATTTCATCATACATGCGTGAACATTTATTTTCTTCACTTATTTATGTAATCCCTCATCTCCTTTACCCCTATTACCTCAAACCAACCCACCTTTTTCTAAATCACTGCATTCATCAGCTCGACTTGGTGATGTCCCATGAAACCCTCTCCATTGAGGCCGCTCAACGAATCCTGGAGAGCGAACTCGACTTCGTCAGCCATGATGGAAACGTAGACGACGTCGACGACCTCCTGGCAGTTAATTCTCTCCTGGTAGAGACCGTTGCCAGACAGGACATGACTAACGACACGAATGATTACCTTCTTGAGAATCTCGAGGTATGCGGTTGACGGTTGGGTGTTAAATCATCTGGAGCACCAATGGTGTTGCCTCAACATTAACACCATGAAGCCGGTGTTGAAGTTCAATGCCATGTTGGTCACTTAAGGGCAAAGATAGTTTGAAACCCAGAAAAATTGTGCAAAACCAAGGAACTCAAACTCGTGTGTTAAAATGGATGCAATCAATGCATAACTAGTTAATTGGCAGTGAGGGCTTGAGACATTTATATGTTATGCTTAAAAGTAACACAAAGAAATTAATTTTTGTTTATTAAAAATATATTGAAACTAAATAAGTAATGATTTAATGATAGTTTGCTTTAATGTATACCATATTAAATGGTACGGATGCAAAATTACTTAAATTTTGAATGGGATTTAATCTGATTTAATTGTATGTTGATATGTCAACTTAGTGTGAAATGAAGACACCAGTGGAAACCTATGTATGTACGGTTCGTGGACGCAACAAATGCTAATGAAATTCAGTTCAATTCGATTCAATTCTGTATTTGCCACAGTCGATATTCTCGGTGTTTGAATGGCAATGATGATGTTAAGGTTTAACACCAGATCTAAATTGATTCTAAACCCAATTTAATTTCCATTATCTTTTTTGAGTGTTTTTTTATATTAATGACGTAACACCTCGAGTGATATCATTATGTCAGAAAGGGGTTTTTTTAACATGTATGATTATCATAAGACGAGACTTATGCAAAAATATTGCAACCTGCCAGGACCAATGCTATCATAAGAAATACCCGTACTAAACGAAACTAATAAAGTGAAGATGTTTCTTGTTTTTCTTCAGAATTTGGGATCGTATCACTTTTGGTCCGTGGAAGGTCGAAGTGATTTTATTGCCCTGTTATGAAAACGGAAGATGTATGTCGGATAACATTTTGATACATTTGTGTTTTGTTAATCTCTGTACATTAAACAGCTCGCCCTGGAAATCGTGAGTCTGTTGACGAACAACACCAAGGAGACATTGTGGCATGCAAGGTCACATGTAACGGTAAATACTCAATCACAATTTATATCAGTTCGTAGTTACACCATGGTCGGACATTCCACTGAATCAAACACTATTGGAATGCAGACTGGGGTTTGTTCATAAAGCCGTGTTGGGTGATGAATGTAAAGTCATTTTACAGCGTGCTCATAACAAGAGTAGAAGCAGGTGCTGATGGTGGAATTCTTACACTACTTTCTCAGAGCAGAATAGGTGTTTCGAATTTGCATGATAGAGGGTATGAATGGTCGACTATCTAACGACTTCCCATTTTACTCTGTGAGTGGTACGATTGACCCGAGGTCTTTCGTAGTAATACTCTGCCCATGCGCACATCGCAGCTTCGAACTGGCTTGTGGTCGTACGAGTTTGTGTGTGATGCGTATGGAAGGCTAATGCTGCAGCAATTTGAGTGCGTACACATATACTACATCGAGAATACGTAAACTAAATTTAACATTCTTCTCTAAGTGCCATCTGCTTTCAGCAGTTCGGCTACCATGGACCGCCACATTTCCCGAACCTAAAGTGAGAGGGGAAACTCGTTTTTGAAAACATTCCCCCCCCCCCCACCTCCACCCCGACTCTCTCTCTCTCTCTCTACCTTTCCCCTTCTCTTTCTCTCTCTCTGTCCTCCTTTTCTTTTTCCTCTTACTTCCGACTTTACACAAATATCAAACTCTCACCAAATACTGTTGTGAGGCTAACAACATTACACGGATGACGTACGCAAGAATGAAACTACTTAAACGTCAATATTGGCAAAGCGAAATGAAAATAACATGCTTTTCATAATCAATATTTCATAAAAGGCGAATGCTTGGTATAATTTATTAAGTTCATTCGTTATACCCGAAATCACGGTAATTTGTAGATCAGGAGGAATCGACACACCTTGTTGTGTGTATGTCATGACTAAGATGAAGTACATGTATGCAGTATTACAAGTCAGATAGAAAGCTCTTGAAATGTTATCATCACTTATAGTCGTTATTTATACACATAGCTTTGTAATGATAAATGTGATCGCCATTGCAAAAATTGGAAGAAGAAAGAAAAAAAATCCCATACATTCTTGCAAAAGATCGTTACAGGTTATTTCACGAGTAAATGGCAGAATAAATCAAATCTCAAATGCCAAATTTATCCAATGATATCTTAAGGCTAGATTGCTGTGCAGCTTTAACAGACAGTGCAACATCAAAGAAACGTCTATTAAAAACGCAATTTAGGTGTGAATAATCTCTTTGTGATGGCAAGAGATATATATCAAAGTCAGTCAATTTCAAAATGAAATGGGATTCATATAGCTATTGCGCACCGAAACAAAATTAACGTGCATCGTCAGGGAACTCCTTTGGTAAATTTTAAAAGAGCAGCGTTGCGCTCCATCGTTTGTGGTAATAAATGCTTCTTAATTGAAGGAAAATATCAAAATTAATGAGCCATCATATATCGTGACATCCCTACAAACTAAAGATTAACCTTTCTGCACCAAATAATATGCCTATTTTAAATTGATAATAAAGAGCCGATCGTTTCTAGATCGTTATGCATTGAGCGTGGGTGACGCGACATCGATGGAAGCATTGATCGAGAGCGCCGTTGATCCGACCTCTGACTTACACTTGGACCATATCTGATTCCACCTCGCATATGAACGGCATCGGTAGGTCGCACGGGAGGTCATTCCACCCCTTCAACATGTCATACACTTCGTCAGCATCGTAGCGTCGCCAGAAGTGGACACACCCTTCGCTGTTTCCAGTGTTGTCCGGTTGCCCTGGCAACCAGTTGTTGTAACTAATGGGAGCGCCGTCGATCCACGCAGAAAAGCTGTCTTGGCCGTCTCGCTTCAAGCCCATCCAGGCCCCGTAGAATGGAGGGCCTGTGGCACCCTAAATTAAGGAATGGGGGAAATAATGATGTTGTGTCATTTACAGAGTATATCATTATAAACACTTTTCATGAGGGCCCAGCTTACAGTAATCTTACGGAATAACTAGATCCAATCAAGTCCACAAATTCTACAGCAAAGGTAAATATGAGGAAGGATAAAGGTGTAATACAATAGTGAATCAATTATCTCTGAGTTAGATGATGCGTGACCATTCGTATACATGTAATAGGAAATGACTTTTCCTGTATCACCTCGTTTATATGTCTTCATCAATCCAGTTAGCAATCAACCATGAAACTGATATATTTAAATGTATTTCTATTTTCAAGATTGTGGATATTCATTATGATATCTAAATTTAACTTTTTTCTTACGACTTGTATAAAAAGCATTACTGCGTTTCATTTGTATTAACAATTAAGCCGGAGAGTACCAGTACAGAGGAATAAGATCGTATTATATATTGTCTCTCCGCTAAAACATCCAGTCCTTCGAATAAACAATTCGTTTAAAAAAACCATCTGTTTAATACTAAAATATGTACTTAAGTTGTGTTTGTACTGATATTTTTATAGTTTATATCCAATGAAAGGTGGAAAGGCATTTTGAATTTTACCATACTATTATACCATACATACAGACGTCTCCACTTGTATGAAATAGTTGACCACGATTAATACGATTATACAATTAAAACCATTCTACTTCAGCATGTTCAGCCCCGTAAATACCAAAGTCATTCAAAGGTGCTCGATGGCCTTTTGTTAAATATGGAAAAACTGCTGTACCGATGGTTAATTGAGTCTATCGAACAAGAAGTCACAAAGCATGTTTTTTTTTTTCAAATAGTTGTCTTAATCCCGATTGACGCTCACTCATCAAAGTTTGTTTATGCGAGTAAGTACAATATTGAAAATAAACTCCCTTTCAAGTATGCTTCAACGACTGATAACAAGGATAGTTGACGAAAGTTCATTCTTAATGGAATTACTTTTAAACAAGGGAATGATGCTAGCAATTGTTAAATCTTTACGAAGAGAATGTCTCTGAATAAAATTGTTAAATACGTATAATGTATTCATTTATGTTATATTTTGTTTACTATTTTGTTCTACACATTGTGCATTAATTTGTGTTACATGTATTTATTTTTGTTGTTGTTCGTATGATGTATTTATTTATGCTACATTTGATAAATTATTTCGCTTACGTATGATGTATTCATTCATGATTTAGTTCTATGTATGATGCATTTGCTTATATTTCATTTGAGTTATTATTTTGTTGTACATATGATGTTTTGATTCATGATGTAACGTTATACCTTTACACATTATATATATTAATATTAAGATGCTAAATGGTGCCTCCTGCCTGCGCAAGCCCTGTACGTATTTTAGGGGAGGTTTCCACCATTCATTTTTTTGCTCCAATGTATTAATTTGTATTTTAATGTTTTACACTTAATGAAAATACATTGAATTGAATTTATGTTACATTTAATCACATTTTTTGTTATACATATGATGTATTCATTCATTTTTTCGCGTGATGTATTCATTTTTACGGGAGGTTACTCTCAACCTTTTCCTAACACGGACTAATCAGTCTTGAATGCACAATTTAATCATGATAACGGGAAATACAAACATCCGTGAGCCCTGTATGTGGCAGGTATTAACTGGTGCTCTGTTAGATTTGTGCGGTAAACTTCTTATTTTAAAAGGGGGACATGTGGGAGACGCAGACTTGAAACACGCGCGGACTTACCTCTTCAGGGACGTTCCCGGCGTAGCTGCGAAACATGTCGTAGAGAAAAGCGTTCTCGTCGTCGGAATGGATGACAACGAGATGTGCGCGTCCGTTGGCGGTGAAGATGCTACCGCATTCTCACATTCCCATGTGAGACGCTCCCCGTAGTAGCGGTAGCACTTGTTGTGGAAGAGGGCCCAGTGCTGGGGGCAGAGAGCTGTCGCTGGCATGAGCAGCAGCCGCCAAGCAAAAGGCGAGGAACAGTAGCGCGCTTTTTTCGTCATGTTGTTGGCGCGTTCCGCACTTGCAATCGCAATGACGAGTTCGTGGTATATTCGTGGATATCAAGTGAAGTTTAGGCGTTGTAGACATCGAGGGCAGCTTAAACCTCGTGAATATGAAATCCGGCCAAGGAAGTTCCTCTCGTCTAGAAATCTGAAAATGTTATCCTCTCTCCTGATAAGGAGTGAATGTGAAAGTGTGGAGCTTCTTTAGTCAAGTGATGTCAAGGGGGATACGATTGGTTTAAAATGTCGCACCAGCCTGAGGCTTTCCTTTTACATTAAATGCAGACGTTCATGGCCAAAACAGTGATGATGTTATGGGAAAGATATGAATCACCCCTCTTTTTGTGAACCCGTGCTCGACACCATCGAAAGATGATGTGTTCTCAACATGTGCTTTTTAGGTATAGAGTCTCGTTTCGCTTGTCCGGGTCTGCATAACGCGTATCAACAAAGAAAAATAACCAAGTTTTTCAAATCAACTATCTCAGTTGCACTCAATAATTGTTTTGCACCCAAACACTCTTTCTAATGAAAGGCAATTTAAGATATAATTTGGACAATGTTTAAATCCCACACAAAATTTGAAATTTACAAAATGATTGATTAAATACAAAGCTTCTCAAGGCAAAATTGGCAATTTAAGATATTTCGTTCCAAGTTGACATCAGCTAAATATTGGAACTGAGCATGGGACATCAAATTTGTCATGATTGTGGATTGCTGTGGACGTTCGTGGACGCTTAGTACCCATGCAGATGTTTGAATACATTATGCTCGAGTTTCCTCTCCTAACACCTCCCTGGTCAAATACTCCGGCATCCTTGTTTAATGATAACTGTCAAGATTCATAACTTTTGCGAATTGGCTACACTGTCTTTATAGAGCGCAAACATTACGTGTTTTACTAGCAGGGAGGTGGAGGATCACCCCACCCACCCCACCCACCCCACCTCACCCCCTAATGCTTCCATGGTCTCCTGTTCATGTGATGCACCGCGTAATGGTGATAATTCACCTCGAAGCTCTGTCGCGTGGTAAGGCAAGGCAATCCTGTTTACTTTCTTGTATGTCACACACATCGTACACATTTGTTTACGGAGAAAACCCAAAGTGAAACAGAAAAAAAAGGAAACACATTTTTTTTTTGCAAGCATCACCCCCCCCCCCCACACACACACACACACACTGCCACACACACCTCTCTATCTATCTATCTCCACTCTCTCTGTCCTTTTGTTTTCCTCTTCTTACGCCAGACTTGTCTCTCCTAAATACCAAGCTCTCTCCAAATACTGCTCTGAGACTAAGATAACAACAGTACACATATGACGTATACGAGAATGAAACGACTTTAAAGTGAATATTGGTCATGTTGATAAAGTTAAATCAAACTAACATGCATATCATGATACATGTTTCTTAAAATGCGAGTGCTTGGTTTCATTATATAAAATAACGCGATAATTCAAACTCTGTCTTTGAATTGACTTATATAGGAAAATAATACATTAATATATATGGAAAGCAGGGGAAGCCGATACATCTTGCTATGTGTATGTGATGACAAAGAGATGAAGTACATGTATACAGTATTACAAGTCAGATAGAAAGATCTTAATCTTGACATTTTATCAGCATTAAAATACTTATAGTCGTTACTTATACTCATTTCCTACAATCCAGATTTACAATGATAAATATGATCGCCATTGCGAGAATTGGAAAGCAAAAAAGAATATCCCATACTTCATGCAAAGGTTTTATTTTGCCAGTACATGGTAGAATATATCAAATCAAAATGTCAAATTGATCCAATGATAGCTATATCACTGTACAGCATCAAAGAAGGACCATCTATTGAAAACACCATTTAGGGGTGAATGCTGCCTTCATGATTGCAAGAGGAATATATCATAGTCAGTCAACTTTATAATGTAATAAGATTTATATAGATTATATAGCTACTTGGGCACCGAAACAAAGTTAACGTGCATCACCAAAGAACACCTATTGCAAAATTTGAAAGGGCAGCATTGCGCTTCATCGTTTGTGGTAGTAAAATGTTATTTATTGAAGGAAAATGTCAACATTAAAGTGCACCATCGTATCGTGAAGTCCCTACATATTAAAGATAAACCCTTTTGCACCAAATAGGCCAATTTTAAATGACAAAGAGCCGACCGTTTCTAGATCGTTGCGCATCGAGCGTGGGTGACGCGATATCGATGTAAGCATTGATATGATCGAAAGCGCCATTGATTTCTGGCCTACAAATGGAACACGTCTGGTTCCAACTCGCATATGAACGGCATCGGAAGGTCGCACGGGAGGTCATTCCACCCCTTCAACACGTCATACACATCGTCAGCACTGTAGAGTCGCCAGAAGTGGACGCATCCTTCGTTGTTCCCATGGTTGTCCGGTTGCCCTGACAAAAAGTTGGTGTAGTCAATGTCAGAGCCGTCGACCCACGCAGCTAGGTTGTCTTGGGCGTCTCGCTTCAGGCCCAGCCAGGCCCCGTAGTATGGAGGGCCGGGTACACCCTAAATTAATAAATAGGGGAAATAATGACGTTCCCAAACTGTTCAGCAAAATTCAATATGAGGAAGGATAAATCTGAAATACGAAAAAGGATCAGTATATCATTATGATGCTTGATCATTCGTTTACATGAAGTATGATATGACTTTTCCTGTATAATCTCGTTCATATGACTTGACCAATCCAGATAGAAATCAACCATGAAAAAAGATATATTTAAATGTATTTATATTTATATTGATTGTGATGTCTAAATTTATTTTTTTTTCTTACGACTTGTAAAAAGCATTACTGCGTCTCATCTGTATCAACGATTAAGTCGGAGAGTACCAATGTAGA